>CM053784.1:390617049-390937049 GCA_028749045.1 Cupressus sempervirens | reverse complement strand
GAGGAAGGAGATGAATTTACAGCACATTCAGGGACACTCAGAGAAAGAAAAAGACCTCAAAAATTAACATACAATGCATATATGTATAAGATTTCAAACTCTAAATGTTCTAATGCTTCAAAAGCACTTAAACATCAAGTTTGGAAAGATGCAATGGTGGAAGAGTATCAGTCCATACTAAAAAATGATGTTTGGGATACAGTTCCTAGACCTGAAGGAAAATCTATTGTTTCATCCAAATGTCTCTTCAAAGTTAAGTATGTTGTAGATGCTAACATTGAAAAACATAAAGCTCATTTTTTGGCTAAAGGATTCTCTCAAAAGGAAGGAATAGACTTTAAAGAAACTTTTGCACAAGTTGGCAGGTATTCCTCAATTAGAATTGCAATAGCCATTGTAGTAGCTAAAGGTTGGAAAATTCAACAAATGGATGTAAAAAAAGCTTTTATAAATGGAATAATTGAGGAAGAAGTGTACTTGGAAAAACCAAAAGGATTTATGACTCATGATGCTACCTCCTATGTATGTAATATGAAAAGTGCTCTATATGGACTCATATAAGCTCCCTAAGCCTCATATGAAAGGATTGGTAAATATCTTCTAAGTCTTGGATTCACCAAGAATGTTGTTGATCCAAATATTTATTTTAAAGTAACTAAAGGTGATATGTTGATTCTAAGTCTTTATGTTGATGACCATCTCATTAATCAATGTAAAAAAGTTTTGACTTCTAAATTTGACATGAAGGACTTAGGGATTCTTCATTACTTCCTTGGATTGGAAGTTTATTAGAACTCTAGGAATATCTTCCTACATTGAAACAAGTATACTATTGATATTCTAAAAAAATTTGGAATGTGGAATTGTCGACCTGAACACAAGCTAAAGGAAGCAAGTGATGAATCCAAACTAGTTGATCCCAATTTATATAGATAGATAATTGGGTCTCTGATGTATCTTGTGAATACTCAACCTGATATTTTCTATGTAGTGAATGCATTAAGTTAGTTCATGTGTGAACCTCATGAAATACATCTTGTTTCCTTAAAGCATATATTAAAGTACCTTCAAGGCACTATTGGGTATGAACTTAAATATGAGAATACCAGCTTAGAGTTAAATGGATATACTAATTCTAATTGGGCCAGAAGTGTGAAATACTATAAGAGCACATGATGATGTTGTTTTAGCTTAGGATCAACTATGACCTCATGGATCTATAGGAAGAAAGCTTTAGTTGCTTAGAGTTATACTAATGTAGAGTATATTGTAGCATCAATGGGAGCTAGAGAAGTTGTGTGGCTTTAAAAATTGCTTTCTAGCTTATTTTGTGAGCCTATGAAACCTACCACTATTTAGGGTGATAACCAAAGTTGTATCAAGTTATCTATGAATCCAATATTTCATGATAGATCCAAGCATATAAAAATTCCTTACCACTATGTAAGGGACATGGTGGAGAGAAGAGCTATACATTTGGAATATATTAACACAAGTGATCAAATAGATAATATTCTCACCAAGGCTCTTCCTAAAGTGAAGGTTGATCATTTTAGAAAGAAACTTGGTATGGTTGAAATGTAAGTTCATGAAATTGAGTCTCAACTTTGTAAAATAAAATTATTTTTAATAAAGATGTTTAAAATGTAAACTCATGTGTCATATGTGACTCTATTACTTATGGGGCTACCCTATGTACATTATCAAAAGGTGATAATCTATTATAATGAAATGTTGACTCTAATATTATAAGGTGATGACTTTATAATTAGTAGATTACTATCATGATGAATAGCGTGTGACTTGAAATTTATGGACAAGTCATGATAGTTAAAAGAACATGTTGATAGATATCATGTGACATGATATCTGTAGAAGATCAGTATGTTCAATTTTATCATGGTAGATATTATGTGAAATAATATCATGGATATATTATGATCTCTTATGGTGGGTATCATGAGACTTGATATCTGTGTATTTTCTTAAGAATATCACTATCTAGATGATATCAATTTTTAAATAAGGAGAACATATATATATATATATATATATATATATAGACATTGTGGCTTCCCTAGCTAAGATGGAGTGTGAAAGCATTTAGCTTTAGTCTAATATTAATCATGATCTGGATCTATATGTGTGTGTGTGTGTGTATACTAGTATGATGTACATATTGTTATATATACATATATATAGTGGTAGTATATGTAATTTTGCATGCGATCGATATAGTTGAAACTGATGAACATATATATATTTTTGAGATCACATCTTGAATATGATTGAAACTTATTATAATTCCTTTTATTTAAGATAGTTATCAATATATATATATCAGGTTGCATATGAATCAAGCTCATTATGATCAGTTATACATGTTTAAGATTTGTGTTAAGCCTAATTAAAATTGGATATGATAAACAAACATTGAATTTTTTTAATGATGAATGGTCATGTCTCCATTTGAAGACATTCCCATTCCCCCTTACACCTCTCCATGTTATAGGTATACTCAATCTACCCGACATAACAAGGCATCAAAAAAAATTAATTCAATTATATCAAAGGATCGATAGCATCTCAAGGTCAAGAACATTTTTGTTATCTCTATTATTTCTACACTAACATATACAGATTCTGGAATAAATCAAATTTAGCAGCATCGGTGTTTAAACCTACAATCAAAGTTGTGTATCAGTTAGCCTCACATTGAAATCTTGAAAGAAAATATAAAGTAGCAATTATGTTTAGTGGATCATACTATTAGGTCCTAGAAAAATCATATTTAAAAATTGTAAAAAATTCTTGTGCCACTTTGAATGATCTTCTCTCAAATGTGAACCCTCCACATGTAAAAGCTATGGAAGTAAATATGGTTTTCTTTTGCTGACCATGAAAGAGTACATCTATGCTTTCCTTATGTTGTACATATTCTAATGCAAACACCCTCTTTGTCACATGTATTGGAAGTTCTTAAGGTTCTACAACTAAACTGTAAAACCTTAATACAGTGTAGTCTTCCATAAAGTACCAATCAGAAAATTGAATTTGACTTCCCTATTGAATTAATTATTTACAAGATACAAATAATCTAGGCATTGAAATGCCTATAATTTTATGACAAAGTGGTACTAAAAAGAAGTCTACAAAGTGTTTATAGTCCCCTTCAGGATCACTCATCCTAATCATTAATTTCCATTAAAATATTTGTTTACCAAAATTAAGTTGAATCTTTTTTGTTTCAAATATTTGACGATGCAATGATAAAAGAAGATAGAACAAGTAGGTCATGTATCTAAATGTCTTCTATTAGTGTGACTATGAACTTGTTTTAATGATTAACAATTTTTCTTGTATGTGATCAATAATGTGCTCAATATAATTATATCTTACTAGATCTCATAGATAATGAATATTGAAAATCATTTCTAGAACATTGGCACCCACTTTTTGGTTACTTTTAAAACCCAAACACATTGATAATTTGATAGCATGGATATAGTATATTGAACCCATTGCAAAAAAATTCCAATTCATAATGATGTTTACAATCATGAGGTAGATTAAATTTGTTTGCTAATCCTCTACTATACAAATGATTTCTATCAAATCATAATTTCTCATATGTTTCTACTAGTTTTTCCAAGTCAATGTGGGTTGGGTTTTGTGTTTCATACTGTAGGTCCAATAAAGTATCAAATTCACTCTATGTTATCAAAATAATTACCTCCTATGTATTTTCATTGACAACTACCTTTCTTTTTTCATCATTTTTTTCTGCACAAACCATTACAAATTCTAGAGAAGGGAATATTAGAGGAAACCACAAGGGGGTTGTTCTTGTAGTCCTTGTTGAAACTTTATTTATAATGGACCCTATCATTTTTTTGTCTTTAATGTATTTTGACTCCTTTTTTGGATCATTCCACTTATTTTTAATTGCATGTCTGATTTCCTTCATAATACTTCTATAGATAACATGATAACCTAGTATTTTAACCAGTTTGTGCAAGTTAAAAAATGGTTTCCCCATCCCCTTGTGTTTTATTTTAGGTTGCACTTTCACCACCAGTAATAGTGCCACTCCTCTTGTATGTTTTTGTAATCATTAAAAAATTTAAAAGACTATACATGGATAAAAATTACAATTTTCAATTGTGATCAACATTTAAACCCTAAATTATTATAATATTTTACTTTGCAAGTTCCCTAGCTACTAGGATGTAAATAATTTAGGCTTACAATGCATGATAAATTCAAAATTAAACCCTAAATTCTATGGTCCATACTACACTTATAGGTAAAAATTTGAAAAATATGGTAAGAAAAATGTGTTCAAGATCTTACCCAAAAATGTGAAACTCAAATTGATAATTGTAATTTGTAAGTTGTCCTAGAAGATTGGAACTATGTTGCCACTTGCAAATCATAAGTTCGTTAAAAATTTATGATCAGTGATGCTCTAATTATTTTGTAGAGATCTTGATTGTTTGTGTAGAGATTGAAGATTGAGCAATGAAAATAAAACCTTTTAGTCTAGACTCTATACAAAAGAAAATTCAACAAATTATAAAAGCGGGAGACTTGAGACTATGTTTGATATTAATTGTTATAGACATTGTATAGTGCACTCTATAATTTATTATGAAATGTGTGATGTTATAATATAATTTAGGATTAACTTTACTAATTGTTGCTAATTTTTATCTTTGAAAAGTCCAAGACTTCTTTCTGAAGACTTCTTTTCTAGCAATTTTTTGAAAAAATGATAATTGTACCTAAAATCAACCCAAAATACATCTACAAATGTTGATCTTTAATGATCCAACGGTGATTGATGCATTGATCATTACTTCTTTAGAGGTTGCATCAACACACAATTCCATACTCATTTCTCACTTGATATGTGTATGCCATGTGTCTTCTTTCTAGAGACATTTGAGAGAATAATTCAAATGTTACTGTTATGCTCCAAATTTTAGGACAAAAACATAGCTTTTTTTTAATAAAAATGTAACTTAGTAATCTGATTACTATCTAGGAAATTATATACTAGTGAAAATTGCATCAAGGTGTACAAATACTTAATGTCTAATGTTTAACTAAAAAGACATCAAATATTAAAAATGACATGAGAAATAGAAAGAGAGAATTATAACACTAGAGATAGAGAAAAAAGAGAAGAGAACTGATTTGATTTTGGAGTTCGTCTGGCTAAACAGACTACATCTCTGAGTCTAGGTCAATTGAGTGACTGATGTATAATTGATGCTCTAAAAGTTGATTTACAACATGTTATAGTCCATCCACAAAGTCATCACACCTATCCCAACTTGAACTGTCTTGTATGAAAGCTCGCAAGGTGCAAGACTAGTTACTGAAGAGCAGGGAAGACTTTGCCTGAAAAGGTTCAACTATAGACATTGAACATCATTGCATTACATCAAGTGCATTTTGAGTGCCCCAAGAATGGCTTCTCATAAAAATATCCTCTAGAATGCTCTTTGGCATGTCCAAAATTTTCTCCTCTGGAATGGCCTCCTCAGAGCCCCTAAGAAAAAATCTCCCCTCTCTTTTATACATAAAATTTTTCCTAAAATAGGCTTTAACCAAATAATTTAAATATAGGGCTTATAATAAATTTCCTATTCAAAATAACCCCCTAACCCTTTTAAAAGATTTGATTCTATGCAATTATGGGGTTAAATTTAACAACCCATTAACAAATAACCTTATAAGGTTAGTGAGTGGTTTAAAGGATAAATAAAACCCATGCCATATATATACTCAAGCAAGAAAATGGCATGCCGGCTGTTAAGTGTTTTATCTGGGCGCCTATCAGGGGTTCCAACCTTGCCAGTGGCCCTTTTTAAACCCAATTTTGAGCAGATACACTTCAAATACAAAAAGCAACAAGTATGGTTTCAAGAATGCCACTGGCCCAACAGCCACTAGCTAGGGTTTAGGGCCTGGTGGTCATGGGTTCAACTCCGTCGGCCAGCAAATGGATATTAATTTTGGTAGAAATGAATATGTGCTTCTCCTTCTGCCACGTGGGCACCACTAACGTGCCATGTATACACTATTGTCATCACCCCAAGGTGCCACATGGGCTTCCATGCCATACATGTGGCACAATACTTTTTTCTAGATAGTGCCATGTCATCCCAATGCTGATTGTACCTTTGCTGACATCATCATTTGACTTGGTCAACTTAGCAACTTTGATTGCCCATAACTCCTGTATATGAACTTCATTTTTGATGAAACGAATGGCGTTGGAATCATGTTGATGAGACCTTCAACTTGATGCCATTTTCAACCAATTTGGAGATGGTCAAAATTTCACACCTATTTTTGGTCAACCCATGATATCCATGTTTGAATACAACTTTGATCGAGCATAAATTTTGCATCTAGGCTCTGATTTTGACAAAACAAATGTTTCCAAAAACCTCTCAATGAGACCTTTGAATTGGTGTTGACCTCAACCAGTTTTGGAGAGTTCCAAATTTCACCTTTTTATGGCCTTTGGTCTAGGGTTTGTCTCAACTTTTACTAGCCATAACTTGAGTGTACAGACTCCTTTTTTGCCTGTTCAAGTTGCATCAGGTTCAAAATTTTGAGAACTTTGACATGGTGTTGATTATGGGTGATCTAGAGATACTTTATTTTTTTATGAAAATATCCTCCAGATCAAACCTCCCCATTGAAAAGGCTTTTGGTCCTCCAAAAGTGTATACAGTAGAACCTTTAGCTCCCTTATCACTGATCTCAATTTTGTTCCCATTTTTGAAGCTCCACTACAATGCTTAGCCTTTGGTCTTGGTCAAATACACTTGTGCCTCAATACTATCTATGCTTCCTTCTCAAGGTCTTACATTTTGACAATATCATGAAAACATTCAATATCATATTTTTCCATAGGAGGAAACGTACTTGAGTCACACTAGGACTTCTAAAAAAGGGATGCAGTTCAAATGGAAATTGAAAAACCATAAAGAAAGAAGAAAAACTAAGCATTGTAAACTTATCACTCAGTGCTTCTTACAATGGTAGTTCACGTCTACATTCCAGCCTATTCACTTTTGATGCTCCTTTTTTCTTGCAAACTACACCAACGATGGTAATAAAGGCTCAGCTTGAAACATTCCTTCACCTTGGTACTTCAGAATGGCTAACTAAAAGGAATCACCAGAAAGCTCCAAATATTTTCATATGCATCAAATTCATGATAAAGACTTGTAGGAACATTGGTCATCAACTGACCATCTTTAACTGAGTCATAAAGTGAAGAACTTTAAAGGCATTGGCTAGTTGTTCTCTACAACTCTGAATCACATTAGCTATAACAAGTGCTTCTTCTAAAGAGCCTCACACTAAACAACTTCTATAATAAGAAGTTGAAAGTATCCTCCTTTTTGGATTACAAGAGATATGGCTTTTAATAGCCATACAAACATCTCAACCCTAGGATTATACAACTTCATCACATAAAAATGTATTTAGAGTCATATACTCACAAACACGCTAGCTTCCTATCAATAATTACCCTACTAAAAAGGTTATACCCACAAAGTTGATATCACTAGTTTGCTGAAAATTGTTCCCAACTCCTACAGAGTTTTTCAAAGGAACCTTCCTCCTTGGGTTCCTCACTATTTTGTTGTGCTTCCACTAGGACTCTCTTAGGAGTGGTGGAAACTTCTAGCATTGCTTGTGCCGTGGTCTCTTGCATGGTGGTGTCAGGTACCCCCTTGATTCTTTTCTTGTCTACTTTAGGCTGATTGGATCCTACAACAAACTTAGGGAAGTGTCGAAGTTCTGGATGCAACTTCCAACACTTCTCTATCCAATGACCACTTATCTCATAATGGTTGTACAAGTTTTGGATCTTTTCATGCATCTTGACCTTCTTCTTCATAGAAGACTCAGCCTCAATATTATCTAGAGAATTTGTCTTCAACAAGGATTCAAAGTTCTTGTCAATTTCTCCATATCCCAATCCTTTCTTTTGAGGCCTCTACTTTTCCTCAATGGGATGGGTAATGCCTTGATCATGGATACCCAGGCCTTTGCCACTATATCCCATTTTGGACATTATTTTATTATTGATTCCCTTAGTGTGCTTCTCAAAGCTCCCAATAGAGTGGTGTTGAGGTTCTTGCTCCTTTTCTGATGTAGAAGACTCCTCTATCCAACCACTATGGTTGGTAGGTGCTTGGAACTATCTCAGGTACTCCATTTCTTTGAAAAAAGAACAATAGCTTGCATTCTCCTTCGAGCCATAATTAGCCCATTTTCCATGGCCACAAGGAAATCTTTTCTTTGGTAAGGACTTCATGGCTAAAGAAGTGTCCATACTTCCATGAGGGGTGAGCGTAGAGTACAAAGAAGTTCCATCTGATCATGGACTCAATGCCCATATACCAACACTTTCTAAATGAAGAGGACTTCTTCCAGTATACTCCCTTTGAAATATCTCATTCAGGCTTTGCTTCTCTCTATTAGCCTCTTCTAGAAGCCTTCAAAGATTTGCATTCTCTAATCAAAGTTGATGATTAGCTTCTTCCAATTTCTGGACTCTCTCATCTTCTTCTTGATGGTCTTGGATGAGTAGTTCTACTTTCTTTGTGATAGAGTGAATAATTTCCATCATAGATGGAGTTAATTCCATCTTAGATTATTCACCCTTTTCTAATGTCATTATGAAAAGTACACCTAGAATCACTTCATATACAACTTGCCAACCTAGCTCTGATACCACTTGATCTAATTACTATCTAGGAAATTATATACTAGTGAAAATTGCATCAAGGTGTACAAATACTTAATGTTTAATGTTTAACTAAAAAGACATCAAATATTAAAAATGACACGAGCAATAGAAAGACAGAATTATAACACCAAAGATAGGGAGAAAAAAAGAAAAGGACTGATTCAATTTTGGAGTTTTTCCAGTTGAATGGACTACCTCTCTATGTCTAGCTCAACTGAGTGACCAATGTATAATTTATGCTTTTAAAGTTGATTTACAACATGCTACAATCCATCTACAAAGTCATTACACATATCCCAACTCGAACCATCTTGTATGAAAGATTGCAAGGTGCAAGACTAGTTACTGAAGAGTAGGGAAGACTTTGCCTAAAAAGGTTTGACTGTAGACACCGAACGTCATTACATTACATCAAGTGCATTCTGAGTGCCCCTAGAATGGCTTCTAAAAAAAATATCCTCTAGAATTCTCTCTATCATGTACAGAATTCTCTCCTCTAGAATGGCCTCCTCGAAATCACCCCTAAGAAAAAATCTCCTCTCCCTTTTATACATAAAAATTTGACTAAAATAGGCTTTAACCAAATAATTTAAATATAGGGCTTATAAAAAATTTCCTATTCAAAATAACCCCCTAACCCTTTTAAAAGATTTGATTTTATGCAATTATGGGGTTAAATTTAACAACCCATTAACAAATAACCTTATAAGGTTAGTGGGTGGTTTAAAGGATAAATACAACCTACGCTATATATATACTCAAGCACACAAATGGCACATCGGCTATTAAGTGTAATATTTAGGTGTCGGTTGAGGGTTCCAACCCCATTGGTGGCCCTTTTTAAACCTAATTTCAAGCAGATACACTTCAAATACAAAAAGTGCCAAGTATGGTTTGAAGAATGTCACTGGCCCAATGGCCATCAGCTGGGGTTTAGGGCTCGATGGTCATGGGTTTGATTCCACCAACCAGAAAATGGATATTAATTTTGGTAGAAATGAATATGCACTTCTCCTTCCACCACGTGGGCACAACTGATATGCCATGTATACACTGTTGTCATCACCCCAAGGTGCCACATGGGCTTCCTTTCCATACATGTGGCACCATATTTTTTTCCATGTAGTGCCATCTCATCCCAATGCTGACTGTATCTTTTCTAACATCATCATTTGACTTGGTCAACTCAACAACTTTGATTGCCCATAACTCCTGCATACAAACTTCATTTTTGACAAAACAAATGGCATTGCAATCATGGCGATGAGACCTTTGACTTGATGTCATTTTCAACCGATTTAGAGATGGTCAAAATTTCACACCTATTTTTGGTCAACCTATGATATCCCTATTTGACCACAACTTTGATTGGGCATAACTTTTGCATTTGGGCTTTGATTTTAATGAAACCAACATTTCCAAAAACCTCTGAATGAGACCTTTGAATTGGTGTTGACCTTGACCATTTTTGGAGGGTTCCAAATTTCACCTTTTTTATGGCATCTGGTCCAAGGTTTGAATCAACTCTGACTAGCCATAACTCGAGCGTGCAGACTCCTTATTGCCCATTCAAGTTGCATCAGATTCAAAATTTTGAGAACTTTGACATGGTGTTGATTATGGGTGATCTGGAGATATTTCATTTTTTTTTATGAAAATAACCTCGAGATCAGACCTCCCCACTAAAAAGGCTTTTGGTCCTACAAAAGCTTATACAATAGAACCTTTAGCTCTCTGTTCACTAATCTTAATTTTGTTGCCATTTTTGAAGCTCCACTACAATGCTTAGCCTTTGGTCTTGGTCAAATACACCTGTGCCTCGATACTGTCTATTCTACCTTCTCAAGGTCTTATATTTTGACAATATCATGAAAACATTCAATGTCATATTTTTCCACAGGAGGACTTATACTTGAGTCACACTAGGACTTCTAAAGAAAGGGATGTAGCTCAAATGGAACTTGAAAAACCATAAACCAAGAAGAAAAATTGAGCATGATAAACTTGTCACTCAGTGCTTCTTACAATGGTAGTTCACATCTACATTTGAGCCTAGTCACTTTTGATGCTCCTTTCTTGCAAACTACATGAGAAATGGTAACAAAGCCTCAGCTTGAAACATTCCTTCACCTTGGTACTTTGGAATGACTGACTAGAAAGTATCACCAGAAAGCTCCAAATATTTGCATATGCATCAAAGTCATGATAAAGACCTATAGGAACATCGGTCTTCAACTAACCATCTTTAACCGATTCATAAAGTGAAGAACTTTAAATTCATTGGCTAGCCATTCTCTGCAACTCTGAATCACATTAGCTATAACAAGTGCTTCTTTTGAAGAGCCTCACACCAAAAAACTTCTATAATAAGAAGTTGAAAGTATCCTCTTTTTTGGATTACAAGAGATATGGCTTTTAATAGCTGTCCAAACATCTCAACCCGAGGATTATAAAACTTCATTACATACAAATTTATTTAGAGTCATAAACTCATAAACATGCAAGCTTCCTGTCAACAATTGCCCTACTGAAAAGGTAATACCCACAAAGTTGATATCACTAGTTTGTTGAAAATTGTTCCCAACTCCTATGGAGTTTTTCAAAGGAACCTTCCTCCTTGGGTTTCTCACTATTTTTTTGTGCTTCCACTAGGACTATCTTAGGAGTGGTGGAAACTTCTAACATTGCTTGTGCCTTGGTCTTTTGCAGGGTGGTGTCAAGTACCACCTTGATTCCTTCCTTATTTTCTTTACGCTAACTAGGTTCTGCAACAAACTTAGGGAAGTGTCAAAGTTCTGGGTTTAACTTCCAACACTTTTCTATCCAATGGCCACTTATCTGACAATGGCTGAAAAATTTCTTGATCTTTTCATGCATCTTGACCTTCTTCTTCATAGAAGACTCAGCCTCAACATTGTCCAAAAAATTTATCTTCAACAAAGCTTCAAAGTTCTTGTCAGTTTCTCCATATTCAAATCCTTGTTTTTGAGGCCTATGCTTTGCCTCAATGGGATGGGTAATGCATTTCTCATGGATACCCAAGCCTTTACCACTATATCCCATTTTGGACATTAGTTTATTACCGATGCCCTTAGTGTACTTCTCAAAGCTCCCAATAGAGTGGTGTTTAGGTTCCTGCTCCTTTTCTAATGTAGAAGACTCCTCTATCCAACTACTATGGTTGGTAGGTTCTTGGAATTATCTCAGGTACTCCATTTGTTTGCAAAAAGCATAATGGCTTGCATTCTCCTTTGAGCCATAATTAGCCCATTTTCCATGGCCACAAGGAAATCCTTGCTTTGGTAAGGACTTCATGGCTGAAGAAGTGTCCATACTTCCTAGAGAAGTGAGCAGAGAGTACGAAGAAGTTCCATCTAATCATGAACTTAATGCCCACATACCAACACTTTTTGAATGAAGAGAACTTCTTCCAATATACTCCCTTTAGAACATCTCATGTAGGCTTTGCTTCTCCTAATTAGCCTCTTCTAGAAGCCCTCAGAGATTTACATTCTCTAATCAAATTTGATGATTAGCTTCGTCCAATTTCTAGACTCTCTCATCTTCTTCTTGATGGTCTTGGATGAGTAGTTCCACTTTCTCTATGATAGAGTGAATAATTTCCATCATAGATGGAGTTAATTCCATTTTAGATGATTCACCCTTTTCTAATTTCATTATGAAAAGTCAACCTACAACCACTTCATATACAACTTGCCAAACTAGCTCTAATACCACTTGATCTGATTATGATCTAGGCAATTATATACTAGTGAAAATTGCATCAAGGTGTACAAATACTTAATGTCTAGTGTTTTAACTAAAAAGACATCAAATATTAAAAATGAAATGAGCAATAAAAAGAGAGAGTTATAACACCAAAGATAGAGAAAAAAAATAAAAGAGAACCAATTTGATTTCAAAGTTTGTCTAGCTGGAGAACAGATGTATAATTGATGCTCTGAAAGTTGATTTACAACATGCTACAGTCCATCCACAAAGTCATTACACATATCCCAACTCAAACCATCTTGTATGAAAGCTCACAAGGTGCAATACTAGTTATTGAAGAGTAGGGAAGACTTTTCCTAAAAAGGTTTGACTACAGATATCGAACATCCTTACATTACATCAAGTGCATTCTGAGTGCCCTTGGAATGGCTTCTCAAAAAAGTATCCTCTAGAATGCTCTTTGGCATGTCTAGAATCCTCTCCTCTAGAATGGCCTCCTCGGAATCACCCCTAAGAAAAAATACCCCCTCTCTTTTATACATAAATTTTTTCCTAAAATAGGCTTTAACCAAATAATTTAAATATAGGGCTTATAACAAATTTCCCATTCAAAATAACCCCCTAACCCTTTTAAAAATTTTGATTTTATGCAATTATTGGGTTAAATTTAACAACCCATTAACAAATAACCTTATAAGGTTAGCGAGCAGTTTAAAGGATAAATACAACCCATGCTATATATATACTCAAGTGTGCAAATGGTGCGCTAGCTATTAAGTGTTTTATTTGGGCACTGGCCGAGGGTTCCAACCCCACCAGTGACCCTTTTTAAACCCAATTTTGGGAAAATACACTTCAAATAAAAAAGGTGCCAAGTATGGTTTGAAGAATGTCGATAGCCCAATGGCCACCTGCTAGGGTTTAGGGCCCAGTGGTCATGGGTTTGACTCTACCAGGTAGCAAATTGATATTAATTTTGGTAGAAATTAATATGCACTTCTCCTTCTACCACGTGGACACCACTGACATGCCATGTATACACTATTGTCATCACCCCAAGGTGCCACGTGGGCTTCCTTGCCATACACATGGCACCATATTTTTTGCCACATGGTGCCACATCATCCCAATGGTAACTCTACCTTTATTGACATCATCGTTTGACTTGGTCAACTCAACAACTTTGATTGCCCATAACTCCTGCATACGAACTTCATTTTTGATGAAATGAATAGCATTGGAATCATGGTGATGAGACCTTTGACTTGATGCCATTTTCAACCGATTTGGAGATGGTCAAAATTTCATGCCTATTTTTGGTCAACTTGTGATATCCCTATTTTACCACAACTTTGATCGAGCATAACTTTTGCGTCTGGGCTCTGATTTTGATGAAACAAACATTTTTGAAAACCTCTCAACGAGACCTTTGAATTAGTGTCGACCTTGACTAGTTTTGGAAAGTTCCAAATTTTACCTTTTTTATGGCCTCTAGTCCAAGGTTTGACTCAACTTTGACTGGCCATAACTCAAGCATATAGACTCCTTTTTCACCTGTTCAAGTTGCGTCAAGTTCAAAATTTTGAGAACTTCGACATGGTGCTGATTATGGGAAATCTAGAGATACTTCATTTTTTTATGAAAATATCCTCCAAATTACTTAGGGATTCTTATAAGGAACTATACATAGATAAACTACTTTATCAAATGATTAGAAGTTTTGGATATCTAGTAGTTTTGTTATAAGACTCGACATGCTTTCAATTCCTTATGCAAAGTTACCCTCACTAGGTTGGAGAAAGATCCATCTCTAATTGGCATCGGACATTAGGGAAGTAGTTTTGACTACATCGACAAAGTTAGCTAAGAAGGGAACCAACTCCTTCAAGCTCTCAATTTTTATACATTATAGTTTAAAAGTTGGTGGTTCATGTCATTCAAGTGGGTATGAACTTGAACCTTGCCATTGTGGTAGGGAGCACTTCATTTAGGATGTAATGTATGGATATTATGCATTTTAATTAAGGTCATGGTTAGATCATCGAACATATCAAACGTTGGTTAAATATTATTGCAATACAATAACCGAATTATGAGTTATTCTCCATGAACAACCCAAACAATTTTCCTCATAGTCCTTAATAACATCCCCATTAAAATATTACATCTTCCTTAATTTCCATCAATTAACGTTCTATCTATATTATTACTTAAAAGTGATATATATAGTATGTTCATATTTCACAAGATGTAAAGTATAATATAAGATACCAATGATATTTTATCGGGTCTAAAATTTAGGTGACATATAATAAATCACTTAATTCCTAAACCATTTCCACCTAAAATAAATAGTATCTAAAAGTCACCCTAACCTTGAGTAAAAATAGAAATTAATCTCATTCTAAATAACCATTCTAGCCACTCTTCTCCCCCAATATTTATAGAAAATTTTAACACATATGCCCATCACTGATAAATATAAGATTTAAATACATCATTAAATATTTTCAACATATTAATAAATCCATAGGTGTATTATTAGTAATTCTACCCTTTCATATTTGTCCTCATAACTATAGTTTCTCCCTTTCACTTTTCATTATTAACGTAATAACGTATTCTACTCATATTATGCGATATAGTATTCATTTGAATTTAGCTAATAAATTTAATGTGTCCTATACATAACACATTTGAGGTTATTCCTATTTTACATACCTTCAAATATAACTCCAATGTCCTTACTATAGGCAATATCTTATATGATAACCCACTAAAATATATTGTGTATAAACACCTCAATATAAAAATTATATAATCATTCTACACTTCTCATATATAAATCTTACAAGCATTGCATCTTATTAATCTTGAACTCCCCTACTCTAACAAATCTAATACCACTACCCATAATGTTAACCTACACCCCACTTGTTAAACAAGTACTCTCAAATTCACTACTAGATCCCAACACACTAACATTTCCTATCGTCTCAACCTACTACAATTTTTTTACTATCTAAACCCCTACATTAATCTAACTCCCAACATTTCACCCTTAATGACCGACCTCACCAAGCACATCTTACTACCCACTAGATTAAGCCATGTGGGTGACCCTTTTCTAATTCCCTCCCCATACTCCACCCAACCAAAGGTCCCCTAACTTCAACATGGAGGGGGAGGCATAGTGTAATGGTTGTACATATTTTTGGATAAGCATTGGCATTGGAAGCACTATTTGGGAGGAGCGCCATGTTGTCCTTCAAGTGGAAGATGTTGTGTTTCTTATTTTTACATAAGGCCTTGGAAAACTAAATATATATTTTCCTTCAAAAGAAATGACCGATTTCCTAGATCAATGGCAATGGGTCATCTCAATTATTTTTAAAAATTTATTTTCTTAGCTTTTGTAAATTGTACTCGACTTGACTAGGTATTGGTTGAGTGTTTCTATAATCTTCTTTTAGTTAGGGGAATCATTATTGAATATTCTATAGAGGATGTTTTGAGCATATTCTTTCTAAATATTGTATTGGCCTACAATACAAATCTAGATGTGTTTTATTTTTCTACACTCCCATACAAAATCTAGAGAGTGATTTTGCACTTAAGGCTAGTGTTCTTAAGGTGAATTTTATGCCAGATTGTCTATTTGATATGTCCCCCAAATAAACTATGATGTTATAATTCCTTTAATGTTGTTTCTATTTTCCAATATAAATATCTAGTTGGGTAAATCTAATTAGTATCATTTGTATAATGAACTTAGCACATGATATGCATTCTCTTGTATCATGGTTCAACACAAGTATGTTATAAACAATGAGTTCATTCCTTTAATGGTCAAAAGTAATGAACTATCCTTTTAAAAAAGGACTCTTATACAAAAGAAAAATTATGAAAACATATCTATTATTTTGAATTATAATTTATTTATTTACAAAGGCATTACTTGGGCATCTTAACAATGACTATTCTTTTGCATGAAAATTCTTCCTTTTCTCTCATGTACAACTACAGTTTTGAACAATATTTCCATTTAAATGCAACTATATGCATAACATTGAATCTTATAATGCAACTACCTATGTCCATATTCCAACTTCTTCATTCACTTTCATGGATTAATCACTCTCCACAACATACGCAAGATGATGATCTCCCCTTTACAATACAATACACAAAAGAAACAAGTGAGGGGTTCCACTTTTACAATATACAATCACATAAGGGGGGGAGGGGAGGTGGGTTTCATCCTTTTAGATGCATCACACAAGACATATCTTTCTCTCCACCAAAACAAGGGAATAAGCCTAGCTTCTTCTTGGATCCCAAGAGCACAAAACCTACAAAAAAATTCACACAAGAACCATTGAGCTCACCTCCCATCCTAGGCTTCTAAGAAGCCACACACCGAGTAGGGGAAACAAGACTCAAATGGGTTATACTCAAACATTTCACAATGCATACAAAAACTCAATATCACAATACATTTACAACCCCTCCAAGGTTTAATACAATGATTCACCATGGAATCACGAAAATAGTGGGTGAAGGTGGGCTCTCCAAAGAGGAGAATGTCATATTCATATACACATATACATTTTCAATTGCACAATTCTGCTTCAAGGCTATCAAAATACATCCTCTTCATCAAATTAATACACTTATACCTCCCAAATGCAAATGCCTCTTCAAGGCTATCAAACAAGGCATACGGATTCAATGGATCCCATACTCCATGAGCAACAAAACCCTTTCCAAGAGGAAAATCTCTCAACTTCAATGTTGAGCCCAACTAACTCCTTCACCCAAGGCATCTCTTCCATCCCAAGGGTAAGTGAAGCCTTCACACCCATTAAATTTCATACACACAAAAACAAGAGAGATATCTACAAGAGAACTCCATCACTACAATGACACCTACCCACAAACTTCAATGCCAACACATGACATAAAATTTTAACACAATATGAACAAGAGCAATCATCATTGATAAAATGAAAATTAGAGTTATGGCATGGGCACCAACATTGGTCCAAGCTAATGGTGGAATGTAATTTGTTACAAAGCTCCCTTCCCTTAGTCCTTTCTCCTTCCAAACCCTAATTGTCTCTAAATTGAGAGTGGGTGAACACCCCACTAGTTTTTCCATGTCCACTAAAAAGACTCCCCCACTATCTCTTTTGACAAAAACATCAAAACACTATCTCTTACAACTTTGTCCCTACCAAATTTGCTACTTTTGACTAAGTGAAAGGATGGGGGTAAATTGATTAGACAACTCAATTTTCGAATTGGTGGAAGAATGCATTGGTTAAGGGACCCCCCTAGGCTAGCTAAGCACTAAAATGGTCAAATTTAGGCCCCTAACATGTTATGCTAACATATGGGTAGCTTATTTTCATAAAAATGATACTTTGGGACCACATATTGACCCTCTAAAATCCTTTTCAAGTTTGAACTCGAGTTTCCCTTGATGTTGACCCATCCTATCCCTTCTCCAAGTGGATTTATTTAATTCTTTTGAAAGGCATTAGTTTAAGGTTAAGTGTTGCCATGACCAAAACCCTAGGTGACATATCATCAACACATAAATAATTACAAGTGTCAAGTGACACATTTAAAATATATTGCACATCACCATGACATGTCCCTAATGTATTTATGAGACTCAATTTATCACACACATGCAAACTTACATTTATGAAATAAACACATCATAGTGAAGCTTTTGAATCTTCCAAAGATTCATCTTGGCTAAACTATGTCCACATAAGTTTGGACCTTGCTTCCCCAATTAAATTCCATGGTTTAATTTCCTGCACACTAAACTCGAGCATCGGTAGTCCAATGAAAATCATATACAAATATATGTATAGATATATGACAATTTTATCATTTCAAAATCAACATATTCAAATTTTCATAATTAACATTTCCTTTAAAAAAATTCAAAACAATAAGATATCAAAATTTGCATATCAACATTAATCTTTTCCTATCGTGATCAAATTAATATTCTAAATCACATTATATTCTATTTTCTATCATGGTGATGGAATTTTGAATCTATACTGTTAAGTCAACCAACATGAAAATTAGTTCTGAATACATATCTTAAGTCAAAATCTTCAAAATGTAAACATCACGACTGGTAACCTTTGATTCAGTATAGTTTGATTACTAATAGTATCCTGTTATCATTATGAGATAAAACATATAATAAGGTGTATCAATTATGTTAGGTAAATCAAGAGGTTGCGTAGTAACATAGTTTTAAAAATCAATCACAAAATAGATCTATTACATTTTACTGAGCCCTAAAATTTTTCCTCATGAATATCAACATATATACCTAATACTACTTGCATAATAATTGGTTTATTCGATTACATCATATTGAGTTCTACCATGTAGACCCTTATCTAATTTTGATTTTAAAAAATCATATTTGATTATTAAAAACGTTCACAAGAGTTCATGTTGATTTATCTTTCCAAAATTCAATTATCCTAATAGCCCACAATATATCATGAAACCATCAACATAGTTTCCAAGTTATGACATCTCAAGCCTTTATTCCATAGGTCTTAGCTTATCAACCAGGTGTAATTTTGAATCGCAACCAAGACTAAAATCTATATCAATCCCAATAAGGTATCAGGTTCATATTGGTAAGGAAAATACTAATCATGGCATAACTTAAATCCTAGAACCTACTTACCATCATTCTATCATAAGGTGTATGTTAATAGTCATCCTTTATAGAAGAGGTGGAAACATGGTATTAAATCTCCCTACTCTTCCAAGATCTAATCATATTCATGCTATTAAGATTTATAATAGGGTACTAGGGAAGGGGCCTTCCATCTTTCACCCCTGCTTTCAACTTTCTCCTAGAAGTCATCCAAAATTAGGAACATATCCTTCATAAAGAGAGCTTACCTAACCATAGCATGAATGGTCCAATTTTAGAGGCATTTACATAACATTTGTAATAGCTTTATGTATATACCTGATTTAATTTAAGGGATATAAACAAGGTTCATGGCATGGATAAATTTTCCTAAGAATGATTACTACACAACTCTGTTGATTAGGTATCATCCAACATTAGTGTATCTACCATACTCCTCAACTAACTAACATAAGTATCCCTTGCATAACTCTTTACTTGGAAGAAGAATTTCTTAAAGTTTTTAAGGTTTCCTGATGGCTACCTAACCTCTTGGGGTTCAAGAATACAACAATGCTAACAATGTGTTTGAGGTTCAATCTAACATAATTGCAGTTCCATATTGTCAAGTTAGGTAATTTGTGTTTGTGAATTCTCATTATCGACTTCATATTCTTCTTTAATAGATATCATTTTTGTTTACCAATTGATAGTTCTATTAACTTGAATATGGTGTCATGTACTAAAAACTCTTCCACTTTATTGGTTATACTCATGTTTGAAGTTCAATTTTTTTTTTTTTATATACATTTGCAAATGTTGATCTTTGATGATCCAAGGGTGATCGATGCATTGACCATTGCCTCTTTAGAGGTCGCATCAACACAAAATGTCATACTCATTTCTCACTTGATATGTATATGCCATATGTCTTCTTTCTAGAGACATTTGAGAAAATAATTCAAATGTTACTCAAATTGTCTTGAAATACATATGGAGCCATTGATCTTTGTTAATTGAATGGTGGTTAGTGTGTCCCCATTGGGCCCTTTCTGGTATAATATAAATAATATCAACACTGTGTCCCCACATGTCACTTTTTTATTTACCACATAAATGAATAGAGATTAGTCACATGTGATACATGTATGACATGTGTCTTTTAGTTGGGGTTATTTGGGAAAACAAGTTGAGTGCTGCCCAAATCGGCCTGAAATACATCTTAGGTTGTTGATCTTTTTTCATCCAATAGTAGTCGAGACATCCCCTTTATTATATTAACACTTGTGATATTATAATAAATTATAATATTAATATTAATTCTTATTATATTGTAATAATAACAAAATTGTATTAGCACTTGTCCAAAGCAATCTAAAGAACATCCAAGATTAAAATGTTAGATTTAAATAAGATCTCTTATGATCAAATAAGTATCACATGGTGGCTTGTATTTTTTGTAACTTGTAATAATTTATTTAAGGATAGTAAAACATAATTTTATCAAAGATTAAAATTTATTAAATTAAAAAAATGAATAAATATGTTGTATGTTTTATTTTAAGATTTTGTTTGACTTATTTGTGTTATATATTTATTTAATTATTTTGTGATTGAATAAGAAAATATTCATAACAAATTAAATAGAAATATGAATCTATGTATTTGTGCATATGTGTAATTCAAACTTAATAATTTACATTAAAAAAAAATTATGCTTTTGATAATGATAAAAAAAATTTAAAATGGTATGTTATAATCATAGTGTTTGTATGAAAATAGAGTAGTTTATAAATATTTAATATATTGACTATTATGTTAGAAAACAACTTCAATAATTATATTGGGCTATAATTAAGGACCTAATATAGTGTTGGAAGTCTTAATTGGGAAACTAAGATACTAAAGGGGGGGTGACTCAGGAAGGCACTTTTATCATTTAACAATAATGTAGTGCACTCACCACATTTACCATCGCATGTCTAATGCATGCACAACATAACTTGTAAAATCAAAATATAGTAATGAGCAAATCTAATCTATCAATCACATGCATGAAATGTAAGCACATAACAGAAAGATTTTGTTACCCAGAAACCCTTCAAGGTGAAGGTAAAACTAGGGTGGGGATGACACCTATAAATCTTCACTACTGCAATAATAAATTTAACCTATTAGGGTTATAATGTTGACCACTTCCAATGATCTACCCTATGAGGGATCTTCCTTGTTAAAGTTTGTTAAGGCTTTTAGGTCTTACCTTGTGAGAGGATTTTACACTTACAATAAAGTAAGCACTTGGTTAAGAAATTTACAAAAGATCTATTAAAACTACTCTGCTAAGAAATAGATTCAATATCTGATCCTCAATTTTCTCTAAAAAGCTAGTTTTGGATCTCCTCTCTTCAATGTCTAATTTGATTTCCTTCACTTCTTGATAAGGTTTCTTTCTCTACTCTACACTAACAAAACTCAACTTTCTTGCCTTATTTGCAATGTTCGCACTTTCACACTTCATTTCCTCTGTGATCAAATGGAATAGCTTTCTTGTGTTGACCTAATGGTCAAATAATTTGTCAATTAGTGACTAAACACTTTATCAGAATGATTTATTACATTTTTTTATAGTTTCTATCAAGCCTCACATTCAGATAGAAATGCATGTTGAGCTTCATAGAGTCTATCAAGCTTTGTAGTGTAAACCAAGTAGGATGTAGAGTTAACCAAGATAATGTTAGCCTCAAAATGGTTTTTGACACTTGAGTGCCAACACAATTAACCACTTTCTACATTGGAGCCGAGTACACCATGTATGTCGAGCCACAACATGAGCCAAGTTAGGAAAGCCTTCAGGTGCCGAGTGAAGATCAAGTGCCGAGTGATCTTTAGGTGCCGAGCATGATACAAGTGTCGAGTGGTATTTGAGTGCCGAGTCATAGACGATGCTGAGAAATACAAAAATACAACAGGAGCTGAGTAAGCTAGTTTGTTACATGTGTCAAGCATCTAGAATTAGTAAGTGCCGAGCAACATAGAATGCACATATGAGTTTGTAACTTTACAAATGCAGATGTAAACTGTTTTCATGGCCGACATATGACAAATCTCGAAGGATTAAATAATAAAATCAAATCTTTTGTATTTCCTATGAAATCTACATGCAGCCAATAAGAAAAATGGAGAAGGCATGCAACCAATAGTAAATGTGAAAGGAATGAGCGAGAAATAGAGATTCAATATGGATTGTAGATCCATACCTAACCCTAAGTCTTTGAATGTCTTTATAAGGAAGACTAAATCTCATTGTATAAGTCTGGATGGATGAGGGTGTGTAAGGAAATCTAATTTTCAGAGTGAAGAGTATCAGATCACAGAGGATCAAGATCAGAGAAAGCAGAACAAGTGCCTGTATTCAAAAATCAAAGGATTGTAAGCTATTAGGTTTATTATACCTAATACTCTCTAGTAATTGTGTTAGAAAAGAAACCCTATGGTGATAGGTTAGCTTAATAGCTATTTTGTAGATCCTTTCAATAGGTGATTAAATCCTTTAATAGGGTAACACTTATTGTAAAGTGTTTGTAAATCCTCTAACAAGGTCACATTTAAAAATGTGTTGTAGCCTTTAACAGGACAAACCATCAGGAGTGGTTAAACATTATTCATGCAGTAATTTTTGTGGGTATCATCCCCACCCCAGTTTTACCTTCTTATTTCTGGAGGGTTTCTAGGTTACCAAAATCTCAAGTGTTATGTGGTGATGCATATATGTGTTTTTCATAATTGTTTGATGTGTTTATATGCATGCAATCTACTTTTGGTTAAAAATTTTAATGGTCAAGGTACAGTACTTCTGATTCACCCCCCCCCCCCCCCCCTCTCTCAAAAGAATTATTCCTATTTGAATATTCCAAAAATTGGTATCAAAGCATTGAGGTTCTCACAAGAAGAACGCTAATAGCTTGGAGAAAAAGGTCTGAATATGGAAGTCTTCAAACTTGGAAAGATTATTGACAATCAAGCAATTGATGTGCAACTAGCTCTACACAAAGTAGAGGAATCAAGGGAGGAACTGAGAAAATCATTGAAAAAGAAGAAAGGAAATAGCCATAGCTGAAAATGATACAAACTACAAGGAGATAGATACCACAAAACTATTTGCCAATGGAGAAACTAAAGAGTTTGATGCAGCAATAGCAGAACTGATGGAGAAAAAAAATTCAAATAGATGAGATAAGATCTCTCAAGATGGAACATGAATCATAGGCCATAATGTTATGTGAAATCACTGAACAAAAGAAAAGAGCAGTTGAGGATAGAGTCATGATGGAAGGTGACAAAAGGAATCTTGCAAATGGACTGGAAGAAAAATGTACTCAATTAACAAGGATCTCAAACATGCAAATGGATACACTTGCCCAGATGATGAATCTTCATCATGAACTCAATATGAAAGATATTGAGATCTCTATTTTGAAAATGCAGAATGAAAAACTATAGAATGAATTGAATAGAGAAACAGAGGTAGCAAAGAATCTCAACAAATCAAGTGAAGCCATCAAGTACTTTGAACAGTTGATGAAATTTCCAAGATCAGCCCATGATACATCAGGACTTGGATACAACAGCACTGAAATTGGAGAATCATCAAAAAGTGTTGAGCAAAGAAGTGAAAAAGGTAAGGATTCTAAACCTACTTGTCATTACTGTAATAAAAAGGGGCATACTACTAATGTTTGTAGGAGTAGAAGAATCAATCAGACAAACACACCCAAAAATAAGAGTTACTATCACAAGTGCAACATGCAAGGAAACATGACAAAAGATTGTAGACCCAGAGTTACAAGGACACAAAGATTTGATGGAAATTTTCATAATTGTAAGAAGTATGGACACAGAGCATTTGAATGTAGATCAAAGCCTATGTGGACATCAAATCAACCAAAAAAAACAAAAGGAAATGAAAGTCAGTACCACTGGGATTACAACACTAGGTATAGCTATCATTATTGTCAGGAATATGGACATATACCCCAGAATTGCATAAGAACACATTTTAGAGGGAATTATAGCAGGTGGCTAAGCCAAACTACATGTTTTAGTTGCCTAAAAACTAGTCATATCAGCAGAAATTGTCCTACAAGGTCAAAAGCACCAAAAATTGAATCAAACAAGGGCAAAGAAAAGATTGACGTGGAACACATCAAAATAGACATGAAGAGGACATGGAAGAAAAAGAATGAATCAAATACATCCAATGAAAGGGTCACTTCACCCACAAGGTCAAGTGATCATTTCTCATCCAATTAATCTCAAGATGAGTCTATGGGGTTGATACATATAAGGAAGTATCATACATCAGCCCTAAACCATGAAGAAGCAATGCAAAGTATAAATCTGCATGAAACAAGATGCCAAGACAAAATTTTAAATGATGATGCCAAGTTGTCTTTGGATGTTGAGTAAAATTCTAATGGATGTCGAGTTCCTAATAGCGACTAAGTTGATGACTAATGCCGAGTTGAGTAACTCCTATGGAAGCCGAGTGAAGTGGAAACATAGTACAAGTTGAGTTTGCAATTGAGCATTTAATGTGATGGAAATAGGGTATATTATTGCGATTTCAATCATTTTTCCTCATCGCAATCAAGAAGCAAAGAAGATAAAGAGTGTAGAGAAACTTCACAGTAGAGAATCTAGCATTCCAAGTAGATTTCAACCTCTTACAACATGTTTTCATCGATCTTGAGTGATTTCATTCAAGTGCCCATCTACGTAGAGTTTGAAAGCTTGTTTACATTTTAAAACCCTTGATTAGTAAAAAATGACATCTAGGTCTAGAACCACTGAGGGGAAGGAAAGTCATGAAATACTACTGGTCAGTAATGAAGTCAAACAACCTGAATTCAAGCCCATTCTAGAAGTCACCTACAAAAATGACCCTACCGGTGCATTATCCATTATACCATCCAAAGTAGTTATGGTGCGGGATGTAAGGAAGTGTTACAAATGTAAAATTGGTGCCATAGGTGATCTTGAAATTTTCCAAGCCTATGACAAACTATGTGAGAATAAGATTTTGAAGGATGAATACAAGATAGTCAAGAGAAAGGGTTTAACCAATGCCCTAGTTTATCCTATAGTATTCAAAACTGAATGGATATAGATTATTCTAAGCAGAATACACAATGGATGTTTTTGGTTGGAAACAAGTCTAGTCAAGATTACTAAAGGGATAGTTCATAGGGTTACAAGTTTCCCAACCCTAGATCAAACTAAGACCCTGCACAGTGATTCCAAAGAAATCATTGAAAGAAATATAGGGACAAAATGGAATAAGAGAGGTATGATGATTGATACCATCACTGATCCTCTCCTGAATTTTTCTATGAGAATAATATCCCACAAATTCTATCAATCTAGTCGATTGAATAGTGTGCCTTGCATAGCTGTTGATGTAGCATTCAAACTAGTAAAGAAAGATCATTCATATGACTTGTCAGAACTTATGTTGCAATAGATAAATGAAAACCTAGGAGCTATAAGGAGATCAAAAGGTGCATAGTGCAAATTTGGTTCAGTCCTTATGTGTATGTTCTTTTATGTTATGAAAGAGTTTCCTTCTAAAGGAAAGGTGAATTGGGACTCTAAAAAAACTACAATGACACAAATAAATGAGTTCATTGATCAGATGGGTGATAACTTTGAAGCCCAAATGACAAGCTATTTTGAGGATTTCAAGAAATCCATGAAGCAAAGGGTAAGAATACCAGTTTCCTAAGTGGTAAAACGCATCAATGACATATGTTTCCTAGTTGATGTTGATTCCACCTATATTCAAGCAGCAATTCCAAGGGTGAGATGGCTAAGGCCATTTGGTTATGAATTGGATGTGGATAAAGCATCTGCAGCTATCACTGCTTTGCTTGTAGAAGGAATAGACAAGTCTACCAAATCTTTTGGCACATATGATATGGTCAAGTCCAAGATTTAAATAGAATTAAAGATTGCCTCTGTAATTAAGAAGAAAGATAAAATGGTGAAGAAAATAAAGAAGAAATTTGGTAAAGGAATTGAGGTAGCAGAAGAAGAAGATGAAGGAGAAGATCAAGAAGATGATGAAGAAGATAATGAGGATGAGGATGAACAAGAGCAAGGCCCAATAAAATTAACTCAAGGCCTAGGTGAAGACAAGGAGGAAGGTGTTGAGGAAGAAGAAGCCAAGGAAGCACAAACCGAAGCTGAGCCAAATAAGAGAAAGGAAAAATATCTACCTCCAGCTCAGCCCAAACCAAAGAAAATTGCCATGCCATCACCCCAAAAGCCAACAACTAGAGTTGCAACAAGGGCCTCTACTCAAAAAGCTAAAGAGGTAGCTACAACGAAGAAACCAAACAAGAAGACATAGGAAGAGCCAAGGAAAAGAATAAAATATGTAGCTCAACCTGATACTGATGAAGAAGATCAATCTAAAAAGGTAAGCCATTTTCATTTGATACATTATGTAAAAAGATTGGAAATGGAGATTTAAGAAACATAAATAAAGTTGATTTCAATAAGTTCACTAAAGAAGAACATAATAGAATAGAAGAATCAATTTATGAAATGATGGCACAGTTCAAGTACACTCCTCTTGAACTAGATGGACAATTGCCAGATGAACTATCTAAAATTGTAGAAGACAGATGACATTTCTGTTTGAGAATGGAGAAGGAGATGAGAGAAACAACCCTAGCAAGCATACTGCCTGATTTGACTAAGGAGCAAATAGAGAAAGTAGTCAAAAGGCACAATGCCAGGTTTACACCTAAATACAAAGCATTCTTCATTCTCTAAAACAAAATGGAAGATATTGTACAAAGAACAAAAAAATCATGGAAGAACTTGTACAAAAAGATTGAAGATTTTCTTCAAGAAGAATACAAGGAAGAAGCTACTGCTCCACCAGAAGAGAGAAGAAAAAGGAGAGAAGAGAAGACAGAAGTAGAGCAAGGTAAAGAAGAAAAGAAACAAGAAGAAGAAAAGAAGGAAGAAGAAAAGAAACAAGAAGAAGGAAAGAAGGAAGAAGAAAAGAAACAAGAAGAAGAAAAGAAGGAAGAAGAAAAGAAACAAGAAGAAGAGAAGAAGGAAGAATAAAAGAAAGAAATAGAGGAGGAGACACAAAAGAAAAATGAAATTGCAATAGCTGAGCAAGAGCAACAACAAGATTAGAGTGTGCAAGACACACAATTGCCACCTTCTAGCCCTCCTCATGTACCCATCACACCTACAGAAACTATAATTGTACAGGATGTTCATGACATTTTTGCTTAGAACATCAATCCATTAACTGTAGAGGATCTCAAAAGAATCCTTGACCAATCCACACAACAAGCAAGATTATGTACAGATCTAGTATTGGTTAGTGTGGATGAACTGCAAAAACTAGTAAAAAACATAATTAGAGATAAGGTGAATCCACAAGAACCACCTTCCATTATTTCTACAGCTACTAGTGGTCAACTTCAAATGCCAATAGTTGTTTCAGCAGGCATAGTTGACACCACAATTCAGAAGTCGAGTACAACAGGAGAAAAAGCAACAGAACAAACAAGACAAACTATTGCATCTGATCCTATAGTACAAACTCAAGGTGCACTTCCTAAAATTACAATAATTGATCAAGGTAGATAGTAGGAGGAGAAAATAGAGGAAACCCCTAAAGAGCAGGAGGCAGTCCAAACCTTGATAAATTTTCCTACCTCAGGAACTCCTTCACAACAACCACTGCAAATATCTGCACCAGGATCTAGTTCTACCAAAGTTGCAAGGGTACTTCACTATGGAGACCCTAAATTAGATGAGGAAATAGTCATACCAAGTTATGACTCAAAAACAATAAACAGTGATCAAATCAATGAGGTACAGGAAGCCTTGCATCAAAGAAAGAGGCAAGAAATACTCAGAAAGGATTATAAACAAAAGCAAACAATGCATGAGATTAAAGACATCTTTATGGATGCCTTCAATTTGTAGTCACCAGATGAGTCAAAGTATATCATGGATCAATTATTAGATATTGTTGACCAGGTGACAAATGCAGACCAAGAGGCAAATGTAAAACTTATGGAATGGTCTGAAAGAAAATTTCAAGGAAAAGTTAATGAGAAAATATCTAGTGAAATAGCACTTTCACAGATTGAATTGGCAAAGGTCATAGACAAAGTGAAAAAGGTACTTGAGAATATATTCTCATTATACAAAAAGTTGTGTGACTTTTCATACTTCACACAAGAGACCAGCCAAAAAATAATACCCCACATTTGGAAATCCTCCATAAAGAACAAGTATATGTTGAAACTGTTCTCAAGAAAGACCCTAATCTTTCTACTTCAGAAGGACTTATTCATCTTGCTATAGAGACTGCCCTCTAGCATAAATCATTGGAGATTTCTTTGCATAATTGAGATGTAGCTCTTAGGATGATTATGGAGGTAAACATCATAGTTTTGGCGAAATACGGTCTTAACCCTTAAAACCCTCTGACATAAGTGTCAAAAAGGGGGAGATAAGAGAAGACAAGATAAGAGGGAGACATGATATACAGGCAGAGCATGATATACAACATCAAATTTTGGTTACCAAGATAGCATAGATAATGGCACAATCAACTCAGGAGGAGTTACAATAATTTTGAGGTATATATATTGTAAATTACAATATTCTGATTAAGGTTTTAAAACCTCTATATGTACACCAAGCAGACTAGTAAATGTACTCATAGGGTCAGTTAATTTTTTTGTCACTCATGTCAAAGGGGGAGATTGTTAGCCTCAAAATGGTTTTTGACACTTGAGTGCCAACACACTTAACCACTTTCTACATTGGAGTCGAGTACACCATGTATGCCAAGCCACAACATGAGCCAAGTTAGGAAAGCCTTCAAGTGCCGAGTGAAGGTCAGGTGCTGAGTGAAGATCAAGTGTTGAGTGATCTTTAGGTGCCGAGAAGCCTTTAGGTGCTAAGCATGATACAAGTGCCAAGTGGTATTTGAGTGTCGATTCATAGATGATGCTGAGCAATATAGAAATACAACAAGAGCTGAGTAAGCCATTTTTTTACATGTGCTAAGCATCTAGAATCAGTAAGTGTCGAGCAACACAGAATGCACATATGAGTTTATAACTTTACAAATGCAGATGTAAACAATTTTCATGGACGACATATGATGAATCTTGAATGATTAAATAATAAAATCAAATCTTCTATCTTTCCTATGCAATCTACATGCAGCCAATAAGAAAAATGGAGAAGGCATGCAACCAATAGTAAATGTGAAAGGAATGAGCGAGAAACATAGATTCAATATGGATCGTAGATTCAATATGGATCGTAGATCCATACCTAACCCTAAGTCTTCAAATGTCTTTATAAGGAAGACTAAATCTCATTTTATAAGTATGGATGGACAAGGGTGTGTAAGGAAAACTAATTTTTAGAGTGAAGAGTATCAGATCACAGAGGATCAAGATCAGAGAAAGCAAAACAAGTGCCTGTATTCAGCAATTGAAGGATTATAAGCTATCAAATTTATTATATCTAATACTCTCTAGCAATTGTGTTAGAAAAGAAACCCTATGGTGATAGGTTAGCTTAAAAGCTATTTTGTAGATCATTTCAATAGGTGATTAAATCCTTTAATAGGGTAACACTTCTTGTAAAGTGTTTGTAAATCCTCTAAAAAGGTCACATTTAAAAATGTGTTGTAGCCTTTAACAGGGCAAACCATTAGAAGTGGTTAAACATTATTGCTGCAATAATTTTTGTGGGTATCATCCCCACCCCAATTTTACCTTCTTATTTCTAGAGGGTTTCTGGGTTACCAAAATCTCAAGTGTTATGTGGTGATGCATAAATTTTTTTTCATAATTATTTGATGTGTTTATATGCATGCAATCTACTTTCAGTTAAAAGTTTTAATGATCAAAGTACAGTACTTTTGATTCACCCCCCCCCCCCCCCCCCCCCCGACCTCAGAAGCATTATTCCTATTTGAATATTCCAACAGATAATAGTTTCTATCGATTTATTCATGTTAACCAAGGAAAAGAAAGGTAGTGCTAACTAAACTATAGTGTCAACTAAGTCCTTCAGTATCTACCAAGTTCTCTAGCATTCACTAAGTCCCAATGCTAACCAAGTTCACACCTACTTTGAGTGATCAATGTTAAATGACCATGAGTGTTAACCAAATGCTAGAGCTTTCTAAGTTGATAGTATTTCCAAGTGTTAGAATATCACTTGAGTGGTCTTCAAAACCCAAGTTACAACAATAAGATGACTTAGTGAAGATTGTTTGAATTTGGTGTTGTAGCTGACTCCATAAGGTAATTAATTAGATTGGTATATATGTAATACATCTTATCATATCCAAATGAGAATGCATAATAAGTAAGAAGAAGAATGAATTTGAATTAGAAGACAAAGGCTACAAGTAGTATAAGGAAAAGAAAAGTCTCATCCATCACATAAAGGTCATCAATTTACATCAAAGGAATCTCATACAACAAACCAAGTTGCAGATCATAGATCAACTATTGGTTCATCCTAACAAATGCATTAGTAAAATTATCTAACAAGTTGGATTTAATAGTCTTATGCTAAATATCCTAACCGAGTGCATACTTCATTGTATAAATCCTTTTACAAGGTGGATCTAATAGTCCTTATTGCTCCTAACAAGGTAGATCACCAGAAGTGATCATTATAACCCTTAACATGCCAATTTTATACTATAGTCATAAATCTTGTGGGTATCATCCCCACCCCAGCTTTACTTTCTATTTGGAAGGTTTCTAGGTTACCAAATATTATGCCAAGTATTATGAATTTTTTATTACTTTTAGTCTTCCATGCATATAGTTAGATCAGAATAGCTTATAAAGGATTAATTGGTATGCAAGATTTTGGTTTTCATATTATAAGTTTAGCAACTTCAAAAAGATTAGAGGCAATGGAACTATACAAAGTAGAGCAAGCTATTCAGAATGAAAAGTTGGATCTGCAATTAGCCGTATATTAATTCAAGAAAATGGAGCAGCTCTCTCAATCCTTGAAAAGAAGAAAAGACCTTGCAGTATAGATGAATGATAATATCTACATTGAAGAAAGAATTGAAGACATTTCCCAAGATAGAAGTTTAGATGAAGCTAATGTAGTAATCAAAGATCTACTTGAAAAGAATCTTACTTTTCATGAAGAAGTCATAAAACTAAAAAGAGAATGTGAAATTCAATTAGTTAGAATGTGTGAAGACATGGAAAAAAAAGGACAAAGCCAAAGAAGAGAAAAGATTGTAGTTAAAAGATAAAAGAAAAGAAAAATTAAATTCATCACCTATCTCTTTAGCAAGAAGATTTGATCAATCAAATCATTTGCACAAATCAAGAACTTGTCAACTTAAGGACAAAGAATGAAGGATTGTAGAATGATCTCAACATAGAAAAGAAAACCAATAAGAGGATAGTGAAATCTCAAGAAAGCATGAATCAGTAGGACAAGAAAACACAATTTAGACACAAAGTTAAAGAAGGATTAGGATATAAAGATGAAGGTGAATCATCTAAACAAGGAGCTCAAAAGAAAAAAAAAGGCCTACTTGTAATCATTATGGAAAGATAGGGCATACATCAAACAAGTGTTGGAGTAATGGGAAATGATAATTTATTGGAAAATGTTATAGTTGTAACAAGTAGTCGGTAGAGCAAGTGGATGCACAAAGAAACCTAACTTTGAAGGAAAGTGTTTCAATTGCAACAAGCAAGGGGACAAATCATCAAAATGCAAGACCAAGAAATGAATCTAGTTGAACAACTTGTGAAATCTATTTTTCGTTGGGAATATAAGACATCGTATAGATGTCACTTATTTGGTGAGCATGGTCATATTGGAGAAAATTGTGTAAGAAGTCGCATGAGGAAGAGAGACCCTACAAAGAGATGCTATGTTTGTATAGAACTTGGACATCTAGCTAGAAAATATATGAATTGAGGTAAATTGAAAGATGAGAAGAAAGAAAAGTCCAACAAAATCAAAAGTCAAATGAGGCAGCAATGGATAAGGAAATCTCCAAAGAATACAAATGAAAGTCCTAAAAATGTTGACACCCAAGTCAATGAGTTGGGCAACTCAACCACTTCAAACTAGTTAGCCATAGAGATCACTAGAACTATGATTCAAAGGAGTCATCTCATATCATTTCTAGTTAGCAAGCAAGAAGATCCAAATCAGTATTTCATATACACTAGGATTATCAAGTTAGATAATAGTTGGAGTAATGTCTCAAGACCTTATCAAGAAAGTTCAAGTTGCCAGACCTAACTAAGCTTGGATGTGGATGGTGAGTTTGGAATACCAACCGAATGTTGATGGTGCATACCAAATTTATGCACTTAATCGAGCATCTTATGATGGTTGAGTTGAATAGGTTGTCAGTGAAATGTCTATCATATGATGCATTAATAGCAACTTGAAGACAAATTTTGGTTAAAAGAGGAAATCAAATGGTTTATTCTTCATCATAAATTTTAGAGTAGAGCATTCCCAAGCCCTCAAGTGATTCAGAGTGAGTTGATGCAAATTTTTTGAGGGTTTTATCAATTAGTAATGGAGTGTAATGATATCTTTAGCCAATAGAAATGTGAAGAAAGGTTTTGAGATGTTGATCAGACGTGCTAAACCTAGAATCCTGGCATTCAAATTGTGTCCAATAATCCTCGAGGAACTAGACTTAGTTGAAGCTCATTTGCAAATCCCTTTGAAGGTACTTTTGATTCATTATATTGGGCCATTCTATCATTTTTCAATTCTAGAATTGGATACTTTTGAGATGAATGAAACATATCAGGAGTTATGTGTGGATGGAAGTTTGAAACCTGAGCAAAAGAATTTGGAGACAAAAGGTTTAACTCACATTTTATATATGCTGAGGTATTTCCAAATCAAATAGATCATATTTATCTTGATTCATGTCCATGACATGTAATTTTGGATTGTTCAACCTATTTAGATAACAAAGAAAATGATTCATAGGATTACTAGGTTGTCAATGCTCAACCAAGAAAAGACAACAAAAACGCTAGGTCAAGTTTAACTAGTAAAGAAGACTCTTGCCAAGTCTAATGGAAGAGGTATATGTAGACACCTAAAAATCCTTTAGAAAATAATATATTTTTATTTTCTGAAAAAAGTTCCTGATGACATCATCATTTATTAATTAATTATTTTTTAAATTAATTTATTTATTTTTATGCCATTAAATCCCTTTATCTTAATTAAAAATATTTAATTAAGGAATCCCTCCCAAAAATGTTTAAATCTTATTTAAACATTATTTCCTTATTTATTAATTATTTAATTAATAAATTGACCAAAAATTCCAAACTAAATAATTTATTTATTGCCCAAAACTTGGCCAATTTCCTTAAGACCACTAACCTCTTCCAAAATCTTCTAATCCTTCTTTACTTTCAATTAAAGGCTAATCCCATCATTTCCTACCCCTAATCCCAACTCAAAATATTTAATTAAGATTAAATATTAATCCTCATGTTTATTAAAAATATTTTAATAAATATTTCCTCAACCCAAACCCTTGAAATAGATAAAACTTTATCTATTTCCTAAAAACCTTATTTATCCTCATCCTAGGAAGTTCTAAACTCTTCTAGAAAGTCTTCATCCTCATCCAAAGCCTAGACTCTTCTAGAAGATGTCAATCCTTATCTTTGACCCTAATCCTAATCCCCCCTAACTTTGTCACATTCCCTAAACATGGGTTAAGACTTGCTAACCCAAGCCAAAGTTAACAAATACCTCCTCCTTCACCCACCCTCATTAAATGCCATCCACTTGCCCATCTCTAACAAGCCTAATCTAATCTTAACCCAAGCCTAATCCAAGCCTTAATCATTTGCACATTCCTAAGTCAAGCTTATGACTTTCTTAATCCAACCCAAACCAAAATATCTCAACTCTCTCACAAATATCCCAACACACATCTACATCAAGTGATCATCCTCATTGAGAGAGCCTATCCATGGCTCATATTCTAATTTGAGGACTTCACTTTGTCTCTCATGAAGTTATGTTAAATTAGTATGCATATGCTTTTGATTGTTTTAATTTAGTGTTTCTAACATACTAAAGTAGCATATACATTTTGCCTCATCAGAAAATCATCCAAGCTCCCCCATCACAACCAAATCTATCTAGTTCTTTGCTTTAGAACAATCCCAAATCCACAGTCCATCCAAATCATCCCCCCAGCCAGCTAGCAACCCAATCCAAAATCACCCAAGCCTTTAAAGATTTGTTGTCACTCTGCCAAAATTTGCTATCCAATCAATCCTACCAATCAACCAATCTCACCAAGGTTGTCCCTCTAACAAAGCATTGTCTAGGGTAATCCAGCTTTGTCACTTGTATCCCTCATCACCTTGAGCTAAAGGTTGGGATCCACAAGTGGTCAATCTCATGGCATGCCCATAGGATCATTAGTCTATCCTCAAGTTGACACAGCCACCACCAAATCCAGTGCATAGGAAAGCAAAACCCTCACTTTTGATAGCATGCCCTTGAAGTCTTCCATCCTTAGAAAAGCCTAAAATCCCCAGCCAATCCTCCTTAGGTTTGTCATGCAACTTTGACTTTCCCTAAGAAATCTTTGCAAACCCAATCCAAAATCTGAGCTTAATCCAAATCCAACCATGAGCTTCCATGTTCATCCATATTTAAAACCCCATCCCCATCCAACTCATCATCAAAACATGAAATCCCACTCCTATTATAATTTGTTTTGTCATCCCACCTTTTCTCCCACCTCATCCTATTCCAATGATGATGATGATCTTGTCGACTATGACGGATATATTGAAAGCCTTAGAGATATTACTCCCAGCATCCCCCAAAATCTAAACATTCCTCCAAACTACTCCATCCTTCCTCCAAACATACGCACTAGTACTCCTTAACATGCCTTTGACAAGGGAAATCCATTATTATCCTCATCCTTACCTCCTCCTTATATTGTGCCCACATATTCCTCTTATACATCAGTCATATCTCCATCTTCCTCTACCTTCATCTCCCAGCCTCCACCATTCCAGAACAATTCTAGTAGCTACATCCCTAGTCCAAATCCACCATCCCAATATCCTCCAAACCCTCCAATAAATCCTAGTTCTAAAATGTATCACCCCAATCCCCTTACTCCTCCTAGTCCAACACACTTGTCTCCAAGGAATTTTACAAGGAAGCCCAAAGCAACTCCCTCTCCCACACCCATCACTCCTCTTACCTCATCCTATCGCTACCATCCCTATCGCATCCACCCCACTTATCAAACCCCTTCCATCTCCTACCTCCCATCCATTGAATCCCTCCAAATCCCATCCACATCTCCTCCTCCTAGCATTTCCCAAATCCCATATAATGAACCTAACGAGTCCATCCTCCATCAAACCATCCCCATTGCAAAAACTCCTACCCATCCATCTACCTCACATAAAGAAACCATCCCTACTTCTCCTATCATACCCTCCACTCCCCTCCATTCCTATCAAGATCTTGTCCAATAGCATGTTGAAATATCCCCCAACACAACAGAAGATCCCACCATCCCACTTATTCCCCTACATGATCCACTTTTACCATCCCCTCCATCTCTGAATCCTACCATCTTACCAACTCCATCTCCAAATCCATTTCCATCAACCCATCCCTATCAAGATCCTCTCCTTCCATCCCCTTTGCTCCATGATCATACATCTCCCATAATCTATGATGATATATCCATCAAAGAAAAACTATCATATATGAAGCTTTGACTCCTTCAACTAGTAATGGACTCACGTCTTGTGTTCCAAATAATGAACATCATATTAAAGAAAGAAATAAAAGTGTATCTCTAGATGTTGGTATCCCTGCTATTCCTGCATGGTCCCAAGTCCTTCCATCTTCACCCCAAAGTTCCCATCCATCTTGTCCTCCATCTATTTTGGGCCCTCATCCTACTCCTTATCTTCAACCCTCCATTTTGGGTCCATATACCCCTTATCCAAATCCCCCACCCTTTCCATCCATTTTGGGTCCTTACATACCTAATATGAATCCTTTATCCCCTCCCTCCATTTTGGGACCTGCACCTTCCTTGTTTCCATCTATTTTAGGCCCATCTCCTTCATTCCTTCCATCCATTTTGGGAAATTATATGCCTCCATATCCTATGTTCCAATCCATCATTCCATCCCCTCAAATCCACCAGCTAGATCATCAAAGGCACTCACCCTTGAATCCCTTCCAACCTTTAAACCCTATCACTCCGTCCATTATCCCTCCAGCTCATCCATGCTCTTGTTCCCATACCATGGCTAATAAAAGCATATTGGATGCTAAAATCAAAAAGCATAAATCCAAAAATCCACAAAAATCCAAGTCTCAACATGTCCCTTCTAAAATACATGTTCAAGAAGAGAAACATTTGCTCCAAATCAAAGAAAAAGTCAAGAGGCCACAACGGCCCACGCTACAAAAGTCAAAAATCATGTGGATACCCAAGATGCTCATAAAAAAAATGCATCTCAAAGAAAAATATCAATTGGCATCCATTCATGCTACTCAAAAAGCCTCATCCATCCATCCTTTATCCAAATCCCCATATATGCATCCTTCATCCCCCCAATCCACTCTTAGTCCATATGCTTCTTATCCTAAATTTCCAATCCTCCATCTTCCAACTTTACTTGTAGTCCTTATCTTTCTCTTCCTCCATTTTCTCCTCAATCTCGCTTAATACCATCTTTCCCACTACTTTATCACCTCTCAAGGTGTGTGCCAATGATGATCTTTCCATTTTCCTCATCCATTTTCCCTCAAGCCTTATGTCTTCCCATCCATTATCTATCAAAATCCTACCCACCATTCCACTTGTTCAATCCAATCCTTTTTCATCCATCCTACCAACATCTATGAGTCAAAATGCATCAAAAAAGAAAAAAAAACCAAAAACAACAAAAAAATCATCCAATGGTGAAAACTTGGCAATTCAAGTGCCTTGGACAAGTACCATGATGAAAACTTGGCAAACAAGCATCATGTGTAATCCAGCCATCCCCAACTTAGCCTATCATCCTCATGCTTTTGGTCACATCTTGCCATCCAGCTCCATCTTCCAATTTATCCACCTATCTTTCATCCTCGAGCTTTTATCTATCACTATCCACTTATCTTCTACAACCTCACCCCATCATCCCAGCTATCATCCATCTCCCTAGCACCTTCAGGTTTTCCATCCTAGCTTCAATCCTATCACATCCATCATAAGACCTCCTTCCACATGTCATCTTCTGACTGGGGGTACTGTATTCCTTGGAGATCTTTTCTTGTCCATCCTCCCTTGTCATTGGTATCTTGCTCTAGGCTATCCTCATGCAAATCTAATGTCATTCTCTCATTAGCCATTCACTCTAGCGCCATCTATCAGCTCAACTACCACCAACCTTAGCATTGTCCCCATCCTTGTTCGCACATCTATCATCATCATTGGATGCATCCTACCAAATCCATATCTTCCGCTATCACCTCATCCTTAGCTTTTGCATCTTGCACCAACTTGAGCCATCCCACTATCTTATCATCTGGAGCTCTGGTACAACTCGTAAATAATCTTGTATCCAACGCTTGTATCATAGCTTGTATATCCAATCTTGTCCAAAACAACTTGTACATTTGTACCATATTTTTGTCCATTAGCTTGTACATCCTCTTTAGCTTAGTACCATTGTATCTATCCAGCTTTCATGTCAGTTCATCCTTGATCAGCATCTTGCACACATCGCACAAATCTTGGTTATCTATTCCAATGCATCCTTTAGCTAGATCTCATGTCACCAAAGTGTTATCCTTCTTAGTTCAGCTTGCCAGATGCATCACTCATCCAAATCCACTAGCTTAGGTGCTCTCCGATAGATCCTTGTGGGATATAGCTTTCCTCATGTTTGATCTTGGTCCGTTAGTACCTCATCCTACCCATCTCATTGGCAAACGGTTCTCTTTTGGATTTTTGCTTTCTTTTGATTTAGAATCTTCCCTTTTGGGTCTTGAAGTATCTTTTCCAAGCAATCTTTTTGTTCCCTCCTCAAGGTTGCCATGATCTTCCATATCATGGTATGCTGCAAATGGGGCACTCTGAGCATACAGTTTTGATCAAGTCTTTCATTTGTTTATTTTTTGCTTGTGGGTTACCTAGTGTCAGTTCCACACTGTTTCCTCTGGGTTTCATGTGTGATGCTGGGGCAATCCTTGTGTGTTTGTTTCAAGTTTGTCTGTCAGTCCTCTGAATGGTTGGTGACACAGCCTTGATGTTCTTGGTAACCTTGGAAATTAACCAACAGTCCTATAGCAAATCTAGTGCTCAACTACATGGTGGTACTTCTCTTTGAAGTATCCCCCTACTCAGAAAGCTTCAATGGATTCCCTTCCTTTCCATTATCCCCCATCCATATCTAGCATCTGTCTCTCCTACCCCATCTTATGCATTAGTATCTCTTTGAATCAGTCTTCACTTTTAGCTTTAGGGATCCATAATCCTACTCGTAGGGATCCACCAATCAAATCAATCCACCAAGCCTCATCTTTCGAGATCCACAATCCTAGTCCTAGGGATCTTCGAAACCCATCTCTCACAAATCTAGCTCTTTGAAACCCTGTTGCATCAGCTTTATCATCCTATCATCCTTCTCCCTATCCTAGATTCCTTTTTATAGTGCTCTACTCCTTCATCCTCCCCCCAATCCTAAAAGTTTTAAGCTTATTTACTCTTGTGCCTCTGATTTTCCCCTTTATCATTCTCCCATAGTGAGAGTTTGAGCTAACTAAACCTCTTCTCTTAAGCCACTCTTCGTCCTCCCACCTACCAAGATTCTTGTACTTTTCAAGAAGTTGTCGAGCCTCACTTTCTCTACCCACTGCCTTCTTGAGGGGGCATCTTGCAGTTCATTCTCTCCTCTTCTGCTCTAGCCTTGGGCATCTTATTTTCTTATCTTTGATGCCATACCACTTGCAGCATCACATCAAAGAGGGGAAAAATGTAGACACCTAAAAATCCTTTAGAAAATAAAATATTTTTATTTTTTGAAAAAAGTCCCTGATGACATCATCATTTATTAATTAATTATTTATTTAATTTATTTATTTATTTTTATGCCATTAAATCCCTTTATCTTAATTAAAACTATTTAATGAAGGAATCCCTCCCAAAAATGTTTAAATCTTATTTAAACATTATTTCCTTATTTATTAATTATTTAATTAATAAATTGACCAAAAATCCCAAAATAAATAATTTATTTATTGCCCAAAACTTGGCCAATTTCCTTAAGACCACTAACCTCTTCCAAAATTTTCTAATCCTTCTTTACTTTCAATTAAAGGGTAATCCCATCATTTCCTACCCCATAATCCCAACTCAAAATATTTAATTAAGATTAAATATTAATCCTCATGTTTATTAAAAATATTTTAATAAATATCTCCTCAACCCAAACCCTTGAAATAAATAAAACTTTATTTATTTCCTAAAAACCTTATTTATCCTCATCCTAGGAAGTTCTAGACTCTTCTAAAAAGTCTTCATCCTCATCCAAATCCTAGACTCTTCTAGAAGATGTCAATCCTTATCTTTGACCCTAATCCTAATCCCCCCTAACCTTGTCACATTCCCTAAACATGGGTTAAGACTTGCTAACCCAAGCCAAAGTTAACAAATATCTCCTCCTTCACCCACCCTCATTAAATGCCATCCACTTGCCCATCTCTAACAAGCCTAATCTAATCTTAACCCAAGCCTAATCCAAGCCTTAATCATTTGCACATTCCTAAGTCAAGCTTAAGACTTTCTTAATCCAACCCAAGCCAAAATATCTCAACTCTCTCACAAATATCCCAACCATAAAACTTTATGAAGCCCACAAAGTCATAAATGACTCTTACAAGCTCATTTATTGCTCTTACAAGCCATTATGAGGGTCTTTATGAGCTTTGAGCCTCCTTTGTTGACCCCTAACCCCTTTTTCTCTAACCAATGACCATGTGATATGTGTCACTCCTTGATTGGCTGTAAGGAAGCACAATCCATGTGCTCTCCTCTTATCCAATCTAAACCTTCCATAAGCTTTCTCCCATCCTTGCATCCTAGCCCTTGGTCCCTCAAGCTCTTTGCCTGTTTAAGGAATCCTCTCCCAAGCCATTTTAACACAATCTAGAAAGTAAAGCTAGAATGCCATTTTGAGAAGCCATTTTTACATCAAATCCATTCACCAAAATCTATCAAAAATCCTCCATTGAAGCCCATTTGAGCATTTGAGCATACATACATAATCAAGCCATCTTAGCTATTAGACACACCTCTACATCAAGTGATCATCCTCATTGAGAGAGCCTATCCATGGCTCATATTCTCATTTGAGGACTTCACTTTGTCTCTCATGAAGTTATGTTAAATTAGTATGCAAATGCTTTTGATTGTTTTAATTTAGTGTTTCTAACATACTAAAGTAGCATATATAGTATGAAGTTGAATGGATTCACAGACATGGAAATCAAATTCAAAATCCATGTGATTGCACATGAAATCTACAATTCATGCAGATTAAATAATGTTCCTTCTAAAGTTGTTGACCTAGCATTCAAGGTGGTTAAGAACAATCTGTCATTTGACCTTGCCAAGTTGTAGCTAAACCAGCTAAGCAAGAATATGGAAAGCATTCAAACATCCAAGAAAAATCCTTGTAAGTTGGATCACTCTTAACTTATCTATTCTTTTATGTTCAGAAGTTTTTCTTTTCCAAAAGCATTGTGGCATGGAAGAAGGATATACCTATTATATATCAGATAAATGAGTTTATAGCTAAAATGGGTGACAATTTTGAGGGCATCATGATGCATTCTTTGAGACATTTAAGGAGAGAATGCAAAGTAGATTCAAAATTCCCAAATAGCTAGTTGATGACTATGAGCAAGATATATGTTTCCTTGTGGATTGTGATAAGGGGCATATATAGGTAGTTATGCCAAGGGTGGCATGGGTGAAACCTCTTGGGTATGAGATGAATATTGATGATACAAGAGACATAATTGAGGCTCTTGTAAATGAGCTAGTGAATCCAAATTAGGAACCATACTTTGGTACCTATTGACATGAAAGTTTTCACCCTTTCCTAAATTTCTTACCTAGAGACAACCTCATGTAACATGGAAATAATCTTGAAAGTGTGGGGCCCTGCAATTAGAGATTGAGCCTCCAGAGAAGGTCGACTTCCTTACTATCAAGGTGCACCTAACTATTTCTTGAGAGGAAAAGGGAGAAGGAATGCATAAAATAAAACTACCTATTTTAATCTAGAGGAGGGTGATACATGAAATAGTATTGTTCAATCTTATCCCTACCTAGGGAAGAATAGTACATCAATATAATCCTCAAATTACATAGGTTTTACCTTAGCATTTACTCAAGAATTATGCATAGATCAAAAATCAATAAAATGTTATAACAAAGGAACTTCACTTTATATCATTTAAAGATAAATAGACATAGTTTATAACTGAAGAATGAAATAAATACATCAATATAAGGCAAGAAGATATTGTATGATATATTAATGAGATAAGGAGATCCAACTAAGAGTTATATTCATTCACAGGAAAAAGGGGAATTACAATAGCAAAGCATAGAAGGCAATTGCTATAGAATCAGAGAAAATATCAACCCTTAGAAAGATTACAAAACTTGCTTTTATAGTTCAAGCATAACTTAGAAGAATTCTTCCTTAGGCCAAAGTTCAACTACTACCATTAATTTGCAGAGAACAATCACTACTGATCTAAAGAAGATTTAATAAAGTGCATGCGCACACTAGTAGAATATTGGTAAATAAATGACTACGTGACTAAAAATTTTAGTCACAAGGCTAAAACATTTAGTCACATGACTAAAAGTGATCAAATTCTAGTAATAATTTGTAATTTTTAAGTTAAAGTGACTAAATAAATGATTAATTTGGTCATCGGGTAAAACTACAAGGTTAGAAAAAGATAAGTGACTAAATAAATGATTAAATAGTTGGTCACTAATAAGTAGTCATCCAAAGAGATGACTAAGTGAATGATCGATGAATTTTTTTACCATATGAATACATTCTAATGAATGCTACCTTTTTCATTGATAAATTTATTAGTCACCCTAATAAACATGATTAAGTGAATGAATATTACTCATTTATACTAACATTTAATAATATTTTAGACATATATACTAAAAAATTGCATTTCGCCAATCATTAGTGTTCACCAACAAGCTTATTTCCTGAACAATCCAACCACTATTTGAAATTATCTCTAGATGGTATTATTCTTGTTAGAAGGTTGTGAATTCTATCTAAGCATTTTGAAATCTAATTAACAATATGGAGGTGCATATGATATAAGCATAGTTTTTAAGGTGAAGTTTTTTAAAATTGTGATATTGCTATTAGGATTCAATTATCTTGACATCTTCTTCGATAAGATATCACCTTATGAAGATGTTGTCAAATTTTCTTTGTGAGATTTGATACATTATGATCTTTTAATTGATTTTCTCTTGGTACAATTTCTTGTTGGTGTTTTTAAATTTATAGTTATTTTTTGATATTTTCCTTCTTGTCCTCTTTTATTTTTTTCTTTCATCATAATGATGGATCGTGAAGTGTGACCTGATTGAAAAATATGTAACTGTAACAAGTTAATATAGATGAAAATCATCAAATTACAACTATTCTAAGACATTTTCTACAAGGTTAATAATATCATCACCATCTTTTATTATGTGAAACATTAATTTTATGTTGACTCCATGCTTGAAAGACTAGGGGAACCATAGAAGTTTGATGACATTGACATTGGTAGTCAATGAGAAGATGCATTGCAAATGTGAATACTTTAGTTTAAACCTTGTTGGGACTCTCTAGCTCAAAAATACCACCATGCACTTTTTCAATATCTTTTATGGACCACTATGCATTGACACTACTCAATAACTTGAAGTAAGAATAAATAATTGAAATAATAACATTGAGAAGTAATGTCCAAGAAGACAATATTATTACTTATTTTTTATAGCTAGGTTTAAAATAACTTTTCTCTAAGTCTTAGATCTTATAAGAAATATTTTTTTCAATTTAATCACTAATTTTAAAGGAAAAAATCACTAATCACAAATTAAAAAGCCTATATAAATAAAACACTTCACTTAGAAATAATAATAGATCTCTCCCATGCCTAATCAACATACATCTCTCTCACACTTACATAAATCATAGAAATGAATACCCACGTCCTCAAATGTCATAACTTAGAATTATATTTATATATTTTCATATCAATAAATAATTAATAAATATCAAATTTGTATTTTGTAATATTTATTTGTAGTTTCATCGCAAGCTAACTCGATAGGCCTCCATTACAAATCTAGGACCTTGGGACCTCCTAGCTTTACATTTTATTTACATGTTCTAGTTTAAAGTCAAACCCGTTTTTCACATTAGTTGATAAAAACTATGTTTTTTATAAGGAAACCCTTTCACCCTAATATAATTTATGATGATGAAAGCTTCACTCTAATGAACAGTAGTTATTTTAAAAATAAAATTTTAAACTAAAAATTTTGAGTTGATTTAAAAATATTATATTAATAATTAATGATTTTGTATTTACTACTTAAATATTAAACTTAATATAACAATAAAATATTTATTAAAATGAAAAGCACAAACTATTAACATAATTATATTAAATCAACTTAAAACATATCTTGTATCAATTTTATTTCTTTGAATATGATTTAATTCATTAAAATATTTATATATCACTTCAATCACATAGAAGAACAAAATTAATATTTGAATCTTAAATTTAAACGATTAATTTTATTTTAAACCTATCTTTTGTTAAACGAACAAAAACAAAACCTAGACTATTCAAACGGACCTGAAGACACTTTTAAATTCTGTTTAAATTATGGAAAATGCCCTAAATGATATAAAATACCCTAAATCCATTTGTTTTTTTATTTTTTTTGTTAGACTTCTATAGATTTGGGTAGAGTAAAAGAGGCCAAGTTCTTGCACGATCGAATGGTGGAATCCTACATTGCTGGTAGAAGGAAGATGTGACTGTTGACGCCATGGGCAAGCTCCCCCCATCATCTCCTCCATTAGCAGGATCTTCTTCCACTAGAGTAGACAACTTTCTCGAGGGGAAAACTAAGGGTGGAGCGGCGACATCCATTTTTGTGGTCAATGTTGCAATACATATTAATGGGAGGTGAATGACAATCTTTCCAAAAGTTAATAAGCTATTTTTAGCCTCTTGCATTGGAAGATAAGATGTAGGATGAAGGGAATCAGTTTGGTGTGGGAAGAAAGAGGAGGAGGTAGTTTGAATAGGTAGAGAGAGGAAAGTCCTAACGAGGTGAAAACCATTGGCAAGGGAGCTTATACAGCTGAAAATTTGTAATGGGTTTTCCTTGCAAATTGTTGGTGTGGGGGAATCTGGTAAAAGAACAACTACATTATATTATTTATTTATCAGAGGAATCTTTTGCAGATTTTCATGGGAAAAAGTTGTGTGTGTTGGATAAATATTTGGGCAATACAACTAAAAAAGCATTTAAATGTTGTTGAATATTACTCCCATCTTGGAATAGATTTTACTAGTAAGGTCTATGGTAAATTGCAATCTTTACTATTTGTCAAATAGAAAAAGGGAATCTCTTTTATTATTTTGATCAGAGCTTTGATCCTGTAACTTTCTCTTGATATTATAGTTATTTTATTTTAAAGAATGTAACCCTATCCTTGATTCATCACTCTTCCATGTTTACTATACTTGGACTAAGCTTATAATCCTATACTTGGCCCAAGCTTATAGTACTGGCTATTTCAATATTTTCCTCATTAACTAGATCAAATATTTGTGCTCACTCTTCCCTATCTAAGATAAAAGACATTTCTCTCTATATTGGTTTGTGTAGGTCATAGCCAGACTTTCACTTATGGGTATTCTGACCCAATTTTTTTAGGGTGTATACTTTAGTGATGATCCTTTTCTTTATTAGGCTTAAGGTCTTCCCCTCTTTGGATATGGTTTCTCTTTATCATTCCTGCTAATGCTATTGTGAGAGCCTTAAAACTTTCTGATGGATCTATATGTAGTTTTCTCATTTAAAATGGCTTCATTACTTCTTTAAAAATCTATAGCATGGTGCCAAAAATAGACAATGGGGTCCTTCAATAAATGCCCTTTGATGCTGTAATTTCCCCTTTCCAGCATTCATAGCATGATGTTGTCGTTAGCCTATTTCTCCACAGTCCCGTAGGCTAACTAGGACATTAAAGGGGCTCAGAGGCCATTTGGCCTAGACAGTTTCAGTTGTAGGTCTTTCTGAGGGGTTCTGAGGCAACTATGGGCATACTTACTATTTATAGTAAGTCATCTTGGACATGGTCAGACATTCAGTCACAGTGGTATTTCGATGGTAATTGTTTAAAATCGACAGGAAGACTTATTTATCATTGATAAGATTTGTTATGCATTGATAAAGCCATTTTATAAAGTTAAATTTAAATATTTAACTTTATTAATGCATAGACTATAGTTTGTGGGAAATATTTAAATTAAAAGAGTTCCTTTTATTTTTATAACACATTGGAGACATAAGGTACATAAAGGGAGTTATGTTTTATCCCACATTGAGAAAACGAAGGATTGAGCTCTTGTGAGAACACTATAAAAGAAATGGAAGAGCTTTTTTTATGTATGCTTGGATGAAGATTAATGTTATGTTGCTAGATATCTGATTATCGAGCTTGGAGGACGGAATCCCTCTTTGCTAGCATTCTCTTCACTGTTGGAAGACACAGTCAGGAGGATCAAGGGTGTTTTCACTTTAGGAAATACACTGGGTTTCATTTGGGGCATTCGCATAAAGAAATTTACAAAGGTTTGAGGTGCAGATCTGAAGTTAGTTATTGCTATAGTGCCGCATGAACAGTATTTTGCTACAGTCGGCATGAACAATATTTTGCTACAGTACGGCGTGAACAGTGTTGGTATCAAGTTTACTTGTTTTTCTAGCTGATTAGAAGTTTGGAAGGCTGTCGACTACATCTGCAAAATACTATGGCAACTAATTCTAGGTTTCTTCTATCAAATTTTGATACTTTGCATAATAATTGTTGAATACAAGTCTGAATAGTTGTTGTAGCCTTTAAGGAAGCTGTAAGTGCACATCTACATTTAAAAATCACCCTTTATCAGCAGATTGAAAGAGTTTCCAAATTTTTCATATACTATTGAATGTGTGCCAAGTGTTTGTGAAAATGTTATGATGTGTATTATGCATTTTAATGTCACTTCATAGTTGTTCGTAAATCTACTCATTGGAAAGCAATTTATTGAGGAAATCAGCTTTATGAGTTTGCATACAAAGTGTTTGACAATATTCCTTAAGTTAAATTTCTACAAGTCAAAGTTCAAATCAAGGGAGAATATTACAGTGGTATCAGAGCTATAAGTCCTGCCATCCTGTGGAGGTCTTATAGGAAATTTGGAACTGGCGGATAGAGGGGAAAGTGTTTGATGAAATGTCAAAACACTAAAATCAGAGCATTTATGTTTGAGCATGCGACAGGGGCCTTATAATTTCTGCAATACCAGAGCAAGACAAAGTAGGAGTTCAGACCTGCAAAGCAAACAGTCTAGTTCATCCGTACAGGGGGGTATAGAATCTATTCATATAGACATAGCGGAGGTATTCTTTGATCAAGACAGCAATATGGGTGACCGAGATGATAGGAATACAAGATTAGGTGGAGGCGAGAATGCTGGTCCAGAGCCTGGAGAGGAAAGATTAGAGACCTTGGTACAGGGTCAGCGAGTAGCAGAACAAAGGGCATAGGAACAGAATCAGAGATTAGATCTTATGATGCAGATGATGGCTCGTCAAATGGGGTTGAATGCTAACATGGGTGGAGGAAATAATCAGAATGGTAACAATCAAAATGGAAATGATCAGGATGGGACACATAATGGAGATGAACAAGTTGAGAACAATTTCGATCATGCACCCCAGTGAGCTAGGACAGTGAGTTCAAGGCCCATGATTCCTACATTTCCTCCTAGAGCTCCAGAGCAGCTCATACCAAAGCCCCAGATTACTGATATACAGGACCAGTTGAGGAGAGATTGGGAAGTCGAAGGGTTAGATTTTACTGCTGCAATTACCTTTAGGGAGTATATGGATGTGCAGATGAAACATATGCCACGTGGACATGACAGGAACCAGAGCTATGAGCTACGGAAGAAAGTAGGGAGACTTGAGTTACCATATTATGATGGCTCAGGAAAGTCTACAGCAAGAGCTTGGGTTCAAAAGCTTGACACATACTTTCAATTGAACCCTATGCCTGAGGAAGAAGCTATTAAGTATGCAAAAATTCATCTGGATGGGTTAGCACACGAGTGGTGGCATCATGGTATGGTCACTATGGGACATGCACACATTACCTCATATGTGGAGTTTACAGAGAGGTTGATTGAACGTTTTGATAGGAAGGATCCAGAAATCCATTTCAAGGAGTTAGCTGAGCTTAAATAGTGGGGATCATTGGAAACATACATTTTAGAGTTTCAAAAACTTGCAGTGTTAGTAACAGATGTATCTGAATGGAGGATACTACTTCTATTTATGAATGGGTTAGCTGATCTGTTGAGAGGGTGGATTAAAGCTCTCAACCCTCCCACTTTGTAGGAAGCCATTAATAAAGCTCGTGACATGGATTCCTCTTCATCTTCAAAAAATAAATTCCAGGCAAAGAGTTTCCCTTCAAGGAAAGATAAGGATAGGAAACCTTTTCATAAAGAGGTTTAGCCAACTAAGGAGGAAAGTAAGAGGTTGGAAAATGAGACACTTAATGATCTCAAGAAGAAGAAGCTTTGTTTTCATTGCAAGGAGCCTTGGGATTTGTCACATAAGTGTCCATTGAAAGCAAAAGCTAAGTAGATGGAGTACTTTTCAGCTGAAGAGTCAGTAGATGGAGATTCAGAGCAGTCATCTGAATCAGATGGAGATGATGATAGTTCTTCATAGGAGGAAGCACGCGGTGATAGCACAATAGCTTAGTTGTCAAGTATACAGGAGGCCGTCACTTTCAGAGTTAGGGGAACCTTGGATGGACAGAGAGTTGTGGCACTCAATGATACAGGGGCGACACATAACTTCATTGATGAGAAGTTTGTGACATGCAGAGGGCTACATACAGAGGAGCATAGGGGATTTAAGGTGATGGTTGTTGATGGCTTCAAAGTTGAATGTACCAAGAAAATCTCCAACTTGCAGCTTTGTTTGGGAGATTATGACATGACAGGAGATTTCTTTGTGGTCAACATTGGTGATCAGGATATGGTGCTTGGGATGAACTGGATGAAGTCTCTGGTAGAGTTTACATTTAACCTTGAGAAAATGGAAATGAGGTTTGAGGCAAATGGTAAGAAGATAGTGCTCAGAGGTTTGTCAGATGGGAGACTTCGAATGGTGTCACTCAAGCGGATGCAGAGTTTCTTTAGACATGATCAGGTGCAGTGGGTAGCAGAGTTTAGAGTAATGCCTGAGATGACAGAGCAGCATAAACTAGAGTATCCACCTAATGTACAAAAAATAATAACCAAACATACTAAGGTTTTTGGTGAGATACCTCTAGGGAAACCCCCGGATAGGGGAATCGAGCATGTTATTGAATTAGAGGAAGGGGCTAAGCCAGTTATCATCACACCTTACCGCCATCCAAAGAGATATAAGGATGAAATAGAAAAGGCAATTAAGGAGTTGATTGACATGGGGCATTTACGGCCAAGCAAAATTCCTTTCACTTCTTCAGTAGTATTGGTGAAGAAGAAGGATGGTACAATGAGGATGTGCATTGATTATAGGGAGCTAAACAAGAAGACAATCAAGAACCGATATCCTATCCCGTGCATCGATGAGCTTATTGATGAATTGCATGGTGCATGCTACTTCTCCAAGATTGATTTGAGATCCGGCTACCATCAGATACGGGTTAGAGAGGTGGATGTCGAGAAGACAGCTTTTAGATGCCACTATGGACATTTTGAGTTCTTAGTCATGCCCTTTGGGTTGACAAATGCCCCTGCCACTTTCTAGTCCTGTATGAATAGAGTGTTCAGAGATCAGTTGAGGAAGTTTGTGTTGATATTTTTTGATGATATACTGATATACAGCCGTACTTGGGAGGAACATTTGAAGCATATTGATACAATGCTCAATATTCTAGAGAGGGAGTCATTATATGCCAAGATGAGTAAATGTGAGTTTGGGATGACAGAGTTGCTCTATCTAGGGCATATTATTAGTGCAAGAAGTGTTCGGGTTGACCCAGACAAGATCAGGGCCATTCTAGATTGGCCACCATCGAGGAACACTTCACAACTCAAGGGATTTCTCGAGCTTTGTGGGTTCTACCGCAGATTTGTGAAGGGATTTTCACAGATAGCAGCACCACTTACAGATTTGACACGGAAAGATAGTTTCAAGTGGTCAGAGAGGGCTCAAGATTGTTTTGACAGGTTTAAGGAGCTGATGAGTACATGTCCTGTTTTAGCCATTCCAGATTTCACCAGGCCTTTTGAGCTACAGTGTGATGCCTCAGGAGAGGGCATAGGAGTTTTTCTCATGCAAGACAAACATCCCATCGCATATGAGAGTATAAAATTATGAGGTGTGGAGAGAACCTACAGCATCTACGACAAAGAGATGCTAGCAATCATGCACGCGCTAGCTAAGTTCAGGCAGTACTTAGTGGGAAGCCGATTCACAGTAAAAATAGATCATAATAGCTTGAAACATTTCCTTGGACAGAAGGACCTTAATGACAGGCAACATAAATGGGTGAGTAAATTACAGGCCTATGATTTCGACATAGCCTATGTCAAAGGGAAGAAAAATATTGTTGCAGATGCTTTATCTAGAAGGCCTCATTTGCTTGCTATTGGGATAGTCATGGATGATTGGAGAGAGATGATCTTGGCAGAATATGCTAAGGATAGTTGGGCATCTAGCATTATTGAGGGAGCTATTCAAGATAGTCAATACACTGTCGTAAATGATCTGATCATCTACAAGGAAAGGATTTATTTAGTACCCGAGTCTGCTATGAAGTAGAAGATTTTGAGGGCATTTCATGATTCACCAATGGCAGGACATCTCGGATTCTTTAAGACATATCGATAGGTGAGAGAGCGCTTCACTTGGAAAGGACTCAAATCAGAGGTGCTTCAGTTTGTTAAGGAATGCCCTATGTGTCAGCAGAACAAACAGGAACATTCTTTTCCGGGTGGTTTACTACAGCCCCTACCCATACCAGAGAAGAAGTGGGATAGCATTTCCATGGATTTTATCACAGGCCTCCCCAAGGCACAGGGTCGGGATTATATCTTTGTTGTGGTAGATAGATTGACGAAATTTGCACATTTCTTTGCAATTTCGTCTACATATTCAGTAGCACAAACAGCAGAACTATTTTTTTTAGAGGTATTCAGACTACATGGGATACCACGAAGCATAGTCAGTGACAGAGACAGCAGATTTATGAGCCACTTTTGGTAGGAGTTGTTCAAGTTATGTGGAACAGAGCTCACTCCGAGTACCAGCTACCACCCCCAAACTGATGAGCAGACAGAGATAGTGAACAAATGGGTTGAGGGGTACCTTCAAAACTATATTGCAGGAGAGCAGAAGGCTTGGGTGAAGTGGCTACATCTAGGGGAGTACTACTATAATACCTCTTTCCATATGTCTATTCAAATGTCCCCTTTTATGGCACTGTATGGGTATGATGCTCCTAATTTTTTGGATTTTTTATTTGGGGACAGCAGGGTGCCTAAGGCCAAGGATACTTTGCAGGAGTGTCAGGACATTATGCGATCCTTGAAGGAAAATTTGCAAAAGGCACAAAATCAGCAGAAGCAATATGCTGATCAGCACAGGGTTGAGAGGTCTTTTGAGGTGGGAGATATGGTGTACCTCATGTTACAGCCGTATAGACAGTCATCTCTCAAGAAGAGTGGAGCAGAGAAATTGAAACCACGCTACTATGGACCATTCAAAGTAATTAGGAGAGTGGGCGAAGTAGCTTATGAGTTGGAGTTGCCTGCAGACAGTAAAGTGCATAATGTGTTCCATGAGTCACGCCTTAAGAAGGCATTGGGTCACAATGTGGTGCCTTCAGTAGTATTGCCACCTCTTAATGATGAGGGAAAGCTTATCTTGGTTCCCAAGGCCATACTTGACTCCAAGGAGAGGGTGCTTCGTAGGAGGACTATCAGGGAGTATCTAGTGAAGTGGAGGAACCTACCTGTCGAGGATGCTACTTGGGAAAATGAGCAGATATTGCAGCATCCAGAGCTAAAATTGCTTGAGGACAAGCAATTTTGGGAAGGGCAGACCGTAATGTCCCCTTTCCAGCATTCATAGCATGATTTTGTCATTAGCCTATTTCCCCATAGTCCCGTAGGCTAGCTAGGACATTAAAGGGGCTTAGAGGCCATTTGGCCTAGACAGTTTTAGTTGCAGGTCTTTCTGAGGGGTTCTGAGGCAACTTTGGGCATACTTACTATTTATAGTAAGTCATCTTAGACATGGCCGGACATTCATCACAGTGGTATGTCGATGGTAATTGTTTAAAATCGACAGGAAGACTTATTTATCATTGATAAGATTTGTTATGCATTGATAAAGCCATTTTATAAAGTTAAATTTAAATATTTAACTTTATTAATGCATAGACTATAGTTTGTGGGAAATATTTAAATTAAAAGAGTTCCCTTTATTTTTATAACACATTGGAGACATAAGGTACATAAAGGGAGTTATGTTTTATCCCACATTGAGAAAATGAAGCATTGAGCTCTTGTGAGAACACTATAAAAGAAATGGAAGAGCTTTTTTTATGTATGCTTGGATGAAGATCAATGTTATGTTGCTAGATATCTGATTATCGGGCTTGGAAGACGGAAACCCTCTTTGCTAGCATTCTCTTCGCTGTTGGAAGACATAGTCAGGAGGATCAAGGGTGTTTTCACTTTAGGAAATACACTGGGTTTCATTTGGGGCGTTCGCATAAAGAAATTTACAAGGGTTTGAGGTGCAGATCTGAAGTTAGTTATTGCTATAGTGCCGCATGAACAGTATTTTGCTACAGTTGGCATGAATAGTATTTTTCTACAGTACGGCGTGAACAGTGTTGGTATCAAGTTTACTTGTTTTTTCGGTTGATTAGAAGTTTGGAAGGCTGCCGACTACATCTGCAAAATACTATGACAACTGATTCCAGGTTTCTTCTGTCAAATTTTGATACTTTGCATAATAATTGTTGAATACAAGTCTAAATAGTTGTTGCAACCTTTAAGGCAGCTGTAAGTGCACATCTACATTTAAAAATCACCCTTTATCAGCAGATTGAAAGAGTTTCCAAATTTTTCATATACTATTGAATGTGTGCCAAGTGTTTGTGAAAATGTTATGATGTGTATTATGCATTTTAATTTCACTTCATAGTTGTTCGTAAATCTACTCATTGGAAAGCAATTGATTGAGGAAATCAGCTTTATGAGTTTGCATACAAAGTGTTTGACAATATTCCTTAAGTTAAATTTCTACAAGTCAAAGTTCAAATCAGGGGAGGATATTACAGATGCCTCCCTGATACTCTTTGACAACTATATTTTTTCCCATTGGTTGACCCACCTATGTTGTGAGGGTGAATGTGGAAGAAGATGTATTGTATATACTAGTAAGGTCATCACCAAATTTTGTTGCATTATGCATCGCCTTTCTATTCTATCTACCATAAATTTTGATGTGTTAACGAGGAAAATAAAGCTTTCACAATGAGCTCTTCCTATATGGCTAGTGATCTATGTAAAACATAGTGAGGTTCTTGTAAGGTATTTTTGTTAGGTATGTAAGCTTACTTGATGATGCAATCACTTTCCTTTCTTTTTATTGATAAGAGTTTGTGTGAACATGTCGCTAGCCCTATGAATCTGAGACTGCTACATGGATCTTGGCAAAAGCATTGACCTCTATTTTTTCCTTTTAAGCATATATTCTTCTTTACTATGTGTACACTACTTCTGTTGTGTTTGAAATGCTCTGGTCTCTGTTGCAATGTGCTCAAATTCTAATTTAATTTTTTTTTCTTTGAAAATAATAATTTTTATTTGGTATTTGATAATATATCAATTTTATTGAATATATGCTACCAAGGAGAAACTCTTTTCCTCTTTTTAATTTTAATTTTCTTTATGTTCTGTTTACTAATTTTCTCTCTCAATATGTGCAGCATTTTCTTTACAACTGTAGATATTATAAGTGAAACTTGTATAGAACTAACATCCACTTTGCATCTATCTTATAATGTGCCTCCTCTTTGTTTATAAACTCACACTTTCCTACTTCTTAAACTCAACCTACTATCATCTCCATGTTTCAACTGAGGATTAGATGTATTTCATAATCTTCCTTTGCATTCCTGTAACATTATCTTTGAAATTACTTCCTCTATAAATCTTTCTACAACTTTTTTTATTAAAAGTATCACTTTAGAATAACATTGGTAACTCTTCATCCCATAATCTTAAGATAATTTTGTCCATGTAGTTTCCTATACCACATCGCTCTGGAAAAAACCCATATTTTAGATTTTTGAGATTCTTCTTAAATTGCCCAGAAAATGCGATGCAAAAATGCCTAGTTCTGCAGTTGATCTTCAATTAGTTGATCATCAATTATTTGTTGAATTTGATTGTAGCAATGTAAATTTATTTTATTAACACCTTTCCTTAATGAACTATTATGATTGTTTTCTAAAATGTGCTCTTTACAAACTCTTGTTGATTAGGATCTTGCTTTCTAATTTTTCTCTACAATGCTAATAGCCAACCCTTTAATCTATTATTTCTATGAATAGTTAAATTTCTAATCATGTTTGTAAAACCACTTTGACCTCACACTAGTAGATTCCCTTAACTTCTTCATTTACAATTGTACACAAGAATACCTTCTTAGGTACTTTCCAACTTCCTTAGATGTACACAACTCTTTACTTTAAATGAATCTCCTTTATTATTTACGAAAAAAATCCCAGGCAAGAATCTATTTATTTGGGCTCAGATACCTCATTTACCTTTTTCCTTTGCAAACATTTATTTTGATATTCTTGGTTTGGAAATTATGGAGCTTCATAAGTGAATTAGCCTCTGATTTACTATTAAAGGAACTTGTGGAATAAATAGGACAACATCTCTCGCGTTGGAACCTTTAAGCATTGTGGCCTCTTTTACTCTTGACATAACTGGTAGTATTGTATATATTATTATACTCTTGTATCAGATACTACTGAGCATGATTACTCAAATGAGCTTATAGTGGCAACAGAACCAAAGTGAAATTTGGATACAACTATGAATTCCTAACAAATAATTCTTCAACAAAATGAAAATATAATTCCTAATCTTATTTGTAGCATTTCTATAGTATCTAGGCTACATCCTATGACTATAATGATAGATTTGTGTAGAGGAATTTGTATATTATTGTAGATTTATGTTAGTTGATATCTTCTATCTTGATTCACAATAATGTGCAAGTAAAGAATCTTACAATCCTTGCTCAACTGTGCTCATCTAACACAGATGATATTGTTCAAAGTAAGTCAATTTTTTCATTATATTTAACCTAGATAAACATGGTCACATAATATTTTGAGTTCACTTTACAAGATATTTTCTCTATTATATCAATTACAACTCTCAATATCTCCAATATTTGTATCCCTATTAGTGGTTTTTTAATTGGCTACATTACACGTTTTATGGCCAATCTTGCACCATAATTCACGTGGCACTACATTTTTTTAAACATTAATATGATATATTTGGTAAGAATCTTTATGGAATTATGCTACAATTTATCATGAAAAGTATTAGACAACTTGGATTTATATGTGCAAAAGTAACTGAACAGGCCTCAGTGGTGGAGAATTTGTTTCACATATTAATGTTATCTAAAGTTAAACACACATCATCTTTTTGTGAGATGTCTTAAATTTTGATTTTATTTTCCTTATCAACAAGGTAAACAAATAGGAAATAGTTTTAAAGAGAGATGTCATTTAGAATTTATTAATGTTATATTAGTTTATTTGTGATTGTCTAACGAATGGGCAATCTAATGATGTAGGATAAATGACAAAACATAGTGTCATTGACCATACTAAAAGTCTAACAGATTACAAAGGTGACCATTAGCTGAGCCATGTCCAAAAATTTTGAAGTTAAATTTTGCTTCACAACATATCTTTATCATGAGATACACAATGTGCTGGTATATGTTATAAAATGTATTGTTTTATACCAGGTCTGAATATAGATGCACCAATTAACAATGATGAAGAAAAGAAGATGACTGGTAATGCTCATGATCATTGAGGACTATGTGTTAGCCTTTAAAGAAAATATATCAATAATTTTCTTGATGATTTTTCCATGGTAATGCTTCTAGATCTCAACTTTGTAGATCATACTCTGATCAATCAACAATAACAAAACAACCATGATAAAAAATAAATTGGATAACACTTTATGATCCATTTTCAAGAAGAGACTAAATAGATGATAGATTACTGTGTATGATCTGAAATGTTGATACTAAAAGTCTCTACACATTTTATGTTCATAAGCATTGCTAACAATAAAAATCTAAACAGTTTATTTTTTATTGTATGTCATTTTCTAATAGTGATTATAAGGTGATTTGTTATGCTTGAGAAATATATTAAGAATGATTTATATATGAGGAAGATGAAGTTGAATTAATTTCAGCAGATGAAGGCTATTCTAAAAGGAGATCTTGTGCATGTCTAAAGCTTCATATGGTGAAGGTTATCACACTCGTTCTCAATAATTATTAGTTTAATGTATTTGTTTTTAGAGTATGAAAATATTAAGCTTCATTTGATCTCTTTTATTTTTCAAGTGCTTCAAAATCTCATATAAAGATACATCTCACAACTTAGATGGCTATGAAAATACAACAATTGTTTATCTAACCCCTAGTCTGATTGTCTTGAGTGTTATAATGAATAATAGTAGTAAGGGTTTCCTCATACAACAATTGTTACAGGGGGAGATTCAGCTGATCACTAAGTCCACTATTTTAATCCAAGATACAAATATTTTGTGTAGTTGTGACTATAGTACCCTATAGAATAACATTACCAATAGGCTAATCTAGTTTAGATTTCAATGGGTCATGTTAATGAAGTTGTTCTCCAATGCATGGCTTGGTGATTATATACCCTAGAAAAAACCCATTTTCCACCATTGAATATTGTCATTAGACATCTCAAGAAGAATGATGTTTGCTATTGTATAATAGGCATGATGGGCATGCCATATTCTTATACCACTAAACCATTTACAATAAAAATAGTTTCTAAAAGTACTAAAAAATGCTATTTTAATTAATAGTAGTTTCCTTACTTTAAAGATAAGATTCTTTTTATATGATGAATCTATTAGATGAATAATTTGGTTGTGTATATCAATCAAAGTTTGTGTAAAAAGATCTTGAAATAATGTAAGTTCAAATACTAGATTCATTGTTTAAACTGACTTCAAACCAGTTAAATAGATTATCACATTCATTGTTTAAAGTGACTTTAGACCAGTTAAATAGATGATCAATTAATTTTCTTGTGTGTTTTCTTAGTACAAGTGACCATGGAGAATGCCAATTCAATAAATAATCATTATCGACAGTTTAGCTTTCTCCTTGATGTCAAATGATTAGCTAAATTGAAGAAGTCCATTAAATTCATAGGAAGGTTATAATGCAGTGAATCAATTTGATTGGTAATGGGTAGATATTGTGCTCAATATCTTTGTTAATCACAAGGTGGTGTAGGTTATAAGGTTCACACTAAATACAAGTTTTGGCTAAATAGAATACAACATACCAACAGATTTAAGTGGTTACATATGTATTGGGTGATGAAGTAAAAACGATGGCAGATATAGTGGAATGTTATTCTCTATTTATTAGAACCAATCAAACTTGGCTGATAAAGTTGGTTCCAAAATGTTCAAAATTTTGTATCAAACTAGAGGATTCAGAACTGTCTTTATTGGGAACATAAGCTATTTTAGGTTAGATATCACTTAATGAATTCATCACCAAATCTAGTTTTATAGGCTTTCAATTCTAAGTTTGTATGCTTTAAGAAACCCATTATTTACTTATTAAATTCAGAACATTAAAATATATCTTTTAGTTGATTGAGCTCTTTGAAATGGCGATTTGGGAAAGTTTAATTTAATATAAGAAAAATCTAAAAGTGGAGGTAGTTTAAGAGATTTAATTTTAATTTATTTGTGGTGCCAAACCCCTTTATAATAGGGATTATGTTGAATTTATAGAATCCTGTTGTAACATCTTTGATTTGGTTCTGACCAAGGAATGCATATCCACCCTAGAAGGTCTTTATTTAACAAAGTGTGTTGATGAATGAATAAATTAATATTAATATAAAGAATAGGGCTAATGGTTATGGAACATTATAACTTCAAATATGATTAACATTAATATAGTTGGAGTAGACATTAGAATAGTGAGGTTGATTATTCTTTAAAGGGTGCTAGCTCAATGGAAGAGCACCTACTTTACAAGTAGGAGGATGGTGGTTCGAATCCATCGTGCCTGATGTCATTAAATTAATGATTTAATACATTACCAAATATGCTACCAAATAAACTATTAAATCAAATACCAAATATATTACCAAATAAACTACCAAATATACTACTCAAAAAATTACCAAATATACTACCAAATCAAGTACCAAATCAACTACAAAATACACTACCAAATAAACTACCAAAACCACCAAATAAACTACCATATAAACTACCAAGTAACAACAATAAATGACTAAATCAATGACCTAATCAATGATTAAAATAGTTCGGTCATAAATTTGGTTGGGAGATAAATGTCTGGCAATAAACTACCATTGGTCATGTGATCAAAATTAGTCACATATCTACAATTTTTAGTAGTTTATTTAGTAATATATCGTTGTTTTTGTATTAGTGGCATATGTTGAAAATCATATCTTTCATACCAATTCTAACCTTAAAGAGATAGAAATGGTAGTCATAACTACATGATTAAGTGCATGGATAACTTAGGACGTTGATAGAATATCCTTTGTATCAAATAGCCATGGACAATATAAAAAGGTGGTTGCAGTTAATCCAAGAATTAGTTCACCATTAAAGAGTTACTTCTGATAGTATTTTAAAGTGCTAGATTAGATATATCACCAATTCAATTGTCAAAAATTTCCACGTGACCTAATATTATCAAATCAATTTGCCACCTTGCTAGCATTCAACTATCTATTCATTGACCTAGGTCTACCCTTGTTTACAGCTTCATAGCCTATTTCCACTTTATCACATTAACTATTGCAACCCTACGATTGATATGAGATTGGCCCTTCACACCATCTCCATGTTTAAAATTTAATAGTCTTCTAACTGTGCAATGATGTGAAATCAGTTATCTTACCTTCATCACCCTTTTGCATCTTTAATATTGACTACAGTATGGACCCCTGGGATCGTGTGAAACCATAACTTAACTATGATTGCATTGTTGAAATTTCCAACTGCCTTCCTCCACTAACCACTTCAAATGAGTGAAACTATTATATTGACTGCCATCACCCAATCATAACTTAAATCATTGACCTAAATGTTAACCCCATGACTGTGCAATCCATAACCCATTCAGAACATCACCACTTGATCTATTAACCCACCTCTTAACTCTATAAATGAGTGATCAAAGAAATCACTACATCACCACCCCAACCTTAGGTTAGCATTGACCCTTTGCAACAATGCAAAAAAAGCATGAAATGAATTGCTATGGTTAAATTTTCCATGGTCGCAACCTATAAACATTTAAAGATGAGACTACTTGTGATCAAGTGACTGAAGCTAATCGCTCCATCACAACATGAATATGAATTTTATCCTTCTAACCCATGAAGCCACACTAACTATTGGGAAGATCATGTTGCACATTCATAGCCTTCCTGATGGTTAAGCCTTAATTGCCTATGACTAAGCAAAAAGGGATAATTGCATCATTGCAACTTGAAAAGCCTCCTTTGACATAATTCTAAGGCTTAGGGATGTATAAAAGAAAATTCAAAGATTTTTTTCCTATCCCCATAGGATTTCATGGCTATAAATGAATGATATAATAGATGCGGTTATGATTGTCACCCTAAATATTCAAATCTTGGAAGGGGGGAAAAATAGCCAATAAGTAGGAGATATACCAGTCATGATTGACAATGATATAATTCACAAACTAACTAGATTAAGCAATGAGGAAACTAACCTTGTAAACATGAAGAATGTAAAGAAGTTATTCAAAAGAAATTGATAATAGTATCTAACGAAAGGAACATGAAGATAGATATGATCAAAGAAACTAATGCCAAAATTATAAGAAAATAATTGGATATAAGATGAATTATAGTTCTAAACTGAACTCTATTCCAGCAAGATTTATCCATGGAGCATACTTGATGATAGTTGAGAAGCATAAAATCAATATGTGTGAGATTCTGAAGTAGCATATACTTTACAATATAGATAGAATCAAGAAAAATAGGAATGTAACATTTAGGTTTTAATCTTTGATAACACTTTTGTTTTTCCAAGTAATCATAAATTTCTCTAGAATTCCAAGTTATGAATGGAACTCCCATAGAAGAAATTGTGACAAAGACACAAAAGGTAAAATAAAAAGAAAAGGAAAAATCAAAAAATTCTACTAAAGAGAAGAAGAAATGGAAGCCAAGAATTGAAAAAAATAAATGTGCAATAATTAATGATGGAAACTTTGTGCAACTAAACAAGTTTTATGATTTATACAACAACTTTGAAAAGTTTGAGTTAGAGAATGCAGTGATAAGGCATATGTTATTGAATGGTATGAACTTATCAGATTTACAAGGACTTGTATACAAGACTTGTTAATAGAAGGATAAGAGTTCAAGAGGAAGACAAGAAAATAAAAAAAAATTGATAAGAAAAATATGTAAAGTGAAAGATGGTGAGCACCTTGCAAGATTATTGAAATTTCTTGAACCTTACTATTGTGGTGTCCACAACACACACCCCATTCCTCACTAGGAATGGGGACCCCCTTTTTTTTTCGACTCCTAGACTCACAATTCGAGTCAGGAGAAGAATTTTTGTTTCAAAGTTGAGTCCAAAAAAAAAAAAAAAAATTTAAAAAAAAATTTAAAAAATGGAAAAACACAAAAAATCAAAAAACACAAAACTTTAAAAAAAAAAAAAAACTGAGTTGAAAAAAAGCGCCACACATTTGTGTAACCTGCGTGCCTGTGCCTACATGCTCATGTGCACACGCACCAAGCGCAGTGCCTCACCTCGCATGTGCTACGCCACCTCGCTTCGTGCCTCCCATGTGTCGCATCGCGCCTCGCCTTGCCTCACACTGTGCCTTGCCTCGCCATGACTCGCCTCACGTGTGCACGCCGCACCGTGCCTCACCTCACGCGCGTGTGCGCCTTGCTGCATCGCACCTCACGCACACCATGCTGCATCGTGCCCTGCCTCACGTGCCATGCTGTGTCGTGCTTGGTTTGTAAGTGTGCACACATGCACAATCAAGGTGCCTTGTGCGTGTTCGCACCGCCACGCTCCCAAGCACCATGTGCCCTTGCCAAGCTGCCCTTTCACCTCCAGTTTTTCTTGAAAAGCCAATGAGAGGGGTTTTAAATATATCATTTAAGTATAATTTGACATATATTTACATCAACTTATACTTAAGATATATTTTAATATATGCGACGAATCTTTTGAGATAGGTTTTAGGCCTCCCGAAGATAAGGTAAAGATTCTAGGAAATTTTAGGACTTCAAAAATCTAGACTTAGCCAAATTTCAGGGCTTCAGGATTTCAGACTTAGCCAAATTTTGAGGCTTCAAAATTTTAGACTTAGCTAGATTTCAAGATTTACCTCTAGTTTTTTTTAAATGGCTAGTGTGTTTTTGCTATGCATTGTTAACTCTATGGACTAATGTTTGCTTCTTTTGTAGGTAAAAATTGCATCCTCAACTTGTCGAGATCATAAGTTTTAACTCAGGCCTCAAAATTCAGAACCGCTTACACCATTGGAAAGAAGAATAGAATATCTAATTTCAAATCCCTAAAACAATGAGCCTTTGATTGCCTAGTTTTAGGGACCGATGAAGGTTCCAACTTGAAATTTTGAGCAGAAGACCTCCAAAAAGGTCATTTAAAAAATGCCTAGAAAATTTGTGAAAAAATATGAAAAAGTTACAAACGTTTGATCATCTTGGATAATCTGGATCACTTGGTTTCTTGTCGAGAAGGATTCGATAGGTGTAGAGAAGACAAAGGTCAAAGATACAGAGGTTTGACACATAAAGCAAATCAGGTTCCTCATCTTATGCAGCTATTGGGGGCAAGATTCAACACAGGTGCCTTGAGATTTTTGATTGAAGAAGTAGAGGGAGTGCAAGTTTATGAAATTAATTGGCTATAAAGAGGGTGTAAATCATCAAAAAAGGGCATGGAGTGTATACAAAAAGTGATTTAAAACCTCATTTGAGCAAAACCCAGAAACTGTTTTCAAAATTAAGAACTTTGATTTTTTGGTAAATTGAGCTCCGTAGCTCCACAGGTACGTAGGTCCGTAGGTCTATAGATTTGCAGCTCCGTATTTTCATGTAGCTCCATAATTCAGAGGTGTACCGACAGTTGACTGCCAGTTCCAAAAATAGCACTTTCCATGCATTGGGAACACATTCTGATGGCAAGTTTAACACTGACACACACCTAGTGAAGGGGAAACTTCTATTTTTGGTGTCTCCATGCACTTCCACTTCAACTGATGGCTTCCTCCTACTTTCTCTCTCATGCTTTCATTGTTTTCAACATGTAAAGGGCTCATGTATCCAATTAATGAATAAAATATGGATGGAGTCCCTCTAAGCACTAGTTAGATTATCAGTTTGTATATATTTAGTTTGTTTTAATGTTTTAAAAGCATTTTATTGCATTGAGATATCTCTCATTCTCAATACAAATTGAGGAGACGATTTCTTATAAATACCCCATTGTAAAATGTAACAACGGCTATCGTTATTACGCAATAAAATTATGCTTTTGGTGATAGCATTCAGAGTGTAGTTATTCTTGCTTGAATGTGTCATTAATTTATGGATTTTATTCATGAGATTGTGATGGAGCCAAAGGTTTATTACGATGTTTCTAGTTGTGTGATCTTTTAGTTCTGGTGTTTGCTACAGATATATGAATTTCATTGACGTAACGAGCTTGAGAAGAAATCACTCGATTGTGTCTACATAACTTTTTGTCTCGCATGAGCACACTTTTTGTGGCCTTGCAATTTGATGAAGAGTGAAACATCATTCGATTTGTTAAAGATTCTCACCGATGATTGCATCAGTGGATTCTAGGAAGCACTGCTCCTATTTTCATTGGTTTCCTACCGATTTCTTCAAAGGTTTAACTCGCAGCATGTTGTGTTCTATAGCTTATGTCCGTTTAGGAATTTCAATTTCAAGTTATTTGATTTCATGTTATTTTCTTTCAATTTTGTTATTTTCTTTGCTAACCCCCCTGTTAGAATAGGACCTCATAGTAGCTACATTGTTAGAGTTGCATTCATTGAAAAATAGACAATACAAAAATATTGTTCTTTTGGTGTGATATTTTGAGACAACGAATAGATTTTACTTGATTCCAAGGTAAAAGAGTTTTTGGAACCAGCAAAGGCCTCCTCGTGAACATTCACATTTATCTTCTACTGAGCAGATTTTGGTACGTCGCAAGACAAACACTGAACCTTGGAGTGGACCCTTAAAAAAGATTTGCTTTTCAAGAGAGGAATTACACTATGGATTCTTGTCGTTGACCTCATGCAAAATGAATGCCCAACACTTACCTGAGGAACAAGACAAGGCATGTTCTAATAATGGGAGGAAATTATGAAGAAATGAATAAAGAGATAGAGGCAGCAACAATAAAGATGATGATAGAACTCAAGCCATCTATCCCTCAAAGAACTACAATAGAAACACCTAGCACATCAAGACCGCCATTAGAATCAGTTCTAGTAAATGTATCTGAGATGATTTTGATGATCAAATTGAGTTGATATCATCTTTGAACAAGATTTTTGAAAAGATAAAAAGAGTAAGAAGTCTACAAGGAACCCTAAAGGAATTTATTGATAAACTATAGAGTATCATATTAGTTAGAGTTACTATAGTAGATCCTCATATGAGAGCAAAAGAATTGATTAATAATTTTAATAATGAGTTTACTCAATTATTAGATTTAGTAGCTACAATGGCATCCATTAAGCATGATGCACAATTATTGGATATAGTGTGCAAAAATATTACAAATAACTTAGCAAGAGTTGACTCTTGTATCAAAGAGTTAAGATGTCTAATGAAAGGAAGAAATTTGTTTTGACAATGCACCTTTTCATACAACTTTATAAGAGACATGAATGAGGAGCTAAAAAAGAAATGGGCAGAGCTACAAAACCTAATCAATAAATTATAGCTAGTTGATACAGAGATTGAAAACTTGACGAGAAGGATAATAAAGGTTTATGATGATATCAATCCAATTGAGTTGAAAAGAGAGAAAATGATTAGAAGATCATCATTATTGGGTGAGCATCTAACCCTTAAAATTAGTAACATTCAAAAGTAGCTAGATGAGTACCTAAAAGCTAAGGCATCATATAAAAAAATTGTATATTCAGATTTGAATGTTGTACAACTAGCATCATATGCACTATGTGCAGTCATCAACATATATGAAACAATACAAGATACTTGGGAGAAATATTTCAAGAATTTATGGCAAGCTTTGTTGATTGTATTTCAAGAATATCAAACTCATTATGAAGAAGGAAGGTAACAAAAATTTGACTTGTATATAGTTTTTTTTACACCACCCTTTTCATTGATGTCAAAGGGGAAATGAATAAGGAAAATTGTATGTAAAGGGGGAGTAGGTAAGGAAGATAGAGTATAGTCAAAGGGGGAGTAATGAATATCATCTTATTTATGGTATAAATAAATGTGATCCATAGATTTTGAACAATTTTTGAATATTTTGTAAAGGCCATGTGAGGATTAAAAATCTTTGGAAATTTGTATTTAAGAATTGTCAATTTTCCCATATCTTGTCATCAATGAAAAAGGAGGAGATTATTGGAAATTTTGCTAGGTTACATAGTGTTAATTTGTTATTTATGGAAATACATAATCAAGATTGAGTGAGTAGATCTTGAAAATGAAGTTTTGGGTTGAAGACTTGGAAAATTATCTAAGTATCATAGAGTTTATCTTTTAGCACAAGACATCTTTTTGATTGGTGCAGTTCACAAAAGTACATTTGGAACTTGTGCTCTTAGGTATAGTAAGCATAGCATGTCAAGATGCCATACAAATTTGAATGAGGTTGTATAGTTAGTACATATGAAGATATTATTGTTCTACAGTGATAGTGTTAGGTAGACATAATGGGGTAAAGATAAGGAAATGGATATTTTAGGTTAAGGGGTTATTTTGTTTACCAAAATAATTACTTAACTAATTAGGTATGACATCCTATATGTTAAGCCTAAGTTAGCAAGAGTTAATGTTATATTTTGATAAGTGTATAAAGATATGAAGGCCAACAATGCAGGTTATTATGTAATAATAGGGTATGAGGGAAAAGTTTTGAATGTGAAGATTAGTGTGATTGTTGTGATAAGTATGCAATTATTTTGAGATTTAAATTATGATGTGAGATCAAAATAGTATGAATATATGATTAGTATTGTGAAGAATAACAAAGGAAAATTAGATAGTGAAGATATTAGTAGCAGTAAGAAGTTTTGTACTTATCTCTTATATTCAATAACATTATTGTATATTGGATGTTTAGGCAATGGGCTCATCTTGCATACTTTTTATAATTTTAATAACAACTCCTAATAGAGTTGAGGCTTCTTAGAAGAACCAAGACACTATACGAATGTAATAAACTCCTAAGAGGTTCAATATCTTTCACCAGATACTTTTGATTAGTGGATCATCTTGTGGGTATCAACCCCACTAGGGTTTTTGTTGAAAATAGATTGATACAAGTATCAGAATGTGTTTTAATCATTGTTTTATCACTAATATCAAACCTACTATTGGCTGGTAAGTCAACTATTTAGATTATTCAAGTACTATCATTTATTTGATTCATGAGGAGGTTTTGATCAAATGAGATAACAATAGCACCTAGAGGAAAGGTTGAGTAATGGTATGAAAAAGGAGTACAAAGATCAGTTAAGATAGTGATGTTATAGTGCATTTATTATCTACTTAAGGTTACAAAGGTTGGCTACACTAACAAAGTCTAGAAGAACAAGTAAGAATAATTGAGTCTATCAAGCTTCACTGAGTTGATAGTAGGTGTCGAGAAAAGTTAGTGCAAGCCAAGAAAAAAATTAGTTGGAGTTGAGCAAAGTCAAATTTCATTGTATGCCAAGTGATATAGTGTAAGCAAAGTAAAGTTTAGTTGATGCTGAGCACCAATAAATTTTAGTGTTTGTTGAGTGATCTAGTTGATGATGAGTGGAAGAATAGTAGAGAAGCCGAGTGATAGCATATCAATGCCAAGTGCTAGTATTCATGTTAAATCATGGATTTGATGAATCTGAGTTAACTATTTTGTTTTCTTGAATTTTTTGAAGCATGTGGAAGATAACTATGATGATTTGGTGGTACAAACTTCATGGTAAACCATTTTGAGGTGAATTCAAAGAGGATTGGAGGAGAAGTTTATAGAAGGGAATAAAATGAAATGATGGGTAGATTCATTGAATTCTACCTAATCCTACCTAACCCTAAAATGGACAATAGAGGTTGAATGGAAAAGATCTTAATTTTTTATTTATAGAGATGGTTAGTCAAAAGCAAAGGTTGTCATATACAAGAACCTAAGGGAGATAAGGAGTCCAAGGTATTGCTTCATCAGTGACCAAATAGTAGAGACTATTATTGGAAAGCAAAGCAAGAAGGCTTAAGGGTAAGGATGATTGAAGGGTGAACAAACTATTAGAGCTTAAGTGTGTGAAAGCCAAGTAGAATTGAGGACTAAAATAGATATCTAGAATCTACAAAGTTTGTTGTAAGTTGTTATCAAATCAAGCCTTTCTATTACCTTCTAATCATTGTATTAGTCTAGGGTAAATCCTTTGGATTAAGGTTGACCTAATAGTCATTTATAAATCCTTTAACTAGGTGGCATTCCAAGTGAATGATCTAAAGATCTCTAACAAGGCTCACTCCTAATAGGATGATTGAAATCCTCTAACTAGGTCACATTAAACAGTGTGTATTGTAACCTTTAACAAGGTTGGTCTTTCACAAGGCATCACTTTAGAAGAGTGAGAATGAGTAGCATGTTACTAGTGCTTTTTCCCAAATTGGGTTTCCACATAAAATCATTGTGTTAAATGTGTTATGTTGCATGCTTACATTTATACAAAGTTGATTTGACAGTAACCTACAAGTTTAAGTGATTGTATTATCTAATGGATGCATGCATTATGGATATGAGTTCACTAAGCTGTGCAAAGTTTTATTTGTATATTTGGACCTTAGATAACTAATTTACCCCTCTATCAATTATTCTAAATAATTCCAACAATTAGTATTAGAACCATCTACTTAAGAGGACTAGTTTGAAGGTACTAGAAGCAAAAAGATCAAAATAACAAAAAGAGAGGTATCAAAGCCTAATAGAGATAACTTTCCTACATGGAAAAGTCTAATGAAACTACACCTAGGAGGTCTTGGAGATCATGCACAATCTAAAATCATCACTGAGCATGTCTATCCTATTGGAGCCCTAACTACTAAAGATCTGTAAAAGAAGAAAGAACACAACCAGGCAATGTTGGAGATTACCTCTACCCTAAGTTATGTTGAGTTTGATGACATAAATGGTTATGATAGTGCAAAGAAAATGTGGGATGCTCTTCACACCAATTATCTAGGAGATACAAATGATCTAAAAGCCAAATCTGAAAGTCTTAGAGGTAAGTTTAATTATATGAGAATGCAAGAAGGTGAGAATGTTTCTCAATATTTCTCTAGGATAAAAGATATTGTTAATACTATAAGAGGATCTATTGGTAAGATAGATGATGAGACTATACTAAGAAATTTTAAAGAATAGTGTTATCCATGCTATTAGAGTTTCTGCAATACAAGAATTGGGATATAAACTAGGTTCTTATTTGACTCTTGAAGGTCTACTAAGTATGATAACTACTTTTGAACTATCTAATTTTGATAATTTTAAATTCCACAATTTTGAATCTTCTTTCAAAGCTAAGTTGTCATTGAAGGAACCTAATGAGAAGAAGAAGAAAAAGGTAAAATACATTTCTAGTGATAGTGATTTAGATGAAGAGGATGCAGAATAACTTGAAGCACTACTAGCAAGGAGATTTCATAGTGGTAAAGGAAAATTCAAAGATCAATTACCTATCATGCATTTTAATTGCAATGAGCTTGGTTGTATTGCTACTATATGTCCAAAGAAGAAGAACTATGGAGGTGGAGACAAGTTAAAAAGTAGAAGAGATGAGGACAACAAAGATTACAAAGAAAAAGGGAAAAAGTCTTGCTACATTGTTGAAGAGGAAACCAAAGATGGATCAGATGAGCATGATGATGAAGTGGTCTATGTTGCAATGAATGATGATTCTTCATGATGAGGCAACTGAACTAGTTTCTTGTGTGAACAAGAATGACATATGGATTATTGATACTGGGTGTTCACATCACATGATTGGAGATAAAAGTAAGCTCATTTCCTTGACTTATTATCATGGAAATAGTGTAAATTTTGGTAGTGATGCACCCTATCTAAGAAAAGGAAAAGGTTCTATCAAACTCATAGAAAATATTTTATATGACAATGCTTATTATGTTGAAGGAATTAACTATAATTTGTTGAGTGTTTCACAACTAAATAGTTTAGGTTGTAAATTTGAGTTTGAGAACATGATTTCTAATATATATGATATTGATGGAAAATTAATGGGAAAGGGTGATCAAACTAGAGGTAATCTATTCCATCTTGATATGGATGATGCTACTTCTCTAGTTGTAGAATTTGATGATGTGTGGTTATGACACAAGAGGTTATGTCATGTTATTTTTGATAATGTGGTTATATTAGTAACATGAGAAGAGTAAGAGGTTTCTCTAAGTTGAAGAAATCTGACAATATAATTTGCAAACAATGTTAGTTACGTAAGATGACAAAGTCAAGTTTTAAGAGTAAGACTCATACCTCTAAAGTAATTTTGGAGATTATTCGTACTAACTTGTATGGACCAATTGATGTGCAAAGCTACAAAAGTGACAAGTACATTATGTTATTTTTTTATGATTATTCTAGGATGATGACAATTATGTTTCTGAAATAGAAATTTGATGATTTCCAAATGTTAAAGTGATACTTATCAAGAGTTGAGAAGGAAACATGTAAAAGTCTAAAATGATTAAGATCTGACAAAGAAGGAGAATTTACGTCAAATGAGTTTGAGATTTTTATTAATCATAGAGGAATAAAAAGACATACATCTACCCCTAGAACCTCTCCACAAAATGGAATTTTTGAAAGGAGGAACAGATCTATAATAGATTGTGCTAGGACACTTATAATGGAGAAAAATGTTGCTTTGAAATACTGGAGAGAGTTTGTAAGTATAGTTGTTTATACCTTGAACCATGTTCAAGTCAAGAAAGGTACTCATTCAACACCTTTTGAACTATATTATGGATAATCACTCAATGTAAAATATTTTAATGTATTTGGAAGCAAGTATTATATTTTCAAAGATTTTAGGAATGGTAAACTAGATGCAAAAAGTGAACAAGGTATATTCCTTGTCTATTCCACAAGAAGTAAATCTTATAAGTGTTTAAATACTAAAACTAACAAAGTTGTGAAAAGTGCAAATGTGAAATTTGATGAATATACAAAAGTACATGATGATGAACCTATGAAGGAACTAAAGGAATACAAATCATTTGTATACTTTTATGAACGTATGCCTACTGATGAAGATGTTGTAAATCAAGTTGCAAATCAATAACAAGTTTCACTGACTACCAAGTCACATACTATAAATGTCGAGTTACATTCAGGAACTAAGCTACAATCAAGTTCCAAGTTATAGGATGAAGTTGAGACACATTCTAATTTTGAGATTAGTGTACACAAAATAGATGTTGAACTACCTAATAGAGAAGTAAATAGAAATTTAGAAGTTGAGAGACCAATTGAGGAAAATAGAGTAGAACCTAGATTGTCAAAATATGTCAAAAGACATCACCCTATTGCACAAATCATTAGAGCTAAAGATGCAAGACTAATGACAAGGAATGAGTTGAGAAATGATACATGTTTTCTTAGCATGCATGAACCTAAAATAGTGAGAGATGCCTTAGAAGATGTGGACTGGAATAAAGCCATGAAAGAAGAGATTGAATAGATTGAGAAAAATAAGACATGGACTCTAGTCTCTATACTAGAAGATAAAAAATCTATTGGCACCAAGTGGGTGTATAGAAACAAGTTAAATGAAAATGTTGAAGTCATAAGTAATAAAGAAATATCAGTTTGTAAGGGATATGCACAACAAGAAGGGATAGACTATGGAGAAACATTCGCTCCTGATGCAAGATTGGAAAGAGTAAGAACTCTTATTGCTTACTCTAAATACAAAGGTTTCAAAGATTATCAAATGGATGTTAAATCTACATTTTTGTATGGAATATTGGAAGAAGAGGTTTATATAGAAAATCTAGAAGGATTTGTTGATGCTAATAAAAAATAATTGTATGTAGACTACACAAAGCTTTATATGGTTTGAAGCAAGCACCAAGAGCATGTATGAAATGCTTTGCAATTATCTTGTGAAGATTAAATTTGAGAGGATTGATGATAATAGTAATATGTACTTGAAGATAGAGAAAGGAAAAGGTATTCTACTATCTAAATTTTTTTTGACAATATCATATTTGGAGGTTAAGATACTTTATTTAAAGCTTTTACAAATTAAATGAAGAAAGAAATTGAGATGTCTATGTTTGGAGAGATCAAGTTCTTTGTGGGTTTGCAAGTACATCAGATGAAATATGGTATATACATCACTTAGTTAGAATATATAAAGGAGATATTGAAAACTTTTGGATTGGAAGACTCCAAGCCAGCAAGCACACCTATGGTGATAGGACATAAATTGTAAAAGACTGATGATTCAACTAAGGTAAATCAAACATTGTATAGGTCTATAATTAGAAATTTGCAATATATAGTACATAGTAGACATAATAGTGCATTATCTATTGGGATAGTTGCAAAATTCTCTGCTAATCCTAGGAGAATCATTTGATGGTTGTTAAGAGAATAACAAGATATCTGAAAGGAATAGAAGACTATGGTCTATACTACAAGATAAATAAAAATTTTGAGTTGAGATCCTACACTGATGTTGATGGTTACATGGACTAACAAGAAACAAAACTGCATATCTCAATGTACTGCTAAAGCTAGATATGTTGTTGTTTTAGTAAATTGTGCAAACATTGTATGGATTAAACAACTACTCAAAGGTATGCAGGAGGAAATCACTAAACCTATGATACTTTATTGTGATGATACAAGTGCTATAAATATATCAAAGAATCATGTAATGCACACAAAGACTAAACACATTGCAATCAAGTATCATTACTTGAGAGAGTTAGTTCAAGATAAAGAGGTGAAGATGGAATATGTGAATACAAAAGAGAAAATAGTCGGTATCTTCACAAAATCATTACCTAAGGATGCTCATGAGTATCAAAGAGGTAAACTAGGGGTGATACCCCTATCCAAGGCTATTTAAGAAGCATGAGAATTGTCCTACATCAAAGATGGTGATTGAAACATGTTACACATTGATGCAGTAGATCTTACATTAAGAGTTTCCTAAAGTAATCAAAGAAATAGAGCTACAAATCAGTCACAAGCTAGGTGATAGAGGGAGAAATTAAAAATGTTTGTATCTGCATATTAAGGTGACAAGTCTTTGGCATTTTTGTCAAAGAGGGAGATATTGGTGGAAATATTATACAAATAGAAGGAACATGTAATATCTACTCAGAGGGAGATAGTGTTGAGGGAGATATAAGAAGTGATCAAGATGAGTCATAAGGATGTGTTGATTTTCTGTTGATCAGAACAAAATTTTGTAACCTATATAGAAGATGAAAGTTACTGATAGAGGGAGAGATTTCAATACAAGGAATTATTTTCTTTTTGGTATTATTGTTGGTTGTACTGGTTGAACTGGTTTTCCATCAATGCTAAATAGGGAGATTGTTGAAAATAGATTGATACAAGTATGAGGACATGTTTCAATCATTGTTTTGCCATTGATTCCAAACTTGCTACTTGCTAGTAAGAGAACTCGTTAGATGATTTGAGTACTATCATTTGTTTGATTGATGAGGAGGTTTTGATCAAATGAGATAGCAATAGTATCTAGAGGAAAGGTTGAGTTGTGGTATGAAAAATGAGTACAAAGATTAGTTAAGATAGTGATTTTATAGTGAATTGGTTATGTACTTAAGGTTGGAAAGGTTGGATACACTGACAAAGTCTAGAAGAACAAGTAAGAAGAATTGAGTCTACCAAGCTTGACTGAGTGGGCAATAGGTGCCAAGATAAGTTGGTGCAAGTAGAGCATAAAATTAGTTGGAACTAAGAAAAATCAAATTTCAATATATTTCAAGTGATATAGTGTAAGCTAAGTAAAGTTTAGTTGATGTTGAGCACTAGTGAACTTTAGTGTTTTTTGAGTGATCTATTTGATGATGAGTGGAAGAATAGTATGAAAGTTGAGTGATAGCATATTGATGCCAAGTGCAAATATTCATGTTAAATTGTAGATTTGACAAATCTAAGGTGACTATTTTACTTTCTTGAATTTTTTGAAGCATGTGGAAGATAACTATGATGATTTGGTGACAAAAAATTCATGGTAAGTCATTTTGAGGTGAATTCAAAGAGGATTGAAGGAGAAGTTTGTAGAAGGGAATAAAATGAAAAGATGGGTAGATTCATTGAATCCTACCTAATCCAACCTAACCCTGAATGGATGATGGAGGTCAAATGACAAAAGATCTTAATTTTCTATTTATAGAGATGGTTGGTCAAAAGAAAAGGTCGTCATGTGTGAGAACCTAAGGGAGACAAGGGGTCTAAGGTAATTCTTGATCAGCGACCAAACAAAAGAGACTACTATTGGATAGAAAAGAAAGAAGGCTTAAGGGTATGGATGCTTGAAGGGTGAACAAGCTAATAGAGTTCAAGTATAGCCAAGTAGAATGGAGGATTGAAATGGAGATCTATCATTTGCAAAGTGTGTTATATGTTCTTATTAGATCAAATCTTATAGTTACTATCTAATCATTGTATTCATCTAGGGTAAATCCTTTGGGTTAAGGTTTACCTAACAGTCATTTGTAAATCCTTTAATCAAGTGACATTCTAAGTGAATGATCTAATATCATCTAAAAAGTCTCACTCCTAATAGGGTGATTGAAATCCTCTAACTGGGTCAAATTTAATAGTGTGTAATGTAACCTTTAGCAAGGTTGGCCTTTCACAAGGTATCACTTCAAAAGAGTGAGAATGAGTAGTAAGTTACTGGTGCTTTTTCCAAAATCAATTTTTCATGTAAAATCATTGTGTCAAATGTGTTATTGAATGTGTTATGTTTCATGCTTACATTTCTATAAAGTTGATTTGATAGTAACCTACAAGTTTGAGTGAATGTATGATCTAATGGATGCATGTATGATGAATATGTTTTATGGATATGGGTTCACTAAGCTGTAAAAAGTTTTATTTGTATATTTGGACCTTAGATAACTGATTCACCCCCCTCTCAGTTATTCTAAAGAATTCCAAAAATTTTCTCTTAGCCAAGATTTTCCTAGTTAATAAAATATGGTGGTATGTGTTGCATTACTTTGTGGCTATGTTTATTGTTTAACTTAATTAGTTTACTTTCATATGAAAGTTATAAGATTTTTTATGATATCCATATTAGGAAAAAATTCTATGGAATACTCATTCACCCTCAACCCCACCTCCCACCCCCTTTCATTATCTCTTATTTCTAACAACTTAACCAATGAGTTTCTTCTTTCTGAGATATGGGTCCCACTAGAGATGCCTTACTTTATTTTCCCTAAGGAATGCATGTTCAACTTGGTAGAGGAATTATTTAATTTGAAAATTGAATTAAACTTCCTATCCAAACCTTATGGTCAACTCTGGCTTAACTGCATATGTGACACATATTGCATTCTCAATGGCTTGCACTAATCATTTTCATCTTACCACCTCAACCCCTTACCTAACCCGCCTCACCACATGTCATATGGTCATGCACCTATAAAGTGACTTCAAAACATTGTACTACATGTCATTTCTTGTGAACTCATTGCATTATTATCATCTCACTACCTCATAACCCTACCTAGCCCACCTTGCCACATGTTAGCTAGTCATGCACCCACAATGGTTTTTGGTGGGGCCTTATTTTCATTGAGGCTTTACAAAATTGTGCCATATTTCATTTCTTGAAAACTCATCACTTGCAATTTTCATGCCACATGGCATCTTATCCCAATCCCATAATCAAACATCCTAACCCATTATGTCATCTGTAGCTTTGTGATGTCCTATCACCTATCAACTTTGTTGATAGCATCATTGTACAAAATTTCATGTCATCATGCTTGGGCCCACCATATCTTTACAAATTCATGATATTTTACCACATATCATTCATACTTTGTTGGCCTATCTCAAACTCTATGCCACATAGCACTTGGCCAAATATAAAGGACTTAAGCTATTTAGCACTGGCTACAGGTGCATATAAGTTGCCTCATAGCCACTGGAATCATTTCCATGTCATCATCTAGTTATATGCATATTTATTCAAAATTATCTATAGTTACTAACTAACTAGCCTTCCTAGGCCCATGCACAAGAGATTCACCTTGTGCCATAAAAGTTAAGGGATTTTAGACCCTGAATTTTTGTGGGTTTCTTTATAAAAATGACAAAAGTTTCTTTGACATGATCAATGTGAGATAATAACTTTAACCACTTTCACTATTTTCTCAAAGACTCCCATGGGTTAGCATCTTTTGTTCAAACTTGTACTTAATGACTATAGTTTTGATGTACATTTTGCTATTGGAAATGGCCCAAGTAGGCCCATACTCTTGATGGCTTGTATTTTCACCATTCTAAAATTTAAGAGTCTGCTATGAAAATTCAAGTTGAAGAAGTGGAATTACGGTTTACATATCTTTGTTACAAAGGCCTTGTTAGAAAAGCCCTAAATTTTTTTCATACATGTCTGTCCTCATATTATCCCCTTTTAAGGTCTTAAGTCATTAATTCAAATGTTTTTGTATTTTTTTTATGCTTGAAGAGGTTTTTCAATGTTTAAGTTGTGATGTTAGGTCTTTCCTATAAGTGCCACATCTCTATTCCATTAAGATTTAGTTGTTTTAAGGTAGCAATGATGTGACATAGTTTATTGAAAGGTTTTCATGGTGTCTCCATGATTAGAAATAAATTCTCACTCAAGATAGTGACATTTTGAAAGGGTTTTCTCAGTGGTTATTGTAGCATCTCTATAGTTAATTATGACAGTCTAGCTTTTCCATCGATGTTCTGAAGGACCTCTTGATGTGAGATCTCTAGTGCTATAAAAGTTCATAAGCATGTCATGTGGAGCTACTTGAGACAAAGCACTATGACATAACATATTTCAAGTAGAGAGGAATAGATCAATGTAAAATAAATTCATGGCATTGCTTCATGGCTTAAAGTTCTAAGTGTTAATATCATATGGAGATGTGGAGATTGACCTTGTCTACAAGTTTGCAAAACAATGAATGCAATTTACGTTGATAATTTCAATAGAGAGATAAGGTTAATTTTTTCATGTTTACATCTTATATAGGTGCTTTAAATTCATAAGAAATAAAATGGAGAAGCAAGGATCAGCTAGACAATGAACTATAACATCCCTTGGTAGGCTAAAATTTCTAGTGTTGGTGATAAGTGGAGAAGATGAGATTAACTATGTCCATGACTTTACACCATTAATAATGTAGTTTAAACAAATATCTGAGATCTATCTATGAGGTTAAGTGATGTAAGAGTTTTTTTTTACGCTTGATCTTGTGGCTAGGAGTATAAGCCTAACAAAGGGCCATGAAGCAGTGATGAAGGTGATATAGCTATGTCTGCCACTTTGTAGGGTCAAAATATTAGTGTAAAGAATTGGTCATGATGTAGATATAAGGGTTCCACATGACATTGCAACTAGAAAATAAGTTAGCATGAAAACCTCACAATGTTGTAAAAAATTTAGAAAGATAGGTTTTCACATCATCACAACTGGAACTAATAGATTGATGATAATTGGCAAAAAGTGTAGATAATAAAGGAAAGTAGTCATTCTTGCATCACTACTCAAAAAACATGAGTACTTTATGAAAAATGGTAATTTTTGGGTGTTGGACTAGCAATACGAACATTGTAAAGTATGAATGTGATGGTTTTTCTAGAAATTTGAAAGATTTCATGCATGTTTTCTTTAAACATTGTTAATGCCACTTTCAAATTAGATGCCATTAAAATGGTTATGTAATAGAGTTCTTGGCACTAGTATTCATGAAGTTTTATTGCTAAGAAGAGAGTTATTCACAGTGCTTCTTAGAGTTTTGAATTGTAGAGAGTTGCTTGAAATTTTAAATTGTGAAAATATGGCATAGGAGGAGGGAAAGATAATTGCACAATTAAAAATTCAAGAGGCTTCCCATAGTGTTGTACAATATAAAGAAAAGTCACCAAGTCCATTCATAGATGAGTGGTTTTATTTCTTGCCACATTCATTAATTATCCAATTAAAAAACTCACACATTTTGAAGGATACATATAGCTTTTGTAGGGACGCAATAGTACCAAAGATAAATAGAAATTAATTATTCTTGTTTTTCTATAATAATAGAGTATGTGAGCCTCCCATTTCAAATATATGGATCAAAAATTTGGGTAAGTTGATTATTCCAAAGGTTTTCATGGATGTAGACCTAATAAAAGATTAAAGAATACAATCCATCAAGTCATGTATTCTAAAAGAAAGATATAAGTATGCTATTTACATTGGACAAAGAAAATTTCATAGAATTTTTTGATCTAGGAGGACTCATGAATCGCATCATTGAACTGGACAAACTTGAAGAGAGTTTCAAGAATCAAAAGAGTTTTTTTCACTCTAAAGTTATGAGGAGACACATCCCTACATCTATGAAGGAGAAGGGTAAGATTCCAAAGAAATTAGGAGATTTCATTCCCCTTGAGTACTTCAAAAGATATTTTTAGTATACTATCTTTGTTTTTAAAAAAATTGACAAGGTTAGATGGGACTATGAATGCTCTTGGTTCTTTATATATCATGGCTTTGGATATATAGGATTTGCATACCAATGTAGGGTATGACTGTGTTACTCATATAATCAATGACATCCATAATGAAATTATTTTTCCATGAAAAGGAGAGATGGCAAATTTGAAGTTTCATCACTATTCTTTGTTAACGCACATAATCTTGTATAAGAATATAGGATACATAAACCCTGATTTCATTGAAGAAATAGAGGAAATGGGAGAAAGTCTACCAATGCAATGATGGACATGACTATGGCATAAATTCTACCCTTATTATAATTCTCTATATTTTTACCATGACTTTGTATTTCCCATTTTAAATATGTTAGGAGATGTTACTAAAAGGGTCCCAAGTGCTATAAGAAAATTGATTAAACCCTATAGATTCTATGATGATGATGGGAAATTGGGACATGATTACAACCACCTCATCTTTTTCTTGTGTACATCCCTAAGAGATTAGGAACCATTGAATTTTTATGGCAATTAATTCTAATGAATAGGTAATACTTGGGACCAACTATTCGAAAAAGAACCTTTGTATGTAGAAATTTCAAGGTAGGGAATTTCAACATAGGCAAAGACATAGTAGAAGAGCTTGATGAATTTATGAAGGAATTTAAATTTCCTGTTGTACCTAGTAGAACTTATGATCCTTATGATGTTGTTAGAATTGCTTTGAGGAAGATGAGGAGATATAATTTTCCCCTAAGAAAATAGGTATGGGAGGAAACCGTGATTACAAATTGTTTGGAGACTAAAGTTTGTAGAGACAAAACCTTGAAATGGAAAGAAATAATGGTCATTAAAGAGGAGATAAAAATAATTGACCCTTGTTTCAAAGGTTTCTATCATGAAGAGAAATACTTGGATAGATATGATAAATGTATTCAAAAAATTTAGGAAATAGTGTCTCCAATGCCCCTAGAAGTAAGGAATGGATTGGAGCTTGACTCTCCCAAGAAAGATATTACTATTGAGGTTGATGAAGAAGAGTAGTAGCCAGAAAGCTCTTCATGGCCCTAGGGTGGAAAAAAAAAGTAAAAATTAATTGAGATACCAGATAAAGTAAGGGAAAAGGCCCTTCAAATTATGCCAAGGGGGATCCATTATTTTGATGATTTGAGGCACAAAATTTTAATGAGATGAGCTACTAAGAATGAAATAATCCCTATAAAATTTGAGCTTGAGGCTAAAATGATTGATGATAGAATCATACAATCTCAAGAATTTATGAGAGATGACTATTTCATTACTTCTGAGGAGTTCAAGAGGTTTCTTTTTAAACTAAAGTAAAATGAATTGTCTTTCTAGTTACAACCAAGAGACACAGAAAAGTGGTAGAATTGGTGAAAAGATTGCAGGAATATGATCCCAACAGTGAAATACTCATTGTAGATGAAGCTAGAGAGCTTGTGAAAAGAAGTGTAGTGATATTATTCCCTAGTTGGGAAATGAGCTTATCATATTTACTTGATCAAATAATAAGACAAGAAAGGTTCATTTCTTTTGAAGATGCTAACATAACTGGAAAATTATAAGTGGTTGGTTTTAATATTGATGCTTAAACAATAGAAATATGGAGTTGTAGATGCTCAAAAATGGTTCACATTTATGGTTTCATCACTTCTTCCATAGTAATTCATCCCATTTTCTCATTCTACTGACTTTGATCTTTTGGCCAAATTGATCATATTTCATCATTTGTATCCTTTTTCACATCAATTTCGTATCATTTCAAAACCATTTCATATCAACTCAAAACCTTTTCAAATCAACTTAGAATCACTAAAAATCAGTCATAATCATCACAAAACATATCAAATATCAAAAATCAATCATCATCTATCCAATCCTAGGCATTTTTGTGGCTTTCAATGCCTTGGAAACCTATCAACCTATCAATCTTATCAATCTATCCTTAGTACTGTCGTGGCTCTCAGTGCTAGGTCAAACTATCATTGATGTCATCCAATCTTTGACATTGTTGAGGCTTTCATTGTTAGATCATGGCATTATCAACCATTTTAATAATATTGATAGTGTCTATCAATGTTATTATGATCAAACCTTTTCAATCAATTTCAATCTTGTAGCATTTACAATGTCGGTTAAATGTTACATATCAATCAATTCATGTCATGTGTCCTTGGCATGTTATCAACTTCAATCAATCAATTTGACCATGGCTTTGGTCTACCTATCATCATCCTATTTAATCCATAGCATTTTCACATTTTTATCAAAGGATACTATCACATTTATTTAATCAATTTGGCCAATCATTTACTAATTTTCTCTATAGGATTAAATAACCCATAATTTAATCCTATCATTCTTACTAATTACTCTTCCTAATTATCATCTTCAATTAATTAATTTTATTAATTAATTGGTTCATCATTTACAAACCATGGAAATTCTTAATTTCCTAAGGTGCATTTTCCTCCATTAATTCCATTTTTACTAATTTCTATTTTGTGGAATAAAGGATTTTTTAATTCAAATATTCCATGAAATATTGACATCATCATGACACTTAGATATGACACCTCATAGATTCTCCCTTGACACTTTGATAAGAGATGTCATAATTCAATATTCCTATTCTCTTACACATGTCCATATTTGGCCTTTTTGTCATAGATTCTTGGCTTTAAGTGGGTTGAGGTGTCTTATGAGACGTCATAGATTCTCTTCCACATTTACCCAAGTTTGACTTCCATGCATCATAGAATCCTACATTTGGCATCTTTTGTCATATGTGTCATAGATTCTCAAAGGAATCTCATGCCATATCACATATCTAAAGGTGACAAATCCAATGCTCTCATCCTCCATGCTGATTATAAAATTAGCATTCTTTCTCTCATTTCTGGTCCTTAGGTCCTAATTCTTGAGCATTTTTCAATTCCTTAGCCTTTTAATATTTTCACTCCATCTCTCATGTAAAATCACAACTTCAAGTATTCTCATAGCATTATCACCATTATCCTAGACTTTTGATTCAATATTGTGTGCATTATAGGCAAGTTTGAGCTACATCATTTGGAGAAGAAAGAAGGACATGGGAGCTACAAACAAAAGAGGGGGTTTCTATTGCTTTCTGTATTAGTTTGGCTTTTATGGTAGACTAGTGGGTGCTAACATATGTTAATTTTGTTTGTGATTTTATCATAGTATGTTATGCATTTAACCCATTTTCCAATCCTACAAATTGGTGAACCCGACATGAACATTCATATCTAACTTGGGTTTTCTTGTTTTGTGCTTGTAGGTGCAAGAAAGCTCACTTGGAAGGGTATAAAGGCTATCTACACTTCCATATCACACCTATATTAATTAGGAGATCTAGTAACATGCATATATGCTCTCATTTCATGAATTTTCTTAGCTTTTTGTCCTAGGGTGCACTCTGCTTTGTTAGGGCATACTTGGGACCCCTAGGAGCAGTTTTAGGAGTCTAGAAGCCACCAAAACCCCTTTCTACTTTTTTGACTTCCCAACTATGCCTAGAACTTACCAACTACATAATTGACATAATATACACTATTTGGGCACACTTGGGAGTATAGGTTTCAAAATGTGTAGTTTCTAGGTCTTTTTCAGACACTATTTCCCCACAATTTGCACCTGGCCTCCCAGCTATGTCCTCAAACTACCAACTGCACCCAACTGGGCCCCAACTATGTCATGGACATAGTTAGCACTATCTAGGTGCACTTGGGAGTTTTCTAAGCCATTTTGGCCTTTCGAGGTGCAACCTACTCTATCAGAGCACACCTAGTTCACAAGATACAGACACATAACATAGAATCTGCATCTAAGGTTTCTATCACTTTCTAGGACATAGATTAAATGATTTTGTGTTACTGATGATCTATTTTCAGCATGTGGCAATCATTGGATGAAGAACTGATCATGAAAAACTACTAATCTTTATTTTCAGGATGTTGTTGAAGACCATTGTGTGCTTATCAAAACCATGTGTGTGGATTTCCTAGATTAGATAACACTTCCTTTGGTGCTTAAAATGAACATTTTCTTTTCTACCTAGTGTTTCTTCAATGTTTAAATTCCTAGGAGTTGCATTGTATGTATCCTCTCCCCTCACCATTCATAGATTTGGGGTGTAAGGGAAATCCATGTAACTTCTATAGGAGGCATGCCTTGGACCAAGATACTCGATATTGGGTATGTTAGGGGATGACCTCAAAGTGGTAATGGGCCAAAAGCCAGGTCAATGTTCTAGTTGCTATATAAAATTTTATTACGGTGAAAGTTGTGTCAATGGTATTGCTACGTGATAGCTCTCCTCCAGTACCCTTGTGGTGCGTCAAACCCTAGTTCTCGAGGCTGGGAGACCTTCTGTGAAAGTTTATCATTTAGTTACCAAATGGAATGCCCTTACTAAAAACCACACTTTAGTGGCCAAAATCCTTTCTATCCACTAGCTCAAGGGGTCACCCATGCCCGTGAAGACATCCTACATTCTCGCGCTCCTTAGTACAGGCAACAGTCCCTTAGGAAGTCATGCCCCTTAAGAAGTGGATCTTGGTAGCCCCGAGAAGTGAGTGTGCTATAAGGAGGAGCCTACAGTGCCAAGATCCTAGGTTGTCTACTCTGGATTAGTGCGACTGAACTTTGGTTCAAGTAGGAATTTAGTGGATATAGTCTTAAAGCCTAGGTTGTGGTGTGTTTGTTCACTTTTAACAACAACTATTATTGTCTTAATGTGTCTTGCATGTGTGTGAAACATTAATCAAGATAATAGCCAACATTCAAATTTACACCTTGAACCTTCTCCAAATGTTACACACTGTCAAAACATTTTAACCTTTGTCTAAACTTTGCAAACTTTGGTTCAACACATTCAAACTTTAGAAAGCATGGTAACTTGTGATCCTAAATGTGCTTGGCAAAATGTAGATTTCATTCTTGCATAAACTCCACTTGCATTTACCCTAGTCTAGGCCTCATTCTTGCATCATATAGACTTCATATTACACCTTTTAGTCCTCATTTAGTATCCATTACCTTTTATATTGCATCCATTTGGGTTTAGTTTACCTCCCTTAGTTTTTGCATTCCAATCTCAAAACTTGCATGTTGCATTATCCATCTTGCATCTTTGCATACCCAACCTTTCATCTTGACCATTTTAACCATAATTTTGGGTGTCATAAGTATCATTTTGAACCTTCATGATGCAGGAGCATCCAGAGGTATAAGGGCAATCCTGTGTCACCCAAAAAAATGTACTTAGACTTAGTTTTTGTTTCATGTGTTTTCATTTTTGGATACCCATTTGGGTCAAATAAAGGTTCCAACTCTCACAGTTCCACTATCAGTGTGCTAGAAAATCCTGAAAAAAATAGGAGCATGCAATTGGGTCATCATTTTGGTAAACTAGAAGGTGTGAATTGGCCAGATGAATGTAATTGTGATTTAGAGCATTCCAAAAAAAGAATCAGGTCAAAAGACCCCACGGTTTGAAAGTTATTGCAGTTTTTGGAGTTTTGGAGACCTCCTAAGAATGCTTCAAAGTCAGGTTAGGGGCATTAAATGACCTCAAAAAGGGCTGAAAAATAGGGGATGAGTGAATCTGGTCCATAGGGCTATAGAGCACTTCGAGAGCTTTCTGAAAATGTAAACGGTTCGTCAATCAGAGCTACGGTTCAAAAGTTATGCCTCCCGGAAGTTCAGTTACCATTTCTAGATTCTTCTAGATTTGCACCGACTTCTAACGTAGCTTCTGGAACCTTCTATTTGGTCGGTGGATGCCTACTAGCACTTTCTAGAATGTATTCCTAGTCCTTAACCCTTCGAGGTCTATTTAAGGCAGTTCGGAGTGGAGTTTGAGAGGAGGTACTGAAAGGAGAAATTATCTCCACATTTATTCTATTGTAAGCCCTTAGGGCATGTTTTGAAGCTTATTTCTCTGTATTGAATGTACTAGCTTATATTTTAGTTAATACAATTTCCCTTTTTCTGTTGTGTCCATTCTATTGTTGGGTTGTGTCCTCATCACTTTATTATAGTCTTAACATTTTCTTCTGTTGTTTACCTCTCTATGACATCAATATGGAAATGATACCACGTAGAATTGCCTTAGTTTTAGCCCAGTTTACCAACTATGCCCTGAAACTACCAACTATGCCCAAAATAGCCCCAACTACATAATGGATGTGTTTGGTACTATCCAGGTAGATTGGGTGGTATGAGGATCTAGTTTGGGGTTCCATATAACATTTTGAGGCTTTAACAGTGTCCTTAGGTACCTAGTTAGCTCCCATTGCATTAGCTTGCACAAATTTGCATTTTGTACCTTCACTTAGGACATCATTCCTTAGTTCATAACCTCTATTATACATCTCCCAACCCATCATACCATGAAACCTAATATCTTAGTTTCCTGGCATATCAATTTGGTAACCATACCTTTCAGAATCAACAAATATTCTTCCCAACTTACCAACTATGCCTAGAAATTACCAACTGTGCCCAAACTATCCCCAAATACATCATAGGAATATTTGGTACTATTGGAGTGCACTTGGTACTATTTGGGTGCACTTGGGCACTTGCATGACCATTTTGGGCCTCCAAACTACACTTTAGGACCCTAAAACTGCATCTAGGAGCCTTTGTACCTCCCCATTCTGCACTTGACCCAAAACCACACCTTGCACCCAAAATCCCATTTTTCATCATATTAATTGTCCATGTTGCATATCCAATCAGCATCATCACCATTTTGAGTCCCCTAAATGTCATTTTGAACCCCAAAACCTTTGAATTTAGTCAAAAATCTAAACAAAAGTATGAACTCTAGAGTATTACATTGTGTCAACAGATGATGGATCTTGACCATGGTCATTTTATCATTTTATTTTATCATTTTCTTTGGTCCAATTCTACCTATTTTAAGGTAGATTTTGCTTTTTCATTTTTATCTTATCATTTTTTGTCCTTTTTTTTGTCAAGATCCAAAGTCTATTGTCATAACGTTAAACTCTTAGGTTAATACCTTGTAAAGATTTCACCTAAGTTCAAAACCTTACATATACCTCTATCATTAGAATAGTCATAATCCTAAATGTCATTTTGACTTACCATAGTGGTATATCCCCTTCATCTTGCATTGATCAAAATCCTAGCATCATTTTCACTACCAAACACTACCAAACCCTATTGAAGTGTCCATCAACTAAATTTTCCTTTTGATCACTTATCCTCATTTTTGTATAGCCTAAATGTAATTATTAACCCTTGAACAACATCCCTTGCATAGTCTATCTTGCATACATTAACCTTTAGCATCCTTACCAAGTCCACAACATAACCCTAATCTTTATTTTGCATACCATAACCTTCATTTTGCACACCTTCAAAACATCACCTTGCATTTGCATTTACATAACATCCCTAGGACATTTTCACTTTCCATATCAAAACCCTAGGTCATTTAGCATTTCCTCACATTGCATAACATCCCTAAACACATAAAAATCCCAAAAAAACTCATATCTTGCATACCCACATCTTAGTTATCAAGTTTTGACCTCTTTTATCAACTGTAACCCTATTTTACCAACTACAACCCTGTTTTACCAATTGCACACTTCAAGTGCATAGTTGGTGTTTTCAGGATGCACTTGGTAGTTTAGGATGCACTTGGTAATTAGGTGTTTCATTCTAGGTTTCAAAACCCTTATCTACACTTCCACACCTTGCATTGCATCCCAAGACCTTAGGAAACACTCTAAATCACTCAAAACACTCAAAATTTGCATTTTAGGCACCCTAGCACCTCTGTTTGTCCATTGCATGCCTCTTACTTACCAACTAATAACTTTTAGGCCCCCAACTACATCATGGGTGCACTTGGTACTAATTGAGCATAGTTAGTAGTTTAGGTGTGCATTTGGGAGGCAAGAAGTCCATTTAGGTTTCCCTACATTGCATCTGCATTCTTAGGTATCATGCCAGCACTTACTAGGACACAATCAGCTCAAACACCTGAAGAACTTTACCAACCATTATTTTTTGAGACATAAATACAACCAAAACCTTGTCCAAGGTAGAAGAAGAGAAAAAAAACCCAATAGACATTTGACGAAGACCAAATCGAGGCATCACAACCATTACTAGTAGACCCCTTGAACATGTATTTGCAAGAGCACCATAATCAAGCTATGACACAATAAACCTTGAACAATGCACCTACCATGATATTTCATTCAAATACTTCCCCCACACATGGGATGATTCAATGGAGTCCTGACTTTGAACCTATATTTTTGTCGATACCACCAAGAGGAGGAAGTGTACCAACCACACCTGAAGATGAACAATCACATTCCTTTGAATTCGGCCAACCGAACACAAGTACCTCCCACCCTAACACATCAAACATACAACAAGGTACTATACACCTCAATTATGACTCCAACACTAATTATGTTATCACTAACAAAGAAATGGCTAGGGCATGTCAAGACAAAAACTTTCGTAAAAACTTCAAACTTTTGGCAACCCAAGAAATTGTCAAATTCAACCCAAATGTGGAAGGACCTAAGTCCAAACATAAAACAAACACAACCATTTAAAACATGCAACCCATGATCAAATTGGACTTAGATAAGGAAAAACAACCTTTTCAGTTGTCAAACACAATAATGGCACCTATAAGGTGCCATCAAGAATCAACCATCGAAATCCTCCAAGGTATGTTTAAACACATCAACATTAATCCCTTGTTTGATGAACCACAACCAATGAAGGTAAAAAATACTCTCTCTAAATATCCCAAGAGCACATTAAGACTTGATTTTAGTCACATGATGTAGCAACAAGATGCACCTAAAGGGACTTGTGCTTTAGGGATGCTAGACATACCTCCTTTGGAGACAAATCAACAAGTGCACCTTTGCTCCTAACTCTACCAAGTGTTATGAAATCAAATGTTATGGAGCCTCCCACAAGTATACTATGTGAAACATCAACTACAACAATTCCCATTGACATACAAAGGAAAAGTCTTATTGACATTACACCTATTCCCAAAAGGAATGCACCTCATTGTCAAGTCAATATGATGTCCGAAGGAGGAACCTCTAAAACACAAAGGAGCCAAAACAACAATACCATCATGATGATCACTTCTCAAGTACATAACCAACTACCCCAACAACATCAACCTGCAATAGTCCTACGACCTAATGTTTCCAACACACATTCAACATATCAACAACAACATCAACCACAACAACAACAACCTCAAGTGGTGCAAACATCCAACATCCCTAATACATGGTCCAACATAAACCCACTTGACTTCCATGCAATGTATCAACAACAATTCCAACAAAAACAAGCCATGTTTGCTAAATAGTAAGAGCAACTCAAGCAATAGTTGGAATATCAAAGATGACTTGAGCAAAAAATTGCATACCAACAACATTTATTGCAACAACAAAATGTGCCACCACAACCTCAACAGATACCTCTACAACAACAATCACATACATTGCCTCACATACAACCAATAGAGGTATCTCAACAAAAACTAGAACAAATGGCACAACAACAACACATGGTAAATCAATCATAATCAATACCACAACAAGTTCCACATCAAATACCACAACAAGTACCCCAACATGTTTCACAACAGGGCCCTTTTTGACTTCAAAGCACCAACATACCTCCACCACCTAATGATAGATCACCAGACTCATTAGACATAGAAATGTCAGAACCAAGTAGACATATCTCCCACCATAGCAAACAGTCTACTCATAGGCACAAAGGACTTGAAGGAAATACTATCATGCAAAACCCTAATGAAGAACTATTACAATATTTCAAAAAACTTTCCAAACAATTCGAGGCATTCGTAGTCCAAAAGAAATGGGCTCTATATATAGAAAGGGACCTATGTCATAATCCATTTGACAAAAGTCTTTATATGCCTCCATTCCCAAAACACTTTGAGGCTCCAAAGTTTGAAAAATATCGAGGAAAAGGCAACCATATTGATCATATCAGATAATTTTGTGACTCATGTACCAAACTCAATGATGAGCCCACTTACCTCATGAGGTTTTTCCCTCATTCTTTAGGTGGGCCCCCACTTGAATGGTACTCCAAACTTTTAGGTAATATCAAATCTTGGTCAAAACTTGTAGACAAGTTCATCTCCCACTTTTCCTTTAACATTACAAATGAGGTAACCCTTTCCAATTTGTGCTCAACCAAACAAAAGATGGGAGAACCATTTATCACATTTTTACTACGTTGGGGAAGCTTAGTCAGTCAATGCTCACTAGACATCCCTAAAGAACAACAAGTAAACTTGTGCATTAAAAAATTAGTCCCAGAATTAATGTATGAACTTAAAATCAAGAGTCGAAGCACCTTTCTAAACTAATGAAAAAAGGGGCTAGTATTGAAGATGCTCTTATCCATAAGGGAATCCTCAAGACAAACAAGGACAACACCAATACCAACTCATCTAATGAGAAGGCTAAATTTTTCTCCAAAAAATAAGAATGTGACTAATGATGGCATTGTGTATGCAGGAACAATTAGCATAGCACAACCTCAATTGACTTTGAAAGGTGTAAAACCCACGAATTCACAAACTCCCAATCAAACATCAAGCCCATAGTAGAAAACTAAGACTTCCATGAAAGAAAAACCTTGAAGACATCCTAGAACCAAGGACGGGAAATTCACACCATTGGGGATACCTCTTGAGATTGCATTACAATAGTTACTAAGTAACAACTTCCTATAGTTACCCCCAATCAAAGATGAACCATTAAATAAAGCAGATTGGTGGGAGGACAACAAATACAACAATTACCACTACACCAAAGGAGCTCATCATCCTTCCAACTAAAGCATGCAATACAAGACCTCATTTATGATGATGTAATCAGAATTGATCTATCATTGTTAGCATCCAACTTTGATCGCACTATTTTTAAAGATCTTTTGGGTAATCATGACAAAGAGAAGCCCTCCAGTTCAAACTCAAACTCACAAGCTAATGTGAATTACATGTGCATGGGATATGACTACACTATCAACTATTTCAACGAGTTAGATTCCCACATATCCACATTCACTTTAAAGGCTAAAGACCCTCATTGTGTTGTCACTACATGCTGTGACAAGATCACCCTACTTGGAGCTCCATCTACACCTACTGATTCTACTAGACTTGCACCCCCTAGTAGACCTATGGCTTCCACTTAATCTGATTATAGCCTTGTTGAATAGCTCAGCAAGACCCCTACACAAATATCCATCTTGTACCTACTGCATGCATCTCCCTAACACTAGAAGATCTTGGATTAATCCCTTAGAGAGTTAGTAGTACCAGATAACATGGATATTATCCAATTCCAAGCCTTGATTGGGAACCTATCCACTTCATAGCATATTACCTTTTCCCCTCGAGATATTCCTAAGGAAAAACCTAATCATAATGATCCCCTTCATCTCAAAATCTTCATACATAATGCCAAAGTTAGACATGTCTTAATACATGGAGGAGTAGGATTGAACATCTACACTCTTAAGGTTGTCAAAAGTTTGGGTTATTCTAAAAACAATGTGGATCCCTCTCGAAGAATGACAATAAAAGCTTATGATTTGGTGAACATTTCTCCAAGGCCATCATCAAATTACCTATTAGAGTTAGTCTAGCTACTAAAGATACGTTATTCCATGTCCTAGATATAGAAATGAATTGTACATGATACTAGGACACCCTTGGCTTCATGCCATGAAATTAGTGCCCTCTACATATCATCAATGTCTGAAGTTTCCCTATAACAATGTGGAGGTTACCATCCTTCGTGATCCAGATCCTTTCTAGTTTTGTCCTAATCTAAGAGATGATAATACATACCAAGTCCCAACAAATAATGAAGCATAACCCACAAATTCCTCTAAGTATGTGGATGTTGATATACTCCTCAGTAAGGCCAAGGAAAAGCTAACGATTGAAGACAACGGGTGTGGAGAATACTTCATGTCTCAAGTATCCCACATTAGGGAGTCACCACTTTCTCCCCAATATTATGGTAAATCACAACCATTGCAAGCAAAACACTCTGAGATCAGTACACAAAATGTCACTTCTATCAATGAGAATACATCTGTATGTATCAAGAAAGAACAAGAAGAACAAAACCCCACTTTGATATCTCCTAGCAAGTATGGACTTGGGTTTACTATCATGCAGAAACAAGGCTATGATGGATGTAGTGGTCTTGGATCTCAAAAACAAGGTATAATTGAACCTATCACTACAAAAGGACAACCTCCTAGTTTGGGGCTTGGATTTAAACCATTATGAATAGGTCCTCCTAGTACTATGGTCCCTACGTGTAAGACTATGGATGTTTTGAACAATGAAAAGGCATCTGAGGATATCCCACCTAAAACCAATAGTCCTCCAGCTTCTAAGAATGACCCCAATTATACCACTAAATCAAGTACCCATATATCTACCTTCAACCAAAGCCCATTCAACATTGATGATGATATCCCCTCAAGTTATCCTAAACTATTGGATTGGGACCAACATGGACCACCAATTTTTGATCGATTCGACAATGATGACACTCTCACAAAAAACTTTGAAATCTATGAAGGCATTATGCTTGACAATCATAAAGAAGCAATTTATTCTAAAGAGAAAACATTGGCATATTTTTGGGAGCCAAATCCATCTTCCAGTTACAAAGCTAAAGCAAAGAAAAAAATGACAAAAGTAGGTCTCTTGGTGAAAACTGAAAGGCACCATTAGACGGTAAAAAAATCAAAAGCTAAGCAGCTCCCAAGGATACAAAATGAAAAATATGATGCCATGAATATTAGTGTTCCAATGTTAAACATGCCACAAACTCTTGTGGAGCTCTCTCGATTAGCATTCATGTGGTAAGTCATTGGTCTCAATCCTCCCAACCCTCCCTTATATCCAATTTTTTATCCCCAAATCCAACTACCTAATTTTCCCAACACCCAAGATCAAATCTTTATCCCACAAGTATTTTCACATGTCATCATTAGTGACATCCCACATGACATATCCTTTGACCCATTTATCCTCAGATGCCTTGAGTTGCAAGAGGCAAACATTGTCTTACATACGATAAACAATGGTATATCTCAAGATCTTTCTAGTGGTTTGATCTTAGCTACAAACTCAAAATGACTCCTATGTAGTTATGATCAATTGCAAGTCCAGAGATTATCATCTAACAGTAGCAACACCAAATATCTTCTCAACATTCATCAGCAACATTTATGATTCCATCTAAAAGTCCTGAAAAATATCAAAAAAATAGCAAAAAGTCATGAAAAAAGAAAAGAAAAAAATGAAAATAGTCATGAAAAAATGGATGCCTTGATGAAAACCTAGTGAGCCTGGCACAAAAATTTGAGTCAAGAGAAAAACTTTGTCCACAAGTGAAAACCTGGTAAACAGGCACTTTTGGCAAGTACCATGGTAAAAACTTGTCAAACAAGTGCCATGTGTAATCAATTATTACTCCTCCATCTATCAAGATTCCATCTAGTTTTTTCCTCTTTTGTCATTCCTTGATCATATCCATCATCCTACAAGACATCTTTGGCTCCTTAACCATGGCTCATGAACTGGTTAATGTGCTTTGTTATCTTACCAAGCATTACCAGTCTGTACACACTCTGTCATTAGCCTTTGTACATAGTTTGCATCTTGTCTAAGGACATATTAACTACATGGTGCACAAGTTTGAACTTGAACTAGGGGCATGTTGCTCTGAATTTTTGTATCATAAAATTCCTTTGTCAAGGAATAGAAAATTTAGATTGTCTCCATTATTGGTGAGTAGGGTTCCTAGATAAGTCATATTCTTGTTAGCCTTTTAAAAAAAAATTTAAAACCCTGTGTCCCATTCAATTGAAATTTTTCCTGGTGCAAAAATTTTAAAAATAGGAGGATAAGAAAATATTTTTTTCCTACCTGTGTTGAGTTCCTTGTTCAATCCTTGTGAAAGAATTTTTATCCCACCATCGGATCATTTTGAATCTATGATCATTGTTAACTCGCTATGGAAAAATGCTCAATTGTTACGTATAGCAAGTTAGTGAGATTGATGACACGTGTCTGTGATACTAAAAAGTGAAATCTGGCACCGAGAATTATGTTAACATGAGGTAAATTTTGGCACGTGCTGTGTCCCAAGCTTGTCAATTTTAAGAATAAACACACATGAAAAAAACTGTGAATGGTGTCACCAGCATCCAAGTTTTTTCAGAAGTTTGCTAAGTCACTATCAGAAAAATCCATGCGACGTGCCAGTGGAAACATAGCGAATGCCCAAATTTTGCAAAAAAGGCAGTGTTCTTTTAAAAAGGTGGATATGACCACAAAAGTTCCCATGTAGTATTATAAATGAGCACGGCCACCTTCTCTAACACCAGCATTAATTGGTAGGGTTTTCAATAAATGTGTGTTTTGTTTTCTGTCACAAGAATTGTGAATCTATCAAAGGTTGCTATATCACTAGCCAGAATAACACCGCTTTTCTGGTAGCAACATAGCGAGGGCCTGAGCATTGCAAAACATGACGTTCTTTTATAAACTAGAAGTGATTTTGAGGATCCTGAAGAAAATCTTATACAGACTTTGCTTTTACTTCTAGAAAAAGTTGAGCTTTATTTCCTGGGGACTATTTACTAGGAGGTTGTTGTGTCGTTTGACAGATATTTAATGTTTTTTCGGTAGTGATCTAGTGACCCACATGGAAGACACAAACGTGACAAGGCCAACAACATGTAATGTCATTAAAAGATAAAAAAAGAGTACATGTGTGTGCCAGTGTGTTTAGCCATCTCAGCAATAGCAGTGCATGGACCCACTCCCCAAGTATAAAGCACACAAAGAATTCTAATCATTAGATCAAACCAGGATCAAAGGCCATTGTTAATTCGCTATCAAAAAATGGTTGAAAGTTAGGTATAGTGAGTTAGCGAGTGATGGCCCACCACTGTTGCAGTAAATTGTTGTCCACAAGATTAAGTATGGATTGACAGTGCTCATTAACTTGCTATGAAGAGATGTGTGATGAATAAGTATAGTGAGTTAACAAGCAAGGGACCCACCATTATTTTCTTAAAATTCATTTCAAATATCTGCCATACAATCAAAGCAAGATCAGTGGTTATCACTAGCTCGCTATGGAAAGGTGCTCAAAAGATAAGTATAGCGAGTAAGTGAGTCGATGACACATGTCCTTGGTCATCCGTGGGCCTAGTTTGAAATGCCAACTTTGAAGGAAAGATACAGATGGAGGTAGTTTATTGGTTTGACTACCAGTGTGCTAAAAGGAACATTGAGTTAGCCTACTTTTCATTCCTTAATCGTATGATTTCAAAGATCGACAGTGTAGATTTAAATACTGAAGGTAGTGGAACTCTACATATTAATGAGATATGAAAAGAAAAACCAGAGTGTAACTTATAAGATTTTCTCAGTTGCACCTTATGCGAATAAAGATTTGAAGTTTTTTTTAATAGGATCATTTACTAAGAGGATTGTGTAGATTTTTGCACGAGTACCAAACAACATAGAAGAACTATAGAATAGATATTTCCAAGTGCATGTTTTACTGTAGTCTTTGAAGTGTTGTAGTCTTGCATGGTATAGCAAAAATGGCTCCAAAGAATTCACTAACTCTTGGACTGTGGATAGCAGAGGGATTACTTGACAAGAGTAATTAGATCCCTAGTGTTTCTTCATCTCGAATTAGTTTAAGTTTTCTTGAAAGGTGGTTTGTAGAGAGGAATTTGTTTGTCTCATATGTCAGTATGTGGAATTTTGATCGAGGAAGACTAGTAATTCTAGGTTTTTTTATGGGTTGTGATCAAGCTACTAAGGTAATGAAGGGAGCAAAGAGTAGAGTTGATAAAATAAAAATCCTGTCAATAGTAACACCTTTCTCTAAGGAAATTTTCAAGATGGCACACTTCAATGCCATGGCAGCAGAAGTATGTAGGACCCTGTGCAGAGTTTTTAGAGAAGGTGAAGAAGACTTTATACCCATGGGCTGCATGCGAATAGTCCCTCTAACTTTTTGTTACTGCATGTCTTTTTGTGTTAGTAGGTGACAAATTTTTGTTGAAAGCTGGTTTTGGATGTAGACGTGGTTGGCTAAGCAGAAATTGCTCATTTTGTTATATTTGACAGCCACATTGTTTCCATGCTCGAGTGTTGTTTCTTAAGGGTTAATCCCATTATCTTAAGGAGTTGTGTTAATCAGCGAAGAGTGGGAAGTAAGGGTGTTTCTCCCAGTATCGTAATAATGGTAAAACCCATTAGTTCAAGTCAGTTTGCAATCATTAGAATAGATTTTGTCAAGGACAAGCTTAGCAATTACATATACAAAAGAATCATAGTTGGAGCTAAATTAGCAAAAGGATGTGATAGAAAGAAGCCTGCAAGAGAATATATGGTTTGCATAACTTCCTACTAATCTTTTTCTTTTTGAACATATGTGTGCATCTTCTTCTTGTAAAGGACACTTTTTATTTTCTCTTAGCCTGAAGCTTGTTGCATCTCACACTATATAAGTGAGATTCCAAGGCTAGAGAAAAGGTCTGAATTCTTTTTTTTCTAAGTGATACTTAGTCTATTTTTGGTCCTTTTTTTTTTAGCAAATAATTCATGGTGCATTTTCTCTATCAGATCTTGAGAATACATGAATGTAGAATGATTTGTGTTTCTTTCTAAAGGTCATACTAAGTTTACTATAAATTGTATACAATTTTCAATGAAAATGAATACAAATTATGAGTTGTCCCCATATCAATTCTTTCTAAACTTTATCTCATTTTGATTACTTGGTTATCTTGATGTTTTATGAGTAAAGGCTTGTGCAATTGAATGTAATTCAGTTAGGTTGTATATATGTTCATCACTTCTATTAGTTCAATGGATTAAGTAAAAGCTTTGATGAGTTTGGTAAGGTTGCTATAGTAGTGTAAAGGATTTTGAATGATGAATTATGATAAGAATTACTGATAAAATTTGTTGTAAGGCAACAAATTAGATCTAGAAATTTTTAGTAGACTCTAAACCCTAATGGATTAGGCACTGATCAAATTTGATCCAACTGAAAGAGAAATATGTCACAAATGGTTGTCAAAAATTCAGAATTAAATCAATTTTACTTTTATTTCTTGTAGATCTTAAAAGTTGGCCAGTACTTGTTTGCATGGAATTTTTTAGCTTTAATTAGCCACTATTGCTGAGAACACTTGCAGATCTATAGAAGAACTTTTGGCCATATCTGTTGTATGGGATGTGTTTATCAAGTTATCAAGAATTGTGTATGTATTTGAGGATTTGAGACGAGAATCAGAATGAAACTAAAATAATCCTCATACAATTTTCCCAGTCTTGAATCATCCCTGGGTATACGCACCCTAGTTTTGCAGAGCCAGAAGAGTAGAAAACCACCCTTGGTTTTGTTAAAGTTGGGCCCAAATACTTTGCACATACAATTGCTAATAAGAATTGGCTAGTCTTTAGATTGTGTGAGTATTGTCATCTTGGTATTAAGCATTTTTTTGCTTAGTAGTTTTAAAACACCAACAAAATGGTGACTCTATTGGGGAGTCTATGAAGAAATTCATTGTTAGCATTACTAGAATATCTGGTATAAACAGCAAGGTCATGAAGTGTTTTCCATTTCTTTGCTAAAGATTCATGTCCCCTAGTATGTTTTATCTAGTTGCAGTAGTATTCTTCAAGACTGAATATAGATTGTGTTGCTATTAAGTGTCATTTTCAATCAATTTAGTCATATGTGGTTTTCAAAGTACTACTGTAATTTCAGAGTCAGAATGGTCAAAAAAGGGGTTTCTCTCTTTACAATGTTTTGAATTCTACAAAGTGACAACTCAGATCTGTAGTGTTATGAATCATGTTTTGAATCTTTCTCACAATAGTGAGTGGTGGCTCTATCTAAAGGATCTCTAAACTAGTGTAGATTGGTTACCTATAATTGTTTTCAAGAGTTTCCAGTTGAAATAGGCAGATCTGAAAGTTATGTAAAGTTTTAAGCAAGAAGAAGAGAGTGTATAAGTTTCTGACCAATAAGCCTGGAAATGTTGTTTGATTTTCTGTTATAAGACTTTTTAATAATAATAAATGAACTACAGCTATTATTTCATTTAGTTCTCCTCAAGAAGATGGCAACTCTGTAAGGTTATGATTAGTGGTGTGAAGATTTCATATTAGCACCAGGCCAATCAGCAAATCAGTGTTTTCATAGAACAACACTAAAGGTATTCTCATTTACATGTAATTTCTTTTCACAAAAATTGATTGTGAAAAGTGTTCTCCATCAAGTGAATTTTAGCACTAAGGGGAGGAGAATAGTCTAAAAGGTTTCATACACTTCATTGGATCGAGTTTATTTCGTTGTTTCTAATTTTATGAAGTGTATAGTTTGAAGTGGTTCATGGGTAGAAGGGTATAGATTTGCTACAAATTTTAAATCAGAAGTCATTATAGGTGAATGAGGTTTAAAAAAATTTAAAGGATGTCAAGATTCATTCCAACTAAGATGCAGCCAGTTACTTAAGTTCCTAGATCCATTTCTACCAAGTGATATATGCCATTGGATTTCAATGGTATTCATGGTTTCCCAAATGTCATTCCTAGTGATGTTAGAAAAAGTTTGCCTAATTTTAATGGGAAACATCTTGTTTCAGCTAGTCGTCATATTGAGTTGTTTTCTGATTTGATGGGTGACTATGAGATTGATCATGAGGACATGCACATGAAGTTATTTGTTCAAACCTTAGAAGGTGATGTTAGAGACTGGTTCTCTTTTTTACCAGCGTGTTCCATTTCATCTTGGGGTGAATTGCATTCTACCTTCATGGAGCAATTTGGAGAAAGGGTAAGCATATCTAATTCATATGACAAGTTCTTGAAGATTCATGTTCAGAGTGATGAACTTGCCTCTCAATTTAACATCAGATTTGCAAGAGTTTTGAATGAAATCCCTGAGAATTATAGACCTGATGATCAAATGTGTTTAGCAGTGTATTTTGATGCATTTGACAAGAAAATGAATTATCTATTAAGGGATAAAGAACCACAGACATTATATCAGGCTTTTGTGACCGCTAGGGATATTGAAAATAATTTGAGGTACGGATTGACTAAAGGTCATTTTTCTATGTATGACTGCCGATATAATATATTTGAAAGAAAGGATGAATGTGGTGTTGGTTCTTCAATTTAAAATAAGCATATCGATACCCCTGTTGTAGGTTTTAATCAAATGGAGAATTTAGATCAGAATATGTATATAGATAAGGTTAGCCTAGTTACAAATGACAACACACATGTTCATGATGCTATAGTAGTAGGATGTATCTCAGACTTTGATAGGGTTCAGCAATGTGTTGATATTGTAGATCAAGAATTAGTTACATTAGCAAGTTCTTGTAATGGTGATTGTATACATGATTATGTTGCTAATAAAGTTGCTGCACCTAGATCTCAGTTTTGTGCAAGTGAGGAAGCTGAGAGTTGTCTCCATGATCATGAGTTTGATATTGCCGATCTGACATACCATGGAAAGGTGATACAAAATGAAGAATATGAATCACACTTATTGCACTCACAGTCAAAAGAATAGAATTCACATGCTTCTAACATTTCAACAGTAGATGTGTATTGTGAAGAGGCATCATGTGAAGACAATGATGAGAGAGGTTAGTCAAGTCAAGAAGAGGAAAGTGCTAGTCTATTTTTGTCTTCATGTGAATCAGATGCAAATTGAGAGGAAGAAAGAAATGATGGAAATGAGTACTCTTTTGTCAGTAAAGGTATGAATTCTTATTTTGAATCTGAAAAAGAAAGTGCATCTCAGTTTTTGTGTTATACAAATCAGTTAGTCAATGAAAAATATGAAAGTGATTTATTTGCAATGTATGAAGATAAAGAGATGGTGAAGTCAGTTGATGTTAATGAGTTTGAATATGAAAATTTTAGGGAAGAGTTGTTAGGTGTTTTTATTTTAGATAGTAAAGATTCAGCATATAGTGAGATGTTTAGGAATGAATCGAGGTCTATCTGTAATAATTATCCTAAACAAGTTGATGAAGAGGATATAGTTATGGACACTATATGTCTGGTAGAAGAAATAGAAAGGGAGTCTTCATATAGTTCTTACTTTTCTTCATACGCTGAAAATTTCCATGTGAGTAAAATGGGTAGCGAATTTAAAGTATATGATAACGCTTTATATGATAATGCTTGTAAGGATGAGCAACTCATGTTTTGTCTTGAGGTTCAAAAGGGATCAATGCATGGAGTCATTAACCCAATGTTTGAAGAAGACATGGAAAGTTCAGATTTAGTTGAGAATGAGTTTAATGATGATACATTGTCTTATTGTTGTGAGAGATCAGATTGTTCTACTTCTAGATATGATGGTGAAAGTATTGATGAGATTGCATCTTATGAAATTGATAACAAGGTGTTTGATGAAGGTGTTTTTGAAAATCAGCATGCACCTTGTAATGAATTTTATGATAAATTTTCTAATGAGATGATTAACCCACTTGCTGATCTTAGAGAATCATTTGAAGATCTCAGATTAGTTTTAGTTTCTGACATTGATGACATGTATGAGTACCAATCAGATTTTTCTTTAGAGTACCATCTAGATATGCACAAGGATACAAAATTTGAAGGTATGAGCGATCCTCTTCCTCAATTTGAATATGAAACTTTGATACTTGAGATTGATAGCATGCATAATTCATTAAATCAAGAGGATTTTCAGTTTGGTATGTTTGAGAATGCTGATCAGAACCTTTATAATGAGCAAGTGGTTGCAAGTGAATTTAGTTTTTATACGCATTATGAAGGTGAAGTTGTAGTTTCAATTTTACCAAGAGAGTTGATTCATGATGCCAAGCTGAGTGGTGAAATTGATAGAAGAAATATTTTCAATTTACCTCATGCATGTTCAAATGAGAATTAGATTTATGACAGAGGTAAAAAAAAATTGTTGAATTGCGATGGCCCAAGGCCATCATTTATACATAATCTTAGTGGTAGTTTCTTGCTTTTGGTAAAGTTATCAGAGTGAAAAAAATTGTTCTCAAATGTGTGGTCTTCTTTCCCCAAAGATCTAAATCCTTTCCATGCCCACAAGGGGCATGCATCCCAAGACAAAACCACTGTTGGTCTAAATTTTTGTATCATAAAATTCCTCTGTCAAGGAATAGAAAATTCAAATTGTCTCCATTATTGGTGAGTAGGGTTCTAGATAAGTCATATTCTTGTTAGCCTTTGAAAAATTTTGTTAAAACCCTGTGTCCCATTCCATTGAAATTTTCCCTAGTGTGAAAAATTTAAAAATAGGAGGATAAGTAAATATTCTTTTCCTGCCCGTGTTGAGTTTTTTGTTCAATCCTTGTGAAAGAAGTTTTACCCCACCATCAGATCCTTTTGAATCTACGGTCATTGTTAACTTGCTATGAAAAATGCTTGATTGTTACATATAGCGAGTTAGCGAGATTGATGACATGTGTCTATGATATTGAAAAGTGAAATTTGGTGTTGAGAATTATGTTAACATGAGATAAATTTTGGCATGTGTTGTGTCCTAGGCTTGTCAGTTTTAAGAATAAATGCACGTGAAGAAAACTGTGAATGGTGTCACCAGCGTCCAAGTTTTTTTGACAATTCGCTAAGTCACTATCAAAAAAATCCATGCGACTTGCTGGTGGCGATGTAGCAAATGCTCAAATTTTGCAAAAAAGGTAGTGTTCTTTTAAAAAGGTTTATATGACTGCAGAAGTTCCCACGCAATATTATAAATGAGCATGGCCACCTTCTTTGACACCAGCATTAATTGGTAGGGTTTTCGATCAATGTGTGTTTTGTTTTCTATCACTGAAATTGAGAATCCATCAAAGGTCGCTATATTGCTAGCCAAAATAACACCACTTTTTCGATAGTAACATAGTGAGGGCCCGATCATTACAAAACACTACATTCTTTTATAAATTAGAAGCGATTTCGAGGATCCCAAAGAAAATCTTATGCAGACTTTGCTTTTACTTTTGCGCAAGTTGAGCTTTATTTCTTGATGACTGTTTACCAGGAGGTCGCTGTGTCATTTGGTGGATATTTAATGTTTTTTTGGTAGTGATGTAGTGACCTGCCTGGAAGACACAAACGTGGCAAGGCCAACAACATGTGATGTCATTAAAAGATAAAAAAAGAGTACATGTGTGTGCCAGCATGTTTAGCCATCTCAGCGATAGCAGTGCATGGACCCACTCCCCAGGTATAAAGCACACAAATAATTTTGATTGTTAGATCAAACCAGGATCAAAGGCCATTGTTAATTCACTATCAAAAAATGCTTGAAAGTTAGGTATAGCGAGTTAGTGAGTGATGGCCCACCACTGTTGCAGTAAATTATTGTCCACAAGATCAAGTATGGATTGACATTGCTCGTTAACTCGCTATGAAGAGATGTGCGATGAATAAGTATAGCGAGTTAATGAGCAAGGGACCCACCATTGTTTTCTTAAAAGTCATTTCAAATATTTTCCATATGACCAAAGCAAGATTAGTGGTTATCACTAGCTCGCTATGGAAAGGTGCTCGAAAGATAAGTATAGCGAGTTACCAAGTTGATGAAACATGTCCTTGGTCATCCATGGGCCCAGTTTGAAATGCCAACTTTGAAGGAAAGATAAAGATGGAGGTAGTTTATTGGTTTAATGACCAGTGTGCTAAAAGGAACATTGAGTCAGCCTAGTTTTCATTCCTTAATCGTATGATTTCAAAGATTGACGGTGCAGGTTAAATACTGAAGGTAGTGGCACTCTGCATATTAATGAGATATGAAAAGTTTCACACGTGAAAAGAAAAAATAGAGTGTAACTTATAAGATTTTCTCAGTTGCACCTTATGCGATTAAAGATTTGAAGTCTTTTCTGAATAGGATCATTTACTAAGAGGATTGTGTAGATTTTGGCATGAGTATCAAACAACATAAAAGAACTACAAAATAGAGATTTCCAAGTGCATATTTTACTGTAGTCTCTGAAGTGTTGCAGTCTTGCATGGTATAGCAAAAATGGCTCCAAAGAATTCACTAACTCTTGGACTATGGATAGTAGAGGGATTACTTAACAAGAGTAATTAGATCCCTAGTGTTTCTTCATCTCGAATTAGTTTAAGTTTGTTTGAAAGGTGGTTTGCAGAGAGGAAGTTGTTTGCCTCATATGTCAGTATGTGGAATTTTGATCGAGGAAGACTAGTAATCCCAGGTGTTTTTATGGGTTGTGATCAAGCTACTAAGGTAATGAAGGGAGCAAAGAGTAGACTTGATAAAATAAAAATCCTGTCAGTAGTAACACCTTTCTCTAAGGAAATTTTCAAGATGGCACAATTCAATGCCATGGCAGCAGAAGTATGTAGGACCCTATGCAGAGTTTTTAGAGAAGGTGAAGAAGACTTTATACCCATGGTCTGCATGCAAATAGTCCCTCTGACTTTTTGTTAGTGCATGTCTTTTTGTGTCAGTAGGTGACAAATTTTTGTTGAAAGCTGGTTTTGGGTGCAGACATGGTTGGCTAAGCAAAAATTGCTCATTTTGTTATATTTGATAGCCACATTGTTTCCATGCTTGAGTATTGTTTCTTAAGGGTTAATCCCATTATCTTAAGGAGTTGTATTAATCAGCGAAGAGTGGGAAGTAAGGGTGTTTCTCCCAGTACCGTAATAATGGTAAAACCCATGGGTTCAAGTCAGTTTGCAATCATCAGAATAGATTTTGTCAGGGACAAGCTTAGCAGTTACATATATGACAAAATCACAGTTGGAGCTAAATCAACAAAAGGATGTGATAGAAAGAAGCTTGCAAGAGAATATATGGTTTGCATAACTTCTTGTTAATCTTTTTCTTTTGAGACAGATGTGTGCATCTTCTTCTTGTAAACGACACTTATCATTTTCTCATAGCCTGAAGCTTGTTGCATCTCACACTATATAAGTGAGATTCCAGGGCTAGAGAAAAGGTTCGAATTCTTTTTTTTCTAAGTGATACTTAGTCTGTTTTTGGTCCATTTTTTTTTAGAAAATAATTCATGGTGCATTTTCTCTGTCATATCTTGAGAATACATGAATGTAGAATAGCCTATGTTTCTTTCTTAAGGTCAATCTGAGTTTACTATAAACTATATACAATTTTCAAGGAAAATGAATACAAATTATGAGTTGTCCCCATATCAATTCTTTTTTAACTTTGTCTCATTTTGATTACTTGGTTATCTTGATGTTGTATTAGTAAAGGCTTGTGCAATTGAATGCAATTCAATTAGGTTGTATATCTGTTCATCACTGCTATTAGTTCAATGGATTAAGTATAAGCTTTGATGAGTTTGGTAAGGTTGTTGTAGTAGTGGAAAGGATTTTGAATGATGAATTCTGATAAGAATTACTGATAAAATTTGTTGTAAGGCAACAAATTAGATCTAGAAATTTGTAGTAGACTGTAAACCCTAATGGATTAGGCACTGATCAAATTTGATCCAGCTGAAAGAGAAATATGTCACAAATGGTTGTCAAAAATGTATAATTAAATCAATTTTACTTTTATTTCCTGTAGATCTTAAGAGTTGGCAAGTACTTGTTTGCATGGAATGTTTTAGCTTCAATTAGCCACTATTGCTGAGAACACCTGCAGATCTATAGAAGAATTTTTGGCTATATCTGTTTTATGGGATGTGTTTATCAAGTTATCAAGAATTGTATATGTATTTGAGGATTTGAGACAAGAATCAGAATGAAACTAAAATAATCCTCATATAGTTTTCCCAATCTTGAATCATCCCTAGGTATACCCACCTTGGTTTTGTAGAGCTAGAAGAGTAGAAAACCACCCTTGGTTTTGTTGAAGTTGGGTCCAAATGCTTTGCACATACAATTGCTAATAAGAATTGGGTAGTCTTTAGATTGTGTGAGTATTGTCTTCTTTGTATTAAGTATTTTGTTGCTTAATAGTTTTAAAACACCAACAGAGCATATCCCTAAGAACTTTTTATCCATTAGAATTATTGCATAACGGATTGGAGCTAATACTTGTATATTCTTTTAGGATCCTGAAAAAATCCTAAACATTCAAATACAATCTTGAAAAAATCCTAAAAAATCATATAATGTCCTAAAAAAGCACTAAAAAATCATAAAATGTCTTGAAAAAATCACTAAAAATCATAAAATGTCCTAAAAAATAACTAAAAAATCAAAAACTATCCTGAAAAAAGCACTAAAATTTGTAAAGTGTCCTGAAGAAACCAGTCACACAAAAACATCAAATATCCCCAAAAACCCTAAAAATCACAAAACCCATCAAAAAATTTCAATAAACCTTGTAAATATTCATTGTGGATACCCCCCCCTTTTTGCATGAACATTTGTACTTTACTTATTGAAACTCAAAGCACTACACTTTCAATGACAATCACACTATCTGAGCAATGTGAACCGATTGTCAAACCAACATGTTACTACGAACCTATCAATTGAATCCACAATAGGAACTATCACACCGTCAACATGTCAAACACTATTTGAACACCTCAAAAACTAAAAAGCAAGTAATAATGGACAAGAATAGCTGTTGGATCACACTATTTAGTGAGTGATTTATTTTTTGCTTTTTTTTCTTTTCGATCATGTTCCTATGCAACTCGATGATATAAACTGATCTATGAGAGTGGCTGAGATGGTTCATGGTCATCTTTTTTTGTTTCTATTTGTTAAAATGTACCTTTGAGAGTCTAGGGCATGTGCATATGCCTCAGGAAGGACAAGGTCAATTTTTGTCTACATCATGCTTGTTTATGCAAAAGGCTTGTTTTTGCTCTCTGGCCCTTTATGCCATGATGCGTTGCATTCCATTTGCCACATCAAAATAAAGCTCCTTTCGACATATAGTACACTTTACAGAATCAAAAGTCTTCTCATCATCCTAACAATTCCTCATCTCATCTCCTTGGTCTTCTATCATTCATATCCTCATTCACCACCATCAACATGTGTTCTGATACATCAAATCATCTTCATCTTGCATTCATGCATTCCTGCATCATCCTATACTATCAATCAACTTTTTGTGGCTTTCCACCTAGTTCAACCTTAGTTTGACATTTGTCTCACCGTTTTTGACCAAATCTAACCATGTTTGATGATTTTACTCATGTTAGGAAATTTTCCATCATTTTGGGCATGCACGCATAGTTTTGGGTCATTCCTAGTCCAATCGGGTTGATTTTGGCCCCTAGAGCCTTCTAGGGAAAATTCTTGACTTTCTAAGCATACTTAGACTTCCCAAGTGCATCCTAGGTGCGCTTGGGCTTACCAAGTGTGCACTAGATGCACTTGAATGAGTTTTGGGTGCACTTGGGGACCTAGGATGCCCAGAACTACTCTTTAAACACATATGTTGCACTCTAGAGGCCATAACTTTTGTGTTTCAACTTTTATTTATGAATCATCAGTTGCATTGGACTCATGTCTTTGTCATGAAAAAAATGAGCTATAATTTTCATTATTGGGTCACTATATTGAGTGGTCATTCTTACAACTACTCTTAGGCTCCTACTTGACCCCTGTCAGGTTGATTTTGGCCCTCGAAGCCTTCTAGGGAACATTCTGCACTTTCAAAGCAGACCTAGGCTTCCCAAGTGCATCATGGGCACACTTGGTACTATCATGGTGCACTTGGGCTTACCAAGTCCACACTAGACACACTTGGATGAGTTTTGGACGCACTTGGGCCAGTAGGATGCCTTGAACTACTCTCGGAGCCCCTATGTTGTACTCTAGAGCCCATAACTTTTGCATTTTAACTCAAATTTGTAATATATTAGTTGCATTGGATTCATATCTTAATTTTTTTTTTAAATGAACTATCATTTTGTGTCTTTCTTGAGTGGAAACCCATGCAATTACTCTCAAGCTCTTGATTGACCCTATTCTACACTCTGCACCTCATAACTTTCACATTTTAGCTCTAATTTGTGATCCGTCAATTGATATGGTTTTTTCTTCTCATTGTTGAAAAATTGACTTATCATATGCTTATCTTAGTCAATTTCTCAAGGGGTCACCCATATATATCATCCCTACTAGGGCATGTTCTGGCTTTCTCACCAGTTATTCTTTGACACAATGCTCTAAATCACATTGTATCAAAGAGGGGCAAAATGTAGACACTCAAAAATGGTTCACATCTATAGTTTCATCACTTCTTCCATACTAATTCCTCCCATTTTCTCATTCTACTAACTTTGATCTTTTGGCCGAATTGATCATATTTTGTCATTTGTATCATTTTTCACATCAATTTCATATCATTTCAAAACCATTTCGTATCAACTCAAAACCATTTCAAATCAACTTAGAATCACTAAAAATCAGTCATAATCATCACAAAACATATCAAATATCAAAAATCAATCATCATCTATCCAATCCTAGCATTGTTGTGGCTTCAGCACCTTTGAAACCTATCAATCTATCCTTAGTACTATCGTGGCTCTCGGTGCTAGGTCAAACTATCATTCATGTCATCCAATATTTGACATTGTTGAAGCTTTCAATGTTAGATCATGGCATTATCAACCATTTTAATAATATTGACAGTGTCCATCGATGTTATTATGATCAAACCTTTTCAATCAATTTTGATCCTATAGCATTTACAATGTTCGTTAAATGTTACATATCAATCAATTCATGGCATGTGTCCTTGGCATGTTATCAACTTCAATTAATCAATTTTAACATGAATTTGATCTACCTATCATCATCCTATTCAATCCATATCATCGTCACATTCTTATCAAAGGATATTTTCACATTTTTTTAATCAATTTGGCTAATCATTTACTAATTTTCTCTATAGGATTAAATAACCCATAATTTAATCCTATCATTCTTACTAATTATTCTTCCTAATTATCATCCTCAATTAATTAATTGGTTCATCATTTGAAAACAATGGAAATTCTTAATTTCCTAAGGCGCATTTTCCTCCATTAATTCCATTTTTACTAATTTCTATTTTTTGGAATAAAAGATTTTTTAATTCAAATGTTCCATGAAATATTGACATCATCATGACACTTGGATATGACACCTCATGGATTCTCCTTTGACACTTGGGTAAGAGATGTCATAATTCAATATTCCTATTCTCTTACCCACATTCATATTTGGCTTCTTTGTCATAGATTCTTGGCTTTAAGTGGGTTGAGGTGTCTTATGACGCATCATAGATTCTCTTCCACATTTAGCCAAGTTTGACTTCCATGTGTCATAGAATCCTACATTTGGCATCTTTTTTCATATGCATCATAGATTCTCAAAGGAATCTCATGCCATATCACATATCTAAGTGTGAAAAATCCAATGCTCTAATCCTCCATGCTGATTATAAAATGAGCATTCTTTCTCTCATTTTCAGTCCTTAGGTCCTAATTCTTGAGCATTTTTCAAGTCCTTAGCTTTTTAGTATTTTCACTCCATCTCTCACATAAAATCACAACTTCAAGTATTCTCATAGCATTATCACCATTATCCTAGACTTTTGCTTCAATATTGTGTGCATTATAGGCAAGTTGGAGCTACATCATTTGGAGAAGAAAGAAGGACATGGGAGTTACAAAAAAAAGAGGGGGTTTCTATTGCTTTCTTTATTAGTTTTGCTTTCATGGTAGACTAGTGGGTGGTAATGTATGTTGATTGAGTTTGTGATTTTCTCATAATATTTTATGCATTTAACCCATTTTCTAGTCCTACAAGAGTATTTCTCCAATGTCAAATAAGCCAACATTAATGGAAGTAAGACACTCTACACAAGGAAATATAATTTTTTGGATGTCACTTCTACATCTGGAGATCATATTTTCAACATGATGAATACAATGTCACTTATGGGAAAGAGAAAAATAGATTTGTTGGAAGAACAACTATATCAATCTTATGGTAAATACATTGAAACTAGGAAGCATTATGAGGAAGAAATGAAGAAAACATATGTACTAGAACAAAGGAATGTTTATTTGGAAAATGAGGTCAAGAAATTGAGAATTGCTACTAGACCTATTACAGAGGTAAAGGACAAAGAAACCTAAATAGAAACTAATGTGGAAGACATGGTCTTGGTGACAAATCAAAAAATGGATGTAGATATGGAAGCAGAGGAAATAGATAAGAAGATAGAAATAAGTATGATGGAGAACATGCTTTCCAAAAAGATAAATGTCATAAAATAGATTTCACAAAATATCTATAGTAGTTACATCTCACTACAGGGTACAAAGTGCCAATGTTTGGAAGCTTTATCTTTACTTTCTCCTTTTTTTACTAAGTGGGGTCCATATATATTTTTCTTTGACAAGCTCATTCCAGTGTTGACACAAAAGAAGGAATTTCCAAAAGAGGTTATCATCCCCACTAAGAAGATGTTAAATAAGGTCAAGGAACTGGATGGTTTCTTTTTGGAAAAAAATGCAAATGATAAAAAATAGAATGAAGACCATCATTGAAGGTACACCTAGTTTCATTCTATAAATTGTTAATGATGAAAGTAACCTCAGAGAATAGAAAGAATGGTCCACTTCTTTTGATAATATTTTGAAGCATGAGAGATTTATTGCTTATTATAATAGTGAAACTAGTGGGGCCAAAGTATATGATATGAACAATATTATGTAAAAAGTTGAAATAGACATGAACAAAATAGTTGTAGAAGTTAGAGCTATAACAGATGCAAAACGAAAAAAATATCTCAGTGACTTGAATACTATTAGAGAAGTCATTTGGTTAGATATAGACACTAACATTACTATTTAGGAAGTTTTGGCTGACATCAAGACATTTCCATTTGGAGATAGCAATTGAGAAGGCTAAAGGAAAATGCATTAGCAAAAAGAGGAAGAATAACTACTTAAATGAGATACCTTATCTTTGTGGTTCACTTGTTATGGGCAATCTCACTATGCAAACAATGAAATTTGTTGAGATTATGGGTGTTGCACACATTTCATAATATTTTTATATTGTATTACCTTATTTTATTATGTAATGTTGCACCTAGATGGATGTACAACATGTAAAGATTCACATGGGATATACTTGATGAGTTGTCTTATAACATTGTGACAATATTTTATGTAATTATTTAATATTGGGGAAAAAGAATTAAATGTCCAATATTAAATGTGGGGTCAATAGGTTAGGTGGCACATGATTTTAGCACATGATTTATGTAATACCACTTGGTGGTTTTGTGAGATTTGCTATTATATAAGCAGCCACAAGGGTAGTTGTTAGTGTGAAAAGGAGAAGACAAAATGGAAAAAGGGAAAGAGTCGAGCAGGACAAGGCTTGACAGGTTAGCCAAGGGAGAATTTGTAAAGGTTGGAAGCATGGCATGGGATATGTAGATTCATGCTTGTTTACATAAATTACTCAGTTGTGGCTATGGCTTTGAAGGCTTTTATGGTTGTATTGGAGTGGTGTTTTTGTTGAATAATACATGAAGATGGATGCTTTTGGAGGTTGGATTTCTCCCTCAATGAATGTTTTCAAGGGTATATCTTGTGTCACAATATTTGTGGGTATTTTTTCTATTCTCTTGCATGTAGATTTTAATTCTATATTTATTTTAGATCTATTATGGGTTATGTGGAAATGGTTAAATTCATTCTTGCTGCAAGTTTCCTTATAAGTGGTATCAGAGCTATGGTTTTATTATTGTAACCCTAGATTGAATCCATGGGAATGCATGAGAGGATAAAAGAAAGGGCAAGATATATGAGTTGTTTATTGTAGAGCTAAGAGTTTTGGGTTTGCTATTATGATGGGATATTGGTAGATTTTGGACATGTGAAATTGTTGGACAAAAGGGTTTTTCAGATGTTTCATTTGAATAAGGGTTTTTTAGAGGGAGCTTGTAGAAATGACCTCTTGAGTAAAAATAGACCTCACCATTGGATCCAGGTCAATATTTCCATAAATTTTGATATATAATATTCCCTACTTTGGCCATGTTCAGAGGAAATGAAATAGTTTTTTAGTTTTAGCCTATGATGGCCATCAAATTTAATCCTACCACAATTTTTGTGACAAAAAATTGTAGTGAAAATGGTAAAAAGATTGTCTTTGTAAAACAACCAGAAATTTCTCTCGGGATATCAAATTCCAGACTTCTTATAGGCATTGAAAAGCTAATTCAGAGCACTACACCTTAGTGTACGTTTGGTTCTATAATTTTGACACTTTGTCAGGTTTTAAGAGCCTAAAAGTTAGATGTTAATTATTTTGAGCATAGATTAGGGTATAACTTGGGCATACAGAGTCAAATTCTAGACTTCAAGTAGTCAATAGAAAGCTCTTGGAGAGCTCTACATATTGGTTTAGATTTGGTGTAGGTTTGATATGGTTTATTTGGTGATATATTAATTTGAATAGTTTATGATATATATTGATTATGGTAACATTGTGAGTTTATGGCATTGTATATTTTAGAGATTTGGATTTGATGTCATTGTATACTCAGTTCATTTTCATATTAGTCTCATGATAATATAGTTATCAATATTTGGTTTGGATATGTATGATGACTTCTTGGGTTTACAAGTTGTGCAGTGTTGTAATCGGTCTATACTTGCAAGTTGCATTTATAGTTTGGTTATGGGTTGTCTTTGCCCATTTATCTTTCATTATTGATGTATATTTAGATTGGTGGCTTAGATTTGAATTGTCTATACCCTAAGTCAAATGATTTGCTAATTTTTCTTCATATAGAAGGAATGAGATTTTGTTACTAGGTATAGTCATGGTGAAGGATTGTGGTTGACTATTTTATGCTAATAGGTTGGACAAATTTGAAAGTCATATGTTCAGCTCATGGATGTGATCATGTTGCCATGGATTTTATCATGACATGATTGGATATACAGGTACTTCCTTAACATTCATTGGCTTGGATTCCTAATTTGGTTATGGTGGTATATCTTCTTGGTTGAGGATCATGGTTATTTGTTTTCTTTTAAGGAGCTCATGATGCGCACTTTGAGTTCTTCGATGGTTTGATGCCTTGGTTGATTCTCTTGGTTAGAGGATGATTTTTTTATCATGATGTCATGGATAGCTTGGATACATGGTTTAGTGGGAGCTTGTGACAGTGATGAGGTGACAATGCAAGATTAGTTTATGGTTTGGTTTGTATCTTCTTGGTTTGGAGATCTTAATTTCACTTGGTGTTGACACTTTTATTGTGTGAGTGTAGACCTAGAGGATCTTCATGTAGGAGATGGATTTTATGATGCCATAGCTGACTTGGTACCATGGTTGAGTGGGATTTGTTGGAATTGATATATTTATTGAGTTTTTGCAGATGTTGAAGATTTGTATTAGATCCTATTGTTGTAAAAGTATCTTTAAAATTTCCATGGTACACTTATTATCTTCATGGTATGTGAAGATGGTTAGATCTAGAAGACTCATAGGGTTCTTGGTTATCTTTATGGTGTTTGGATATGGTTCTTCATAATATGTCGAGATAGTTTTCTTCATGGTGTGTGGAAATGGTTGCATCTTGAGACTCACAGGGTTCTCGGTAAAGGTGTGGTTTATGCTTTCATTTGACATGTTATCCTTGGTGTGAAGATGGTTTCATTTTTATGTCATGGTATACTCTTGATATACATTTATAGTTTTGACATGTTATAGTATGTTCATATGGAGCATGTCATATCTTTGGTTGAGATGGTTAGATCATGTTGTCATTTTTATGTTCCTAAAGCCATGGTTGGAACTTTGACATTGATCTTGGTTTAGTTTCTTAGTATTAAGTACATTGATCATGAGCTGGATACTTCATGATATTGTTATATTGTATTCGGAGTTGGCATGGATTAATTGGTTATAGGTGCTCATGGATACTTAGAGATGGTGGTGATATTGATTTCTCTTGGATTACAGAAGTATTTATTGGGATGATTGATAGTTTTAGCAAGAAGTCCAAGGGGCACTCATCTGATATGAACTTGAGAGGATATTGTTCTTAAATGATTCTTGGTTGGAGACTTGGATGTTGTGATAAGCATTCTCATTCCCCACTCTTGGTCTACTCAGCAGTTTGTTACTTGAGAGGTATAGCCCATTGTTTCTATTAGGTGCATTATGTTTATGCTTGTCTTTCATGGATATGGATCTTGAGCTATAGTATATGAGTTGGTTCTAGAGTGTTCATTTGAGAGATGGTTTAGCATTTGTTATCTCCATTTGCATATGTTGTTATGTTGTTTGAGTTTGGGACATGATTTTACATTGGGCATATTCCTTGAATTAGGAATGGTTTATGAGTTTGATCTTCTTGTGAGAGGCTTACATCCATGATTAGTTATATGGTATGGTTTGGGTGTTGTTATGGATTCTTGGTTGGGGTATTATGGAGGAGATCATACTTACACAATTTACATCTAGAGGTGTGTGTAGAAGGACATGATATAGGTTATGATTTTCATGGTTTCTCTTGGTCTTGGTTATCTTCTTGGATGTTGGTTTCACTTACATTGGATTTGAGATTGGTTGGAGATTGTGATCACTAGTTTGTGCTCATGTCTGTCGTGTGAAAGATGACATGGTTATTTCTTTATCTCTTTTCGGTGTTGGTTGTGGAGAACTTGGGAGAGCATTGGAGATTGGTTATGATATTTGTTCTTGTAGGTTATGGGTTTATGTATTGTGGATGTCCTTGAGACTACATGGATTCATTTCTTGAGATGTTGTGAGTGGATTGGTTATAGGTTTGACATTATCTCTTGTAGTGGGAGCTTCTTGGTATATATGTGGTAGGTATTGCTCTTGAGGCTAGTGATTGTAGGTTATAGATTAGATATGTTGATGATGTGAAAACCACTTGGTATACCTTTGGAGGTATGGATAGTTGAATGGGTTTGGCACTTGCTATGGATGTCATTTCAGCTATGGATATTTTGACTATGGATATGTGTGATTACCTTTGGATTAGATTTTTTGTCCTTGGCATTTTAGTTGGTACAGGAATTTATGATCTTCTAATGTGACAGGTTGGGTGGCTTTCTCTTTGGATGGCTTCTATGTATGTTCAGTGGTAGTGACATAATAGGAGGTGAGATCATTCATGTTGGAGATGTTGGATACTTTGATTTGGTTGCAAGTACCAAGATGGAGAACTTCATGTACTTTGATCCATGATGGTGGATGTGCTGGGAGGGATTGTTCCCTTATTCATTTATGTGGCTACATATTGACCCTATGCAATGTATACAACAAGTGGGAGATTTTTGAGATTATGGGTGTTGCACATATTGCATAATAATGTTATATTGTATTATTTTATTTTATTATGTAATGTTGCACCTAGATGGATGTGAAACATGTAAAGATTCACATGGGATATACTTGATGATTTTTAGATTAGATAAACAAGTTTTACAGGGATCTTGAAACCCAAGTTTGAGATAATACAAAAGGCTGAAAATAAGCAATTAAAGCCCAGCCAAAGGACAATGGCCAAACAAAAGAGGACAATGGCCAAACAAAAGGCCAAAACAACAGATCACCAAACAAAAGGTGACCAAAGTGGCAACATAATAGCCACCAACATAGGTTTTGACTAGGCTCCTGAAACCCAAAGAAGAGAAGGGGAAAAAGTGCCCAACCATGATGCACAACAAAATACAACAGGCCAAAAGCCAGGGGACAAAAAAAGTATGATAGGCCAAAAAAGACTAGTCATGCTTTGCCTTTAGATACTTTCTTTTGAGAATATAATGCCATATCAAAAGAGGCAGTGGATGGCTTGATATTTTTTTCTTTTACTAAATTCCATCAATCCTCCACCAAGCCCGTAGCCTTCTACCACCATAAATCAGCAACACCAGAGCCAAGCCAAGAAATCCCTGAGACCAGGGAAGAGGCCACAACAGGAATATCAGCAACTAGAGAAGAAGGCACAAGAAGGTCTAACCCTGATAAAGAAGAAGTGGAGGGCATGACCATATTTCCTTTTACTAAGGTCCATCCAACCCCCACCAAACTAGTAGCCATTTGGCTCTAAGAAGCAACAATGCCACAACCAGACCCTAAAACCCTTGAAGCCAGGGGGAAAATTGTAGTAGAGGAAGATACAGTAGAAACAAAAGAAGGAACATCAACCTAAGAAGGAGCTAGAGAGGTGGCTACCCCTAGGACACTAGAAGATAGAATAGTTGCATCCATATAAGGAGCCAAAGGAGGATCCTCCATCAAATCACTAGAAGATGGGATAGCAAAAACCAAAGACTGATTTGCTGCAACCAAAGGTGCCAAAGGATGATCCTTTGCCGAAGAGCTAGGAATAGTAGAAGAATCCTCCACCAAAATATCTTGGAGAGAGTCAACATCACCTATACAAAGGACCTTGTGGACCATGTAGTGACCATCTGAGGCCCATTTCCACCAAGAAGGGGGCATCTTTGGTCTAGATTTACCAGCGAAGCAGTTAGAAGCTAAGTGACCAGTCTTGCGGCACTTCCTACAGTGGAAGGGGATACCCTCATAGTCCAGAAGGATATTCCATGATCCTAATGTAGAAGCTAGTGAAATCATTTCTGGAAGTCCCTTGGAAACATCAATCTCAACCAGTATGCAAGCATATGTTGTTCAAAGAACATTGGATGAATCCTTATCAATCAAGAAAAATGCACCAAGGGATCTCCCCATCTCCTCCAAAATAGAATCTACTCAAAGGTGAAGGGGGAGATTCAACAACCTAACCTAGACAGGGAACGTATTAAAAGATTATGTCAATGGGTTGAAATCTTTATGCCAAGGTTTAGCCATCAGGGGAAACTTTGCTTCCCAATAGAAAACATGGTGAAGGATGGCATCTCTATCAGTAGCAGATTCAAATTTAACAATGAACAACCCCCTAGGAAAAGGATAAATATGGGTTGTCTCTGAAATTATGGGGGTCCCAAAAATGGGAAATCTAGGCATGCAAGTCTGACAAAGAAGGCCAAAAACCTTTAAAATAAACAATAGCAGCATTGGCTGAGAAGTCAGCCATACAGCTTGAGATCTCATCAATAATATCAAATTTTAAATCGATATTTAAAGGGTTACATACCGCAATTAGAGCCACCAAATGCATAGTATCATGAAGCCCTGGCTTATTAGCAAGTCCACCAAGACCAACCTCAAAGGCAGCCACATCAACATAGGAAATGACCGAGCCACCCGCACTAGGCAAACAAATCCTAGAAGCTGAAGGGACCTCCATAAAGTTGAACATAGGAACAAACTTAGTCTAAAGCCAATTTTTGGAGATAGAGTGGGACCTATGTTGGAGCTAAAGTCAAATCTAGGAACAGAAGCTGAGCCAAAGTCAAATCTAGGCACAGAGGTAGGATCGAAGCCAGGGGCCGAAGTTGAAGCGTAAGCTAGGCACAGGGAACCAAGTGGGAAAAAATCAAAAAGTTGTAGAGCCAATCAATGACTCCATAGCTAAGAGTCCAAGAAGTTCTAGACATAGAGGCCAGATCACCAAGGGCTGAAGCCAAAGTTGAAGCCAGGCACAGGGAGCCAACTGGGAAAAAAATTCAAAAAATGTAGACCAGTAAGCAATATACTTGATGAGTTGTATTGTAACATTGTGACAATATTTTATGTAATTATTTAATATTGTAGGAAAAGAATTAGATGTCCAATATTAAATGTGGGATCAATGGGTTAGGCAGCACATGGTTTATGTAATACCACTTTGTGGTTTTGTGAGACTTGCTACTATATAAGCAGCCACAAGGGTAGTTTTTGGTGTGAGAAGAAGAACAAAAAAGGAAAAAAGAGAAAGAGTGGAGCAAGATAAAGCTTGATAGGTTAGCCAAGGGAGCATTTGTGAAGGTTGGAAGCATCGCATGGGATGTGTGGATTCATGCTTGTTCACATAGATTTATCAATTGTGGCTATGGCTTTGAAGGCTTTCATGGTTGTATTGCAATGGTGTTTTTGTTGAATAGTACATGGTGATGGATGCTTTTGGAGGTTGGGTTTTTCCCTCAATCAGGGTTTCCCAGGGTATATATTCTATCATAATTTTTGTGGGTATGTTGTCTATTCTCTTGCATGTGGATTTTAATTCCATGTTTATTTCATATATATTATGGGTTATGTGGAAACAGTTATATTATTTCTTGCAAGTTTCCTTACAAATTGATCCTGAACACATACAATGATAGTTGTTCATATTTTGGTTATCTCCAGTTTCTTCTATTAATATTGTTTTGTCTTTTATAGAATAACACTGTAACAAGTAGTATTTTGACATGTGTAAGCCCTTCCAACGTAAAGCTTGTTGCAATCCTCCTAGTATAAAAGGATTTCCAAGGCTTGGAAAAAGGGTGTCTAGATTCTAACCTTGTGATTCATATCATTCTAAGTTGGTTCTAGAGTTTGGTGCTAAGTTTTTTGATGTATTAAGCTTGTTTTAATAGAAGTTTTAAGATTAAGGAAAGTCTGGTTTAGTCACACATCTTTGTCAAATTTCATATCATAATTATATATTACTTTCAAGGAAATTAATACAAGAAATATTTGCATGGTATCTGTATTATATAATTTTGTCTCTTATTTTATGTTTCTATGATTTTGAGTATAAATGAGAAAGTTGTATTTTATTAAAATACAATTTGAGGAATTGTATGTCATTTTAGAATTTGATTTTAATTCAAAGAATTAAGTAAATGCTTCTACTGAATGATGGGATCGTGTGGGGTATAAAAGGGATTTGATAAGTATAGGATTTGAAGAATTATAGTTGATACATTTAATTACAAGTTAATTAAATAGATAAGTGATATGACTCTTCTTTAAAAATGGATTAAGGAACTCATCTTTAGATTGAAGGAATCAAGCAATATTAATCTAGTCTTAGCATGAACACATTTATAAATCTAAGTCAATAAAATTAGTGTCATAATGGAAAGTAAAGTTGGTAATTACTTATTGCATAAACCTATCAAGTTCATTATTAGTTTCAACTAACTTGTCACTTATTCTACAATTTCAAGAAGTTTTCAAGACAAAATTGAGAAGGGTTTATTTTATAGAGTATCATTATTAAAAGATTGTCAAACCCTCAGGTTGACCTGTCTTGTTTTAGCAGAGCCTAAAGTGTAGAAAGTATTATTGCTTTGTTAAATTAGTCTAGGACTAAATAGGGTATGCCAAGCATGGGAAGTAGCTAAACCCTAAGTAATACCCTATTTGTTGTTTTCCATGGTTTTATATAAAAGTCTATTAAATTAAAGACCAAAAAAACTAGTAACTCATCTGGGGAGTACTATAAAAGTATATTGAGAAATTGTGGTACACGTCGGGTCCTTTTCCTATTGGGATAGAGTGGGATTATTTCTTGTCAAAAATTTGTTCCACAAGTGTTGTCTGGTTAAAGTTATACACATGTTTTTAGTAGTAAGTGATACAGTGAAACTTTCAAGGTCTTTTATATCAATCACATTTCCCATAAGTATTGGGTAGTGACTCTTAAGGTTATAGAACCAGTGTCATTTAATTTGAAAATCATGGATAGAATAAAGAACACACAAGCAATTATTAGAAAGAACCCAGAAGTAATTCTTGAGGGAGATCTTCCTCCAAAATGAAGAAAGTGTTGGTCAACAAAAAAGAGTGAATGACCAAGAAAATCAGACCCTTAGGAACAACTTACTAATAGTAGGTAGTCACATCATTCCTCCTAAAAAAGTTCTAAGTCTATTAGTGAACTATTTGATGATAATTTCTATGACACGATAGAGGTCATGGGTTAAGAGATAGTGATATACCAAGATCTAGTGAATGAGGAACAAAGGAGAAGTAATATTTTTTTCTATACCCATCAAGACCCTATCCTTTTAAATCATCCCCATAAGGAGTTAGTACATGTATATCCTGAAGATATAGACATGACTTCTACTTCTAAAGAGGTTAGACTAAATCTAGATGATTTGAGCATGTTGAGAATGCAATTTGCTAAGAAATTGGCAATAGAGAAACGTCTTTAGAAGTAAAGGGAAGAAGAAATAAGGAAAGTGGTAGAAGAAAGAGAAAATTTAGTTAAGAGAATTATTTCTCTCAAGAGGATAAATGAAAAAGTTGTTGCTCCTTGGAAACTAGTGATTTTAGATTATGTTGTTCAACTAAGAAAGGAGAAAGAGCATTTTTTGAATAGCCAAGAATTTGAAAAGGAAGGCCTTGTTGTTAGGTAGGTGCAAAGTTACAAAACCATACTAGTTGAAAATAATCAAGATAAAAATGTTAAGTCATATGTTGTTGAAAAATACAAAGCATAGAAAAAGGTGACTTGTATTATAACAAATGAGCCTATAAGGATAAAACATTCTCAAGAAACTATGTTAGCCTCTAATATATAATTAGACAAGAAAAGAAAAGAGAGGGAAGATATTGAAAAAGAATTGGAAAGAGCAGAGAATGAGGCTACTATTGCAAAGATGAAATGGAGGATTCATTTTATCAATGGCACCTCTAATGTCCAAACAAAAATTACTCCTTAAATAGGTATGTCTTCCAGTTCCATGCCAAAAACAAGTACTAATAAGACTGATACATTTCATATTCCTCCTTCATCTTCTAAGAAAGGGAATACTAATGTTAAGGTAGTTTCAAATACTAGTACAAATAACACATCTAGCTCTAGTGGTAATACTAGGGTGGGAACACAAAGGAGAAAAATTCAATAAGAAGGATGTAGACATGTTTTAATGGGATCCCTAGATATCCAAATACTATCGTACAATAATTGAGAAAAAAACTAACAAAAAAATTGGAAATAATGTTGTTACTTGTGAAATCATTTGAGATTTTTTTTAGACTTGATAAATGATTATGAAGTTGAGCATGAAGATGTAGTTATGAAATTATTTGTGCAATCCCTAACTAAAAATGCAAGGGAGTGGTTCAAGAGATTGACTGAGGGATCTATATCCTCATGGAGAGAGTTTGAGCATTGTTTCAAAGAGAAGTATGGTGATAAACCAAATGATAGTTATGTTCTAAATGAATTCAATAATATAAAGAAGCTCCAAAATGAATATGTCCCTAAATTCAATGCTAGATTCCAAAAAGTGATGTACAAATTGTTTCAAGTTATGAGACTTGATAATAGGGTATGTGTTACCACTTATTTCAATATTTTTTATAGTAAAATGGGATACTTGTTAAGAGATAAAGATCCAAGAGCTCTTAGAGATGCCTTTAGGATTACAATAATTATTGAGAACAATATGAGGATCTCTAGTAAGTTGGTGAATAAGAGGGATGATCCTAGACTATTTGGGAGTGGAAGAAATAAGAAAGATCACAAACCTCTAGAAAATAAGAAGAAAGAGGTAGATAAGATGGATCAAGTCCTTAATGCCATTACAGATCTCAAAATTTCCACAAATAGAAATGACAAATCCCCTCCTACGTAAACCTTAGTTCCATGGAAATTATAATAGGAAAATTAGGCTTCAACATTACCCCTACAATACCCAATGGAAGTATGGTAAACCTATTCTTCCTCCTCCCAAAAATACAAATGAGAAAGTCACCCCTAATCCTTTACAAAGAGCCTCTATCAACATGATAGATGATTCCCAATGGTGCATGATATGTCAGCTACCTCACTCATCATAATATTGTTTTGTCACTATTTCTTTTTCTACTTATCAGAGTGAAAATGATAAGAAACCTAACCAGGAAGATAGTATTGATTACATAGGTTGTAACATGGTTGAATCCTATTATGATGATGTATTTGATTGTGATGATGTTGATAATTATGTGAATGTCAAAAGACAAATTCATGATGTTTTACATCAATAGGTCTTCTCAAATGAAGATGAAGTAAATGATGTAACCTACAATATGACTTCCTTAAAGGATAAAGTAGTTTTGATAAGACCTACTAAGGAAGATATTGATGAGATCATTCCTAACATGGTTGTACAAGTGAAGATGAGAAGTATGATATCTAGGAATGAAGGGGGTAAAGTGGCCAATTTTTTTTCAAGAAGATAGATCTTAAGGAGCATAAAATAAATAGATCTAAAGATGGTTCTGACATCAAGATCAAGAATATGAGCATGAAATGGGAGCTCAAGAAATAAGATGCTTCCAAGATCCCCAAGGCTCAAAACAAAGATGGGAAGAAGGAATAAGAAAAATCATATGATGCTACTTAAAATAAAGAACAAAAAAATCATGGTGTTACTATCATCTCTAAGAAACAAACAGAGATAAAAGGCATGCAAATAGAAATTTCTCCTATGCCTCCTATTGATATGTTTCCCATGTTATCACAAATTATAATTAAGGTTCAACTCTTAAAATTATTAAGAATCACATAACATAAGGATAAAGCCTTAACATGGGTTGGGAGTGTTAGAAAGAGTATTGACCTAAATTGTAATTCAAGTGATTCATCTAAGGAAAAGAAAGAACTATTAGAAATGTAGGGTGTTGTGTCTCAAATTCCACCAATGTATTTAGATGATTCAGTAAATTAGAGCTTGGGAATTATAGATCCATTTTTCTTAAGAATTGTTGTAAATGGAAAGTGGTGCAGAAGCATCCTAGGATTTCTTGCAATCCTACATGTTGGAGGAATTATGGTTTGTGGTTATGGACTTGGTCACCAAAGAAGTGGTTCTTGATCACTGCTGGGTATAGTTTATGCCTAGGAGCTTAGCATACTCTGTGAGCTTGGTTTGCACTATGTAGATTAGCATGGTCTTAGAAATTGGCATGGTCTTGGAGCTTGGTATGGTCTGTGGTGCTGAATTTTCACTATGATCTCGATGTCACTTATGAATTTATTGGTGCTCGGCTTGGTTTTGTTAACACTAGGTTTGGTCTTAGTCCTTGTGGGTGCTGAGTTATCAGTAAGCCAATTTTTTGCATTTAATTTATGTATGGGAATTTAATCCAATGTTGTAGTTGACTTGTGGCTTGACCTATATTTAATGTATGGGATTTAATTTAGTTTGTATATAGCTAGGCCAACTTTTAGGTTAGTTGAGTATAAGTAAGGGGTTTTGTGGAGTCTTTAGAGAGAGGGGTCATTCTAGCTTTGAGAAGGGGATGAAGTTTACATGTAATTTTTGAATAGCTAGGGCTATGGATTAAAAGCTAGAGGATTTCTTGGTGGACCTGAGGGTACAAGTATGAATTCTTCTTGGTGTTCTTATCTAGTTGTGGATCTAGACTACTTGGGATTTAGTGTGTAAGTGGATCTTGATGGATCTTTCAAAGCCAGTATAGTAGTTGTTTATATTTGTCCCTAACCTAGAAAGCCTTATAGCTGGGCATATTACATGTAATTCATTACATCTATGAATAAAGAATTGTGATTTGTTATCAAATCTTGAATTATTATTGTTATTTTGTTGTATTTCTATTGTGTGGCTATTTGTTGGGGGTTTGGACATTTCCTTTGGGGATTCTCTTGCCTTGCACTACATCAGAAAGTCATTAAAGAATTGTATGATAGATTTTGGTGCATCAAATACAGTAATTCCTTTTGAGGTCATGGAAAAGTTTGGATTGAAGGTAGATGCTACTCAAGGTAGATGTTGTGCCATGGATAAAAGAGAAGTTACTATCATAGGAACAATAAATGCATTACCTTATAGACTATCTACCTATCCTAACAAACAATTGACAATTAGTGTCCTACTTGTGGAAATTCCACCCCAATATGGTATGCTACTATCTAGGAAGTGGAGCATAGAAATAGGTGGAAGAATACGATGTGATTTGTCTCATGCAACATTTGAAATTGATGAAAAGTTGGTTGAAATCAATAGAGAACCAAAGAGTATTTATATGATTGACCAAAATGTTGATGATGAGATGACATGTTTTGTGGACACTTATATTAACTCATTTAGGGATGAGCTCCTAGTTCTAGAAAAAGAATCTTCTAAATTAGTTATTGCAGTAGAAGTTGAATTAAAATTAGAAAAAGGGGATTTTTGGACCATGTATTTTGATGGTGCATGTTGCAAGGATGGATCTAGGGCATGTATTATTTTGATATCCCCTTATGGAATTACTTATAAATTTTCTTTCACTCTGAATTTCCCATGCACAAATAATGTTGTAGAGTATGAAGCTTTATTGTTAGGGTTGTGATTATCATATAAACATGAAATCAAGTGTTTGCATGTAATTGGAGAGTTTGAATAGCTTTTCTCTCAAGTGAAATATGTATATGTCTCAAAGAATAAAAGATTAAGGCAGTATAGAAATGTTGTATGGGACATGATAGATAATTTTGATGCATTTAGGATATATTAGGTGGAAAGAGAAAACAAAAAGATGGTTGTTTTATTATTAAATATTGCCTTAAAGCCTGATGATATCACATTTTCTAGTGTATCAAAGGTAGAGGTATAAACTAGACCATCTGTTCCAAACAACATAAAAAATTGGCAACTTTCTAAGGAAGATAAAGACATTTTAAGGTTCTTAAATTGTGAAGACCAATTTTGGGGTCAAGAAATTGATTGTGCTACTATGGTTGAAATGGTAGAAGGTAAGAATACCATCTTTTGGAAAGAATTGGTTCAGTTGAAAACAAACAAGATTCCCAGAAGTATTATAAAGTATTTTTGATAATCATGATAGATCTAAGATGAATGCTAAAGAGAAAGATGTTCAGGAGTTAGAGGAGATTAATCTTGGGACTAAGGATGCACCTAAGAAGGCATACATTGGTAAGAGATTATCTCCTAGAGTAAGAAAGGCCTTGATAAGTTTGTTAAGAAAACATAGGCATGTATTTTATTAGTCTTATGATGACTTAAAGCCTTAGAGGGAAGATTTGTTTCAGCATAAAGTCTCACTCAAGGAAGGTGCTAAACCTTTTAGGTGGAAGCAAAGGCCTATTGACCCAACCTTAGCACCAAAAATGCAAGAGGAACTAATGAAGCTAAGGAATGTTAGAATCATCAATCCAATAAGGCACTCTTCCTAGGTATTAAATCTTGTTTATGTTAGAAAGAAAAATGGAGATATAAGGTTATGTGTTGACTTCATAAATTGAATATGTCTTAATTAAAGGATAATTATTGTCTTCCTAACATGGATACTATGTTTTAGAGGGTTACTATATCATAATTAATGTCCATGATGGATGGTTTCTCTGGATACAACCAGGTAGTTGTGAAAGAATCAGAATAGCATAAAATTGCATTTACAACACCATAGGGGATATATGTATATAGCAAAATGCCATTTGGTTTAAGTAATGCTCATGATACTTTCTAGAGAGCCATGGAGGTTTCCTTTGCATATTTTATTGATAGGTTCCAAGTGGTGTATCAAGATGATCTAACAACATATTCAAAAAGTAAGATGACCACTATATGCATTTGGAAAAGGTGTTTACTAGAGCATTTGAATTTTGTATTTCTTTGAATCCAAGGAAATTTACTTTTTAGGTTTAGAAGGTAAGCTTCTAAGGCATCCTATTGGAAAAAGAGTGATAATAGACCCAAAAGGGTAGAAGCCATTGATAAGGTTTAGAAGTCTAAAAATGTAAAGGGTGTCCAATCTTTCTTTGGGAAGATTAATGTTTTGAGAAGGTTTGTTACTAACTTTGTAGAGATAAGCATACCTATCTCTAAGATACTCGAGAAGGGTTTTGAAATCAAATGGGATGGTGATCCAACTAGTGTTTTTTAAAGATAAATAAAACAATTAAAGATGCCCCTATTTTGAGAGCCCCTAGTTATGCAAAACACATACACATATTCTCATTTGCTTCCTTTCACACTGTTGCAATAGTCCTATTACAAAGAAATGAAAAAGGGTTTGAACAACCCATAGCACTCTTTAGAAAATCCCTGCAAGATGCAGAACTAAAATATGAGATAAATGAAAAATAAACATATGCATTAGTCAAATTTGTAAAAGTATTTAGATGTTATCTCATGGGTGCTATTGTAATTGCATTTGTCCCAAGTTCTATAGTGAAAGGAATTTTCTTTCAGAAGGAGGTGTCAAGAAGATGGTGCCATTGGATTAATATGATCCAAGAATTCAATATAGACATGCATATCACTAAGCTGGTTAGAGGACAAGGACTTGCAAATGCTAGAAATAGATAATACTAGGGGGGGTGAATTAGTGTTCTACAAAAATTTTCCCACAACTAAATGTTTTTAATTACTTTATAACTTGTATATGAAAGTAAAACAGCAATGTTGAATAGTAAATATAAACATACACATAAAGAACTCATGACACCACTATTTGTTAACTGGAGAAACCTTGGCCAAGGGAAAATTCCGGTGGGGATGATTCACTAAAAAATAGGATCTAGTTAAGGATATTGACCCTATAAGAGCTATCAAATTTCCACAATCCATCAATGTTGTGATTTTCTATCTGGATTTGATTGTGTGACCAACTTTTTTACATCCTTCTCTTCTATTGTATGCATCCTGATGATGGATCACAGAGTGTGATCCAAAATGTTGATGTAAAAAAATTGGTCACACAATCAAATCTAGATAGCAAATCACAATGATATTGACCCTGTTAGGAGTCTATGAAGTACATATAGTGTCGTGACTCCTTGTTAGAGAACTAGGCCTTGTTATAAGCCTCAACTCTATTAGGAGTTGGTAGATCAATTATAATGTATGCAAGAAGATCCCACTTCCCTAACATGCAATTATACAATTCAATTCCTTCACAGAATAGATATACATACAATACTTGCTTGTTGTTGTAACTCGCACTTTCTATAACATTTACATCATATTTCACATCACATAAGCCTTGAAAATGGTTCACACAATAGTTCACATGTCACATCTAATCATGCAACTTCCATAGTATCTACACATCACATCTATTTTTTGTGCAACACACTTACACACTATTTGCACAATGTAAGATCTTTACTTATACCTTGCACATTCATAAATTGTTGCTCAGTTGGCTTCCATGTCTTCACACACTTGACATAATATAAAATAATATCCATGTAGTCATTTTAACATGACTTAGTAATTATTTTGTAATCAAAATAATTCATAAAGTCATATAACTTTTTTTTTTGCTATGCTCTATTTTGCACTATTTATGATTAGGTAAAGTAGGTTTTTTACAAGGGTTCTTGAAACCCACTAGTTATCAACATAAAAAAACTAATAGTTTAGGTCTAACTACCAAGAAAAAAAAAAAATAGGCCTAACTTGGCCAACAAATGAAAGCAAAAACCAAAAAGGCCAAAAGCCAAGGAACAAGAAAAAAACTAGGAGAAGCGATCAAGGGACAAGTTCTTTAGCCAGCTCCTATTTCTTTAACTCCATATCTTCCTTGGCGTCAACCTCATTAGTCATTGAGTGACTATCATCCTGAAAAGCCTCCTCTTCCCTCTTTCTCTTTTCCACTCTCCTTTTTTTTCTCGGTCTCTCCCCTTGCAAAGACACCTCCTCCTCAATCTCCTTGGTTTCCTCTTTGTCCTTATCCTCCTTCCCCTATGCAACTAAATAATGTTATCATTTAGACCTTTAATTATGTTAAGGCTTTGATTAGTCAAGCTATGAAGCATAGTCTTCATTGTTTCCACCCATTTTTAATCTCTGAAACCCTAGCTTCCAATTTTCCAATTTTGACATTCTCATGCACCCCTTCTGACCTTTTCTATCCTTGCAACTTGAACTTAATTTCCTTAATTTCATGGAAGATCCATTTTATGGACTAAAAATTGTCCATGAGGCTATTTCTGGCATTGTTAAGGAGGTTAATACCCATTTCCCAAGCATTGTCGCTAAGAATCACTAGGCCTGGATCAATAAGCTTTTCTAGCTAAATTTTTCCATCCCTTCCCTCAAGCACCTACAAGTTTATATGTTCTCTAACAAGCCCCATTTTTTCTATACTAGCATGAAAATTCCTCCATAAATTTTTTCTTCCCTTTGTGTCTAGAGAAATTGTAGTTTTTACCAAGCCCTCTTCCTCCTTCCTCTCTTCTAAAGCTTAAAAAATTCTCTCCTTGCCCTTTCTGTGAACCCTCTCAACTTCCTTCTCCCCTCCTCTTTTCCTTTTAACCAAGCTCTCCACCTTCCTACTTGCTAGTACCTTACTAGATCCTTCCTCTCTCACATTTCCTTCCCTATCTGTGTCCATCCCCTCTTCCTCATCATTATACTCATCCTCCAATTCCTCCTCCTACTTTATCCTTTTATAAACCTTTCCCTAGCTTCTTTTCATTCTTCTTACCCATATCCTTCATGATTTTCACTGCCTCCTCTTCTTCTTTCAAGTACATACCTATACTATCCTCTATGTCTGACGTGAGGTAGTAGCTCTATGTTTCCTTGGAAGAAATTGCCTTCTGGGAAATAGCTCTTCCATGATTTTGAGCTTAAAAATGCTCATATATGAGTAATAAAAAACCCTCATGGAAGGTTGGGTTAGAGTACACTTTCTTCTTATAATCCATTATACTCTTATTAGCAGAGAAAAATAGATAGTAGGGAATGGAAATATTAGTATCATAACTTAAATAATTTTGAATAATGAAATGGTGGGTTTGAATCTTGTCAAACCTAGTGTTGAGAATTATGTAGGAAATAATTTCCCTTAGGAAAAAGCTCCACATCTTCTTTATAGATGTAGGCTCATAGTAGGCACATGTATTCACAATATCCTCCATTTCCTTTAAGTCCTTAGCAAAATCTTTCATTGCATTTAGGGAAATTTTCTTGTCTCTATAGAATTTTATGCCCTAGTTAGGGGAGTTTATCACCTTGGAAATAACCCCTTCATTGATCTAAAATTTCACCCCATCAATCTTCACCTTCCCCTCTCTCCATGTCTTCACCATTAGGTCAATAATCTTTTGAATCCTAGCCATGAAATTTTTTAGTGGAGGATGAGATACCTCCTTCCTCAATTTATCCCAAACCTTCAAATGCCTCTTCCACTTCTCAACTTCTCCCTTTGGCTTCCTTTTATGTCTCTCCCCAACCATATTGTTGCATACAAAATAATAGAGACTTTGAGCTCTCGTGTTTCCTTAAGTCAAGACCTAATTTTTCTCCCAAAACCTATACTTAACTCTGACCTCAAAAAAGAAAAAGATGTAGTTATTACCATAAGCCCTTAATATTTCTCATAAAACATGCCAATAAACCCCCAATTACGATGCCTCTAGATTGGCTCATGCCAAACTATCATTACTTTATATGTCAACTGACAACCTTAACTGCTATAATTACACTTTATATTGCTTGTTTTCCCCTGGATCCTTTCTAGCTTAATAAATTTTTTTCATCCACCAGAAAAACTTTTGCACTTGACCATCTTTGTGATGTGTCCCTATTTACTACCTCATTTTTCATCCAATGAGTAGCTACATTACCTTCATTTTAAACATGTGACACAAAGATCTTTTTGAAGGAAAGAAAAATGTTTTTCATTTCCTCTATCATATTATTTATACACCATGTTGGAGGGTTTTCTCCCCTTAGGCATTTAATAATGTTATTTGAGTCCCCCTCCAACCAAAGGCATTTTACCCCAACCTTTTTAGCCAATTTCATATTTTGAAGAGAAGCACTAGCCTCTGCATAATGGTTAGTTTGAAAACTAGGGGGAAAGTGATTACACAATCCCATACCCATGACTATTTCTAAGCACTCCACAATCCATCTCTACTAGGTTTCCTTTGGTTGTACCATCAAAGTGTACTTTATGCCACCCTTCTAGGGGTAAAAACTAGTAACACTGCTTCTTCTTGTCTAAGTATCATTAGTAATATCATTATCACCTACAAAAGCATTAGTACCTATTGGTCATTTATACCTTGCTACCAAAATTGTCATATTTGAATTCAAACATAGTAACATTCACATATTTAAAAATTCAAATAAAATGGGGGACAAAAATACCTTATACTAAAACCTTAGGTTATGTTTTCTTTCCTATGTCACTATGCACTTTAATATTTTTGTAGGCACTTAACTTCCCCATTGTCAGATCTTTTTGTGATCTACGGTCATCACTATGTCACTATGAAAACTTGCAAGGTAGTTATTTCATGTGACATAGCAATGGCTTGGTGGATCCCTTCCCTATTAGATCAATCGAGCAATTTTCAGAACATGTTGATAGTTCATTGGTTTTTCATTGGTTAAGGTATGGTTGTGCAAGGTGTGGGCTAGTTCCTTCAATGTATTCTACTCACTATCAGATCAAGGATCATCCATAGTTGTCACTTTGTCACTTTGTGGAGTTTCACATTCTTTATTTCATGTGACAAAGTGATGATTTGACATGTGGATGTGAGTCTTGTTTCCTTCTAGGCCACAAGTGATGTGAACAAAGTGTTAAATAAGTTGGCAAAGAACCATGTTTTTATTGGTTAGTGCACTGATAGGTTGGGTGTACCTTCGGGGCTATTAGATGGAGGAAGATCAATGTCTCTTGCTATGTGACTATGGGAAAATTATCAATCTTTAGCTATAGTGACATAGCAAGGATTTGCCACATGTCTTTGTAGGCCCAATTAGGTGGACACAATTTGCATCATGGTTAAAACTAACAATATTATAACCATCATGGTTAAGTTTGAAGCTGGCACAATTAGTTAAACATCATATGGTCAAACACATGAGACTTTGTTATAATTCTTTAGAATAGTTGAGAACGGGGTGGGGGGGGTGTGAATCAGTTATCCAAGGTCCAATGCCACTTTCTTGTCAAATCCTTAATAGCACATAACTGAAACTATCATGCATGCAATTTGAACATTTAAACAACTATGAAAAGTAAACATGCTTCACACTATAACACTAAGAATTTGATAACCCAGAAATCCTCCAGGAATAAGAAGGTAAAACTTGAGTGAGGATGATACCCACAAAATAACTGTGCAATTGATTTCAACCACTTCTGATGGTCTACCCTGTTAAAGGCTACAACACATTGTTAAATATGACCTTGTTAGAGAATTTCACCATACTGTTAGGAATGGGCCTGGTTAAAGGACTTTGGAACATTCACTTGGAATGTCACCATGTTAAAGGATTTACCACATGGCTATTAAACCAACCTAAGTCCATAGGATTTATTTTAACTACTACAATTGCTAGAGAGTAACAATAATGACTTTTGATCTAATACAACTTACAACATGTCTTGCAGATTACAGATCACACTTCAGTTCAATCCTTTGATTGGCTTTAATCACTACAGCTCTATAGGCTTGCCATCTCAAGCTTTGTCACCTTGAGTCTTCTCACTCATCATACCAATGCAATCATATCTATGGTCACCTATCAAAGTAGAGTATCTGTGCTCTCTTCCACCTTAGCACCTTCTTCAGCACTTCATGCTTTCATGCTCTACCACCTCAAACTTGCTTTGTGACCTTATGACTCCTTAAATAGAAATTTAGAATACCTTTCCTACTCGATTCTTCCTCTCCAACTTTAGGGTTTTGATAGATTGGGTAAGATACAATGTATCTATCCCATATCTTGCTCTTATCTAGAAACTTCATCTAGAATCCAATTATATTCGTCAAAAACATTTTACATAGTGTTCTATGCCACCATCTCATCATTCTTATCTTCTATCTAATTCACAAAATTCTAGATAACTATCATGTCGGCTCAGATCTGGCAAATCTTTGATTTTCAAAATAATGCAGCAACTCGACATTATTGATTTACTAATGCTTGGTTTCTTCTATGTTACTCGGCACTTGTATCTTGCTCTGCACCTGTATCTTGCTCGACATTCAAAGATCACTTAGCACTTGATCTTCACTCGGCACCTAAAGACTACTCAGCACTTGAAGATCACTTAGCACTTGATCTTCACTTGACACCTAAAGACTGCTCGGCACCTGAAGATCACTTGGCACACACTAAGTTGAACTTTGCTTGGCTTCAACTAAGAATCTGTTTGGCATTAACTAGCTTACTCGGCTCTTGATCTTTGATATGTCTTGGTGTGTCCATCCTCTGTGTCTTAGAGTATGTCATCAATACACTATTTCATCAATGGCTTAGTTGTTCCTTATACTTCATTACAACATCATAACTTCAACCTTTCTCTAGGTACTCTAGTTACATCTTTTTGATTGCCACCTCCTTGTCAATCAACCAACTTATAGTATTTGGATCACTAAAGCAATTGTCATTCCTACAAGTAGCAAGTTTGACATCAATGACAAAACAATGATTGAAAACATTCGTTACCAGTTCCATTACTCTTCAATCATTTCCAACATTTATTTCATGTGGCAAAGTGATGAGTTGACACGTGGATGTGAGTCTTGTTTCCTTCTAGGCTACAAGTGATGGGAACAAAGTGTTAAACAAGTTGGCAAAGGACCATGTTTCTATTGGTTAGTGCACTAATAGGTTGGGTGTACCTTCAGGGCTATCAGATGGAGGAAGATCAATGTCTCTTGCTATGTGACTATGGGAAAATTATCAATCTTTAGCTATAGTGACATAGCGAGGATTTGCCACATGTCTTGGTAGGCCCAATTAGGTGGACACAATTTGTGTCATGGTTAAAACTAGAAATATTATAACCATCATGGTTAAGTTTGAAGGTGGCGCAATTAGTTAAACATCATATGGTCAAACACATGAGACTTTGTGAGTTAGCGAAAAGAAATAATATGGTTGGTCCATGTAGAGGACTCTAGTTGCTTGATGGGTTGACCTACTAATCTTGCTGATTTTATAAGCCAAAAACAAGGAAAAATAGGGTTTCTTATGTGATCTAATATTTTTGATCAATCTCAACCACTCTAGAATTATTGCTTTGTTCAAAATGATGTAGGGGCACTCTTTCCACCACCTAATTTTCCATTTTGAGGAATTATGGCATTGATTAGCATTGTTTCTATCACTTCAGGGTTTCTTCCAAGTTAGGGTTTCATAATTTTTATGCCTCTACAAGTGTGCTAGATCAAATCTATTGTTTTGGATCAACTTGATTATTCTCTGAGTACTTAATGATAGTAGTTATGGAGTAACTTCAGTTAGAAATATCTCAATTATTCTTGAACTATAAAAGCAAGGTCACAATTATTTCTTAGGTTTGATCTTTCTCTAATTCTCTAATATCCCTCCTATGCATACTACTATAATATCTCATGCCTCTGAGCCATTGTAATCCTCAGCTAAGTCACTTTTATCCATTAACACACTATGCAAGTTCTCTTTGCCTCTAGTTAATGTTTTGTCTATATTCTACAATTTGCATGATTGTATCTACTTTTGGAATTTGAATAATATTAAGTAAAGACTCTTCCTATACCATTCTTTTGTTGTCTAATCTACATGTGGTTGTTGAATTAAGCAAAGCATGAATATATATTCTCTAAGGCTATAACTAGTTAATTGTGCATTAACGAGAAAAGGTAAGGTCAAACTCTCTATTTTGGTGCATCACCCCCTTAGATTAGATTAGGTAGTTTGCTTTCATGTATTCCTTCTTCCTTTTCTTCTTCAACTATAGTTAGGTGCACCTTGATAGTCAAGGAAGTTGACCTTCTCTGGAGACTCAACCTCATAGTTCAAGTCCCACAACTTGGAGGTTGTTTCCATGTTTCATAAGGTTTTCCCTAGGTAAAAACTTTGGACAAGGGTGCAAAATTTTGTGAAAACAATTTTTGGCATGCCTGGTGGGACATATTCAAAAGATTTCAAAGCCTACTAGTTTCAAAAGAGAAGAATTTAAGATCAATGCTGAGAAGATAGTATTGCTCTTAGTGTTCTAGGCCTTCAAGAGGCTCATTTCTACAAAGCACTTGATGACTCTACACCCTTCATATCTAGTTCCAGATCAAAGTTGTTTTGATTCATGCCCAAAGATAAAATAAGGGGATCTTCTAGAAGTAATTTCTAATATCAACAGCTTTCATTTTCAAATTCTAGAAGAAGCAAGATTAGATTGTCTCTATCACCAATTAGGAGTACAGAAGAAATACATACCCCAGCAAGATTAATCTCCACTCCTCCTATTGTTAGATCTCAACCTAGGTTGCCATCAACTCATATTAATAAACCACTTGCTTATATGGCCAAAGCTCATGCTTTTTCCACCTTTAATGGTGGAATTCCTCTTTTTTTAGCCCAGAGACATGACATACTAGTAACTGTACTTAAAATTATACCTAAATTTACTAGTGAAATTTCTATCTCTCCCTTAGAGCATATTCAAGAGGTTGCAAATGTCTACAATATCCATGGTGTTATAGAAGATGATGTGGCCATTAGACTCCTAGCTTCATCTTTAAAAGGGAAAGCCCTACAATGGTACAAGGGTCTATCACATGGTTCTATAATGGATTGAGATGGGTTAGGAGTGGGACTATGTAAACATTTTTAGGATAAAAGTGATTGTTTATCACTTGTAGAATAGCTAACCACCATCAAAAAGATCCCCCCATGAATGTTTGATTGATTTCAACTATAGATTTTAGAAGACATGGGATAGAATACTGACTTCAATAAAGCCTACCACTGGTAATGCCTTCTTGCATTATCTTAGAGCTTTTAACAGTGATATTGCCACTACAATCCAAACCATGGGAGGAGATACCTTACCTGATGCTTATGAAATAGAAATAAGGGTAGAAAACATATCGATACAAGGAGGAAAGTTATCTCCAAGGCCTCATATGTGTTTCTTCCCAGACATCCCAAATCACCAACCAACAATGGCCCCTAATTCCCACAACTTCCACATAACAACCCCTTGCTCTAGTCCATCAAGCTTCCACATCTTCAAATGGAATGGATGAAATCAAAGAGATGATGTAGTCTATGATGTTGAACATAGATAAAATATTGCAAGATCAAGAGAAGAAGTTGGAGGATAGCTACTTTGTGATGTAGAAAGTGATCAAAAAGGTGGTGACTTTGGAAAGGTAGTAGGCTCAAGGTAATAAGGCTCATAAATTGCAATATCAAATTTTGAACAATGGTAGGCCTCCAAATCATAATTATGGGAATACTTATTTTGATTAGAATAGGTAGAACCATCATACCTCTACTTCAAATGTAAATCAAAGTAGGGCCATAGTCCCTCAAAACAATATGGATCAAGACCAAGATTTTTGATCCTCCTGCAATTACTCCTATGCCTATTGTATGTGTCAAAATTTTGAATCTTGTTTGGCTTTGACTATCCAAGAGCCTGTAGTAGGATAGCCATGTAATGAGAACCAAGATAGGGTGATTGCTCCTTTATGAATCATTAGGTGGAGGAACATTATAATGTAAATCAAGACTCCATTTCTTACAATACTAGGAGCAAAAGGAGAGTCATTAAAGATGCTACCCCTCCTCCTCCTAATCAAGCTTCAACATCAAATTAATTACCTCATGTACAAGTAGCAAATGATCAATCCAATGCTCCCCAACAAAAAAGATAGAATAATAGCAAAGGAGATATGAATGGCCCTGAATTTATTCCAAGTCAACCCCCTACACATGAAACTCCCAAGGCCTCTACTAGAGCACCTAATGCTTCATTCAATTTGGTAGAGTAGATGAAGAAGACAAATGTGAATATTTCCATGTGGAATGTTGTTGCTACTATACTCATGCAAAAGAGGTTTTTGTGGCAAGGATTGGAAAGTATTGAACCAAAAGATTAGCCACCTAGCATAGAAAGTGCCACCAACCTAGTACAACCATTAAGGGAGGTGAAAACTAGTAAAAATATTAGACCTCCTCCATTTTATTTTTCTCTAATTTTAGGGGATAAACTAGTCCACAATTGCATGATTGATTTAGGGGCTAGTAGTTCAATGATTCCTAAGTGTTTTGCTAATACTTTAGAAATAAAATATGAGCCCAATGTTAGGGATGTATTACAGTTGGATGGTAGTACTATCAAGACAATAGGGATCCTTAGGGATTTTGAAATGGCCCTACATGCATGCCTTGGTTTTATTGTAACTCAAGATATATTAGTTGCTAAGGTCAAGACACACTTTGTTATTCATCTTTCAAGAGACTTCACTGCAAAAATAGGTAATTACATATCTTTTGATTGGTCATACATGTTTTCTAGAATGAAATATGGAACCAAGGCTTCAATCATATTAGATCCTCTAGCCCTCCATCATATTTAGCCCTACACCCCTAATCTCATCAATATGAATTGCACTATCCTAGAGATGTATGAGAATGACATAGTAAATAAGTTGACCACTTCTCTAGAAGAGATACTTGATTTTCTCTTAGATGAATGGGCTAATGCATATCACTGTGATCCCATATCAAAAACCCTAGAGATAGGTCTTAGTACATGCTTTGTGTTAGAAAAGGATGATCCTATCCCTAATCTTATGAACACCAAAGAAGATATGAGTGGGATATAGAGTATGTGTTTTGATGGATCAAGGAATAAGAATGGACTAGGGGTGGGTGTGATGTTGATTTCTCCTACACAAGTAAGGTACTACTTCTCCTTTAGGCTCCAATTTAGTTGTACCAATAATGTGGCTAAGTATGAATCCTTGATTCAAGGTCTCCTACTTACTCAATAAAGAGTAGTTCAAGCCTTAAGTGTATATGGAGATAGTGAGTTAGTGGTTAATCAGGTAATAAATCAAAATATCACTAAGAATGGCTTGCTCAAATCTTATAAATATTGAGTATGGGATTTTCTTAAAGGTTTCAATGCATTTAATATTTAAAGCATCCCTAGAAAAGAGGATAGACTTGTAGTAGTAGGTGCATCTTATGATATCCCAAAGAACCTTGAAGGTAAAAAGAAGCAACACATCAAAGTGGTAGTTAGACCTACAATTCCTAACAATAACACCAATTGGTGAGTGTTTGAATCTAATGTAAAAATTGTAAGTTTCTTACAGAATGGAGCAGAATTCTTAGAGAGAAACCAATCCAAGTTGCATGACTAGTATAGGGATCAAATCATCAACTTTAGTTCTAACAAATTTCCTAAAGGTCTCATTACCTTAGAAAGTGTCTTCAACCCTAATAACCAAGCAAGAAATAGAAGCATGAACCTAGCTGTTGACAAAGATGATTGTACACTAGTTGTTCTTGTTGATGGAGAGTCCTTAAACATGGGGAAACTATGCTGTAAATTTGAGCAAAAGAATTCCATTCATCTATGTCAAGAATTTAATGATATATTTTCTTGCTCAAATGATGATCTAAAGAGTTTTGGCCCAAGCCTATTTCAACATACCATAGATCTAGTAGAAAATGTCAAACTAGTAAGACAAAAATAGAGGCCAGTAAATCCTAAGATTGAACCATTAATGAAAAAAGAGCTATCCAAGTTGAGTGAGGCTAATATAATTTTCCCTATCAATCACTTATCATGGGTAGCAAACCTTGTCCTTGATAGGAAGAAGAATGGAGAAATCAAATTATGTGTAGACTTTAGGGACCTTCACCAAGCTTCCCTTGAAGATCTTCATCCTCTTCCTTCTATGAAGAAGATATTGTTCAAGGTCAATGGTTTAGAAAGGTTCTCATTTCTTGATGGATTCTCTAGTTACAATCAAGTGCATGTCAAGGAGTCTGACAGATATAAGACTATATTCACCACCAAATGGGGCACCTATGCTTATAGTAAAATACCTTTTGGATTAACAAATGGAGGTGCCACATTTCAAAAAGAAATGGAGATGGCATTCAAAAAAATGATTGAAAGGTTTGTGTTGGTTTACATTGATGATATTATAGGTTATTTAAAGGATATAGCATATCATTTTGGTTATCTTAGACAAGTGTTCATAAGATGTAGAGAGTTTGGGGTATCCCTTAATCCAAGCAAGTGTGTCTTTGCTACTAATCAAGGAAAATTTTTAGGACACATTGTATCTAAGGATGGTTTGACCATTGATCTAGAAAGGATAAAGGAAATACTTTCTCTCTCCCTTCCTAGTCATAAGAAAGCTCTACAAAATTTTATTGGTAGAATAAATTTTGTAGGGAGATTTATCCGTAGTTTAGCTACCATGGTGAAACCTCTTATAGCCATGCTTAAAAGGAATATAGTGTTTACATGGACCAAGGAAGGGAAGGTAAGTTTTGAAGAGATCAAAGTAGCCATAGCCTCATCCCCTACTCTCATCAATCACAATTTTGAGAAGGATTTCATTCTTTATACCCTAGGTAGTAAGTCAAGCATCTCTGCTATCTTGACTCAACTAAATGATAAGAATGAAGAGCAACCTACTACTTTCTTTAGTGAAGGGATTAAGGAATATGAAGATAAATACACTTATGTAGATAAGAAAGCCCTTGTAGTCATAAGAGCTTTGAATAAATTTAGGCACCTTCTGTCTCACAACAAGATCCATTTGTTAGTACTCCATGCTATGTGAAGGACTTTATTTTGAGCAAAGCTATTGGTGAGAAGAGAGCTAGATAAATCACTAAGGTAATGGAGTATGATGTTGACATCCAGATTACCAAGTTGGTAAGAGGGAAGGGGATTGTGCAAATAGATGATCTCATATTAGGATTCAAATGAGGAAGTTACCATGGTATTGACAGAGTAGCAAGAAGTAAGAAATGATAATCCAAGGAATTGGATGGATGACATGATGACCTTCTTGTCAGGTAATGGATATCCTCAAGGATTGGATAGAACTAAAAGGAGATAGTATAGGTTGCAGTCAAGTCCTTATGCCATAGTTGATGGTATCCTTTTAAGGAGAGATTTAAATAGTTCCTTATTGAGATGCATTGATATAGACCAAGCTAAAATAATGATCAAAGTGCTTCATAATGGTCCTGATGGTGGCCACTTTTTAGCCAGGATAACTACAATGAAGATTATGAAAGTTGGTTGCTATTGACCATCCATGTTCCATGATTGTCATAAGTATGTGAGGAAGTGTGAAAATTGTGCCTTCTTCTCTAATAAGTAGAGGCTTGTGGCTCTTCCACTTCATCCCATTTAGGTAGATCAACCTTTTGCACAATGGGGATTGGATTTCATAGGCCCCATCAATGGTCCTTCTAGTTTTGGTCATAAATGGATTTTAGTGGCTACAGATTACTTTACCAGATGGATAGAGGCAATAAAATTGAAGGATGATATAGAATCTTTAGTTGTTGAATTCCTTGATGGAATTGTAGCTAGGTTTGATGCCTCTTCAACCATTATTTTAGATAATGCAAAATATTTCGTAGGAGCTCATATTTGTGCATGGGTAGTTGATCATAATACATACATGAGCACATCCTCAAACTACTATCCTTAGGGAAATGGATTGGCTAAGTCATATAACAAAAACCTAATCAAGATTATGAAAAGGATAACCAGAGGTGTTGGCATCAAAAGTTAAAGACAACACTATGGGTTGATAAAATAACACTTAAGAGGGCAATTGGAAAGTCACCCTATATGTTGGTATATGGAAGGGAAGCAAGGCTTCCAATTTCATTAGAATTTCCATCTCTAGATTTGGCTCATCAATTGGAGCTAATATAAATTGATGCCATTATAGTAAGAATGATAGAGTGGATGGAGCTGGAAGAGAAAAGGAAACAGGTTATGCAAACCCTAGAAACACGTCAGTAGCAAACAAAAAAGAGTTTTGATAGGAAGGCCAGAGTTAGAATCTTTAGAGAAGGTGATCTAGTATTAAAATGGGATGCAGACAAGGAAAAACTAGGGAGGCACTCAAAATTTGATACACTATATAGTGGTCCCTATGTGATTTTTAGTTACAAACAAGTTAATGCTTTTCAATTATGAAGACCTAATGGTGAAATTTTGCCTATTCCAATTAATGGGATATATCTTAAGTCTTGGTACTAATAAAAGATGAGTATTTCATATATATAGTTAGGTTAGTTTCCTTCCTATCATTTCCTATTTTCTAAGAAGTGCACAAGCATATGTGCTTTTTTTTGGAGAGGTTGCAGAGGATTTTGGTTCCTAGTTTCAGTTGTAGAGAGGTAGTTTTGAGGTTCTTGGGCATGTTTTCTATAGTTTTAGATTTTTTACTAGGTGGTTTTCATGATTTCTATGACTCTTTTTCCCAATAGATGCGCAAGTACTGGTCTATGCATAGCTAGCTTGCATCCCCCCTAAGTCACCAGGTTTGTTGGTCATTTCTACCTTCTTGCCAAAATTTTCATATTTGAATTCAAACATAGTAATGTTCACATTTTTAAAATTTTATATAAAATAGGGGACAAAAATACCTTATACTAAAACCTTAGGTTATGTTTTATTTCCTAAGTAACTATGCACTTTAATATTTTTGGCAGATCCACAACATCCCCATTGTCAAAACTTTTCATGATCTACGATCATCGCTATGCAAAGTTGCAAGGTAGTTATTTCATGTAACATAGCAACAGCTCGGTGGGCCCCTTTCCTATTAGAACAATCAAGAAGTTGTTAAAACACATTAGCAGTTCATTAGTTTCACATTGGTTAAGGTATGACTATGCAAGGTGTAGACCAGTTCCTTCAGTGCATTCTACTCATCATCAAATCAATGATCATCCATGGTTGCCGCTTTGTCACTTTGTGGAGTTGTACATTATTTATTTCATACAATAAAGCAATGACTTAACATGTGGATGTGAGTCCTATTTCCTTCTAGGTTGTAAGTGATGTGGATGAAGTGTCAAAAAGATTAGTAAAGGACCATGTTTCTATTAGTCGATGCACTAATGGGTTGGGTGTACCTTTGGGGTCATTAGATGGAGGAAGATCGACATCTCTCACTATGTTGCTATAGGAAAATGATTGATATTTAGCTATAGTGACATAGCAAGGATTTTCCACATGTCCTAGCAGGCCTAGGTAGGCAAATGTACTTTGCATCATGGTAAAAACTAACAATATTATAACCGTCATAGTTAAGTTTAAAGGTGGTGTAGTTAGTTAAACATCATATGGTCAAACATGTGAGACTCTATGAGTTGGAAAAAGGAAATAATATGATTGGTCCATATAGAGGTTTCTGGTTGCTTGACTATGTTGACCTACTAACCTTGTGGATTTTATAAGCCAAAAACAAGGAAAAATAGGGTTTCTTGCATGATCTAATCTTTTTTATCAATCTAAACCACTCTAGAATTATTGCTTTGCTATAAATGAGATAGGGGCACTCTTTCCACCACTTGATTGTCCATTTTGAGGAATTCCAACATTGATTAGAATTATTTCTATCACTTCAAGGTTTCTTCCAAGTTAGGGTTTCATGATTTTCATGCCTATGCAAGTGTACCAAACCAAATCTATTATTTTAGATCATCTTGATTATTTTCTGAGCACTTAACGATAGTAGTTGTGGAGTAACTTCAGTTAGAAATATCTCAGTTATGCTTGAACTATAAAAACAAGGTTGTATTTCTTTCTTAGGTTTGATCTTTCTATGATTCTCTAGTATCACTCCTACTCATACTACTATAATTTCTCATGCCTCTAACCCATTATAATCCTCTATTGAGTCTATTTTAGCCATTAATACATTGTGCAAGTTCCCTTTGCCTATGTTTAATGTTTTTGTCTATATTTTCCAATTTGCATGATTGTATCTACTTTTGGTATTTGAATGATATTAAGTGAAGACTCTTCCTATAGCATTCTTTTTTTGTCTAATCTACATGTGGTTGTTGAATTAAGCAAAGCCTAAATCTATATTCTTTGAGGTTATAACTGGTTAACTATGCATTTATGGGTAGAGGTAATGTCAGACACTCTATTTTGGTGCATCACCCCATTAGATTACATTAGGTAGTTATGTACACCTTGATAGTAAAGGAATCTAGCCTTCTCTAGAGACTCAAACTCATAGTTTAAGTCCCACAAGTTGGAGGTTGTTTCCATGTTTCACAAGGTTGTCCTTAGGTAAAAACTTTGGACAATGCAAGGCCCATTTACTAATAGTTTAGATCCAAAATCCTCTCCAAGAATTTTCCCACTACCTTAAGAAATTGGTAGTTGAGTTGGGAATGCACCAACCCATCCCAAAAGCTTGACTAAATAAAGACCATACCTCTATAGAGATAGATCAGTGTATAAATAGATGATCCATCATCTCGTCCTAGTTTTTGCAAAGGACACACTTATTAGCAATAGGATGTCCCATCTTGCACAAGTATTTAATACTCAAAATCCTATTTTGGAGTAAAATATAGAAAAAAAAAAGTTGATTATAGGGGTAAGACCAAGGTACCAGGATTTAGCCCATTCTAGTCTCAAATCCTACTTCATAATAACTTGGTACCCTGAAGCCACTGAATAAGTTCCATTTGAAGTATTATCCTAAAAAAGCTTATCCTTATCCTCATTCACAACCACAAAGATAAGAATAGTCATAAGGGATTTAAGGTCCATTGAAATGGTAGAAAGATTGCTCCAGCCTTGGTGTTGTCTATAATCATATAAAAATCTCTCAAACCTATAGATGTAAATGCAGGCCCATCTCTCAAAAATTAGGGATGATAATAAGAGGCCCCTGAATTATCCAATGATCCTTCTAGAAAAGAGTTTCCTCTCCACTCCCAACACACCATTTTCCCTACTATTTACTACATCTCTAGAACTTATAAATCCATTCCATATATTAGATCCCCTTGGAATTGATTCACTAAAGAGCAAGTTTTTGATTGAAGGTCTATGAAGATATTTATCTTTCATGATGTCCCTCCATTCCCCTTTACTAGAAAAGATTCTCCAAACCTATTTAGCTTGGAGGGCTTTGTTGAAAGGTCACAGTTTCCTTATCCCCAATCCACCATTCTATTTTGAGAGACACACATTATCCCAAGCCACCATATGTAAATGCTTATTTGTCTTCTAATCCTAACCAAAGAAAGTTCCTCTAAATCTTCTCCATGTGATCTAAAAAATTACTTGGAATCCCAAAAAGACTCAAAGAATAGGTTGGAAGGTTTTTTAGAGTAGCTTTGACAAACTAAATCTTTCCAACTTGGCTAAGAGTGAGTCCCTTCCAACCAACTAGTTTTTTATTAAACATGTCTAATATGTTATTCCAAAAACAATTAAGGGGCCTCAAACCCATGGGGAGGCCCAAATAGTTTGAAGGAAGACTTCCTATATCACACCCTAAAATAGCAGCAATCTTCCTTTGACACTCAGCTAGAGTATTTATGAAGAAGATAGAGCTCTTGTTCTAGTTGACAAGCTACCCCGAGCCCCTAGAGTAAGAGCTCAAAATCTTTTTCACTATCTTGGCTTCACCAACTATGACTTACCCACCCATTAAAATGTCATCAACAAATTTTTGGTGGGAGAAAACTAGGGGATAAGAAGAAGGTTTGGTACCAATCAAAGCACCCAAAATTTGTTTAGCAAAAATCATCCTTCCAAGACAGTTAGCCAAAATAATGAAGAGAATGGGGGAGATTGGATCCCCTTGCCTAAGACCTCTGGAGGGCTTGGAAAAGGTCAAGGGAGATCCATTAACCAACACAACTAGGAAGGTAGTAGTCACCAATTGGCCAATAAGTTTGATAACCCTTGAATTAATCCCAAAGGCTTTGAGAACTTTGAAGAGAAAGGTCCAAACCACACTATCATAAGACTTAGAAAAGTCAAGCTTAAGGAGGAAACCTTCTCTCTTGTCTTCTTCCAAAGAGTGGATCACTTCATGGATAGTAATAATAGAATCCAAGATTTGTAACCCCAAGACAAAACTAGATTGTTGAGGAGCTATAATTAAGGGGAAAACCTTGATGATCCTTAAAGCTAGCACTTTGGAAATAATCTTATAGAAAGACTTACACAGGCTGATAGGTCTGAATTGGTCCATCAATTCCACCCCTACCACCTTTGGGATAAGCACTAGGAAAGTAGCAATAATCTCCTTAAGAATACTTCTTGTACCAAAAAACTATTGTACCACTTTAGTTACATCTTGTTGAACCACATTCTAGAACATCTAGAAAAAAAAAGATGAGAACCCATCTGGACCTAGGGATTTTTTAGCTACTAGAGAGAAAATAGCTTTTTCCACTTACTAAGGTGAGGGAATAGACCTAATCAACTCGTTATCTACAAGTTGGATCAAAGCTGAAATGTTAGATAAGATTTTTAGCAGATCATGTTCCACCAAATTGGGGTCTTTTGCAAGTAGATTAATAAAGAAGGAAATAGCCTCACCAAATATTTCATCTTCTTCTTTGAAAACCATTTCTCCCTTCTTGGTGTTGCTAATTCTATTATGGACTTTATGCTTCAAAGAACTTTGTGCTATATTCTACATTATTAACTATAAGCATAATTTAAAATTGTAACTTGTGCCTTACTGACCGTACACAAATGTGCACTAATACAAGTCATCATAACAATATTATAAACCTTCCTCAACTATGCCTAAGCTTAACTCTCTACACATCATCCATGCTATTAATATTTGTACACTGTACTCCTCCAAACTATCTACTACTTAGAAAAATTTATGTCTCTAAATACATAAAAGAAATGTTGAGTATATGTTTCCATAAATGGCAACCATCAATACATCTAACTGACTATATTACCAATAGCAAAGATAATAGCAGATGCCAACTTTTCCAACTTAGAGGCAAATTAGATAAACCAACTTGATGATGAATTCAGAATTAATTTGTATGATATGGATGTTTGTGAATGGTACAAGGGCATAATTCATTATCTATAGTATATGAAGACTACATCAAAGATATTAACAATTAGAAGAGTGTTGAAAATAATTGTTCCATTCTACTTTGTCTTTGATATTACACAAAATTGCAAGGCTTTACTAGTCACTGTCTACCAAGATCACTTGGGTGATAAAGATATTTTCTAGTGTCTATCAAGAATTCTAGAGATAATCAAGTTCACTCAGGCACCAAAGGTAGTTTATAGGAAGACATTGTATGTTAATTTCACTCAAGCACCAAAGAGAAGTTGGAAAGGAACCGGTGTTAACCAAGCTCACTTGGTTAATAAAGGGAATTTAGTTTAGGATGCAGCATTAACTAAATTTGTGTGGTTAATAAAGGAAGTCTGAAGAAAGTCTTTTCTAAGTTATTATTGACTGAGTTGGGTTGGCTAATAAAGGATTTTCTTGAGTCAGCATATTTAGTTTGATGAATTTATTTGTTAAGTCTAGCCAACTTAAAGGATGAATATTGAATATTTGAAAGTGTATTCAAGATGACTTGACAAGGTAAATGATATAAGTCTAAGGTCAATTTGTGGAATTGAAAAGAGAGAAGCATGAATTTGAGAACATAAAGCAAGGCAGCAAATTTCAAGGATATCAAAGTATCCTCAGTTGACCGAGCTACAAATTTTTATTTGATCAAGGAGGATCAAGTATTCAAGCTAGAATAGAGATCTAAAATTAGTAATATAGATACATTAGCAATCAGGTCATATGATTTTTACTCTCTAATAATTGTAGTAGTATATCAAATCTCTTAACAGAGTTAGCTTAACAACTATTTGCTAATCCTCTAACAAGGTAGCATTTCTAGATTGAAGTGTCTAAAGACCTCTAACTAGGCCACTCCTAATAGGGTGATTTAAATCCTTTAATAGGGTCACAACTAATAGTGTATTTTATAACCTTTAACAAGGTTAGCTTCTAACATGGCTAACTTCATAAGAGTGAAAAATAGTAACTAGTTGCAATTGGTGGTTTTTCCCAAATTAGGTTTCCACATTAAATCCTAGTGTTATTTTATTTATGTTTCTATAACTAATTTAATTAAGGGTAATCAAATTTAATATCATAAGATCTTCATGTTTAGTATTAATTGATTAATAGTGCATATATTCAGTATTAACTAAGTTACTATGTTAACCAAGTGATTCAATGTTAACTGAGTTACAACAGTATTTCAGTTTCAGTAGAGTTTGATTTTGAATTGTATTGACATCTAAGAGATCTGATATTTTTTTTTGTGGTAATTGATTCACCTCTCCCCTCTTAGTTACTCCTCTTATATTTCCAATAATTGGTATCAAAAAATTTGGTGCTTGTAGAGAAGGTTTCAAGGACCTAGGCTAAAGATCAAGATGTCTTATAGAAGGGAGATCCCTAAGCTAAATAGAGATAACTTCAAAGCATGGTAAAAACTCGTGAGATTGCATTTGGAAACCATTGGAGGCTCAGGCCTAAAGTAACTAGACACCAAGTATGTGGCATCTATTAGAACAATGACTATTGAAGAAATTACTTAAAAGAAGAATCATAACATTATGATGATTGATATTGCCTCAACTCTCAACTATGTTGGATTTGATAAAGTCAAAGACTATGGTACTACTTATTATAAGTGGATAAAGCTTAAATTTATATATGGAGGTAATGAAAATGTAAGAAGATCTAAAGAAGAAAGTCTCAAAGGTCAATTTGATCAAATGAAGATGAGAAAAGATGAGAATATTTCAAAATACGGTGAAAGGATCAAAGCCAGTGTGTGTGCAATCAAAGCCTTAAGAGGAAAGGTGGAATATGAGATAGTGGTAAGCAAGGTACTCAAAACTCTTCTTCCTATATATGAAACTAGAGTTTAGCAATTCAACAGTTGAGATCCAATCCCAAGAATGATATAATATTGGATGCACTAGTGAGAAGATTGACATCATTTGAGTTAGATGACTATGATAAATGTGTTCCTAACTCGAGCAACCTTGAGTCTAGATTTCAAGCCAAGCTATCACTCAAGAAGAAAGATGAAAAATCTAAAAGGCAATCTGATAGTGAAGAAGATTTCCCAAGAGAAAATGAAAGTATAAAGGAAAAAATCCTTTGATTTTCTTTTCTTGTGAAGAAGTTGGTCAAATTGCTACAAGGTGTCCAAGAAAAGAAGGAAAAGAAGAAAAGAAGCATGAAAAGCATAAAGGCAAGAAGGATTTCAAAAGCTATAAGGAAAAAGATAGGAAATCTTGTTATATTGTTAAAGATTCTAATAGTAGTGAAGGAGATGATGAAATGGTGTACATTATTTTTAAGGATGAATCAAATGATGAGAATTATAAGATGGCAGTTATCTCACATATTAGTAAGAATGATACATGGATTGTTGATAGTGCTTATTCTCACCATATGACTGGTGATAACTCTAAATTTGAGAACTTGGTACATTGTGATGGTGGAAGTGTTAGATTTAGCAATGATGAACCATGTTATGTGAAAGGTAAAGGTTGTATTACACTAACCAATGATCTCAAATATGATAATGCTTATTGGGTTGAAGGATTGAAGCATAATCTACTTAGTACATGGTTCAATTGAATAACATTGGATTCAAGGTAGATTTCATGAATAGAAAGGCCAATCTACTAGATAGGAAAGGAAATCTGGTTGGGACTAGCAATAAAACCAAAGATGATCTATTCTACCTAGATCTAAATGAAAGTTCATGTTTCATTGCTCAAGTAGAAGAAAGATGGTTATGGCATAAAAGGTTATGTCATATAAATTGTGAGAACCTAGTTAACATAATCAAAAATAGAAGAGTGAGATGTTGAAAGGAGCTTGTTGCAGACAGATTGTACAAGTATTATAAATATGTTTCAATCATTATTTTAATGCTGATGTCAAACCTACTATTTTCTAGTAAGACAACTGCTTATATGATTTAAGTACTATCACTTGTTTGATTGATGAAGAGAATTTGATCAAGAAGATGTAATAAAAGCATCTAGATGAAAGCTTGGGTTATGATATACAAAGGAGTACAAGAATTAGCTAAGACAGTGATATTATATTGTATTGATAATCTACTTAAGGTTGCAAAGGTTGGTTACAGTAAACAAGTTTAGAAGAACAAGTTATACAAAGTTTGATTGAGTGGATAGTAGATGCCAAGCAAAGTCAGTGCAAGCTAAGTAAAAAATTAGTTGGAACCGAGTAAAAGCTTATTTTAGTGCAAGCTAAGAAAAATAGTGGATTTTGAGTAAAGTTTAGTTGATGTCAAGCTCCTATAAGCTTTAGTTCATGCTGAGTGATTTTTTAGTGGATGTCAAGAAACATAGTATGTGCCAAGCATTAGAAGCAAGTTAATTTTGAGAGGCTACATTACTTGAAAGATCATGAATTTGATGGATCTGAGATGAAAAGTTTGTTTTATTGGATTATGTGAACCAAGTGGAAGATAATATTGATGAGTTGGTGGCACAAAATTCATGATAAACCATTTTGAGGAGGAATGAAGGAGGAATTTCTAGAAGTGATATGGAATTAGGGGTAGATTCATTGAATCCTACCTAATCCATCTTGAACCCTAAATTGGATGATGGTGAATGAATGGAAAAATATTTTAATTTCTTATTGATAGGGATGGTTGGTAAGAAGTAATGGTTTTCATGTGCAAGAACCTAAGGGAGACAAGAAGTCAAGGGTATTGCTTCATCAAGTGACCTAAGTGAAAGTCTATTGTTATGATGTGGAACCTAATCAGACTTAGAGGTTTATTTAGCATGATTTTCCTCTAGATTATTTCTATGAGGGTTTGAGGGTAGTGCCCCTATGGGGACTTGGGGCAGCACCCTAGGTGTGCTCCTTATCACAGTACAAGGTGCAGTCGAGGGGCAAGCCCCTATGGGGGTTTTAAGGGAAGCACCACCAAAGCCAAAAATGACCTTATATTGTAAAAGGTGTTAGCTACTTTCTTTTATTATTCTAGCCCTAATTTTGTAAGTGGCAAAAAGCTTGTATAAAAATTGCTTAGGGTTAGGAATTTTCATAAGGTGTGATGCAAAAATTGGTTCTTGTAGTAGTATTGAGCTCTAAGGGATTATAGATTGTAATTAGGTTGTAATCACTAGATCATAATAATATTGGACTTTATTTTGGTGGAGTAGCCTAGGGATTGGGTGAAAAACATTAAATCTTGGTGTCTTTTGTTCTCTTTTATGTGATCTACTATTTTTTTGGTATTGGTTATATTTGCATATAACTGTTATTTCTATCTAAGGTTAATCCTAACAAGTGGTATTAGAGCCAAATAGTTGTCATTTTTTTTAGCTAGACTATCATCATTTTTTAAGGTGATCCTATGTAGGAAGGTCTCATGGTCAAGTGGGAGTCTCATGGTTGAGTGGGAGCAATGGTAGATTAGGGTAAGCTAAATGTAGAGAAGTTTAATAGGTAGAACTTTCAGTTATGGAAGATGAAAATGGAAGACTATCTTTATTAGAAGGATTTATGGAAGTCATTCGAAGGAAAATCCAAGAAATAAGGAACTATGTCAAATGAGAACTAGGAGATTTTAGATAGAAAGGCACTTGGAAGCATTCAATTATGCTTGGCACCGTCAGTGACATTTAACATTACAAAAGGGAAGACAATGGAAGAGTTAATGGAAACCCTAGCAAAATTGCATGAAAAGCCCTCCACTTCAAATTAGGTGTTTCTCATAAAGTGTTCATTTAATATGAAAATGGCAGAAGGTGGATCTATTACTGATAATTTAAATGAGTTAGTTATCTTCAATGGGTATTAATTTTGATGAATAAATTAGGGATTTATTGAGTTTGTGTTCTTTGCATGAAAGCTAGAATCACTTAGTAATGATTGTGAGTAATTATGTTTCTAGATCTAATGCCCTAAAATTTGATGATGTGATCAGTGTTATTTTAAGTGAGGAAACTCATAAGAAATCCTCAAGTGGATCTACATCAGGAAGTGTTTTGAATGCACAAAGCATAGGCAGAACAACTGAGAGAGGAAATAATTCCAAAAATTATGGGAAACTAAGAGGAAATTCAAAGGAGAAGAGGTCTCAATCTAGAGGACTAAGAGATTGTTGGTACTATGGTAAAATAGGGCATAAGAAGAAAGATTGATGGGCTTGAAAGAATGAAGGTGATAAACCAAAAGGGAACAAGGATACAAATGTGGTAAGTAACAAATCCAAAGAGGATGTTTTGCTTTTGTCTTTAGAAAGTGTTGATGATTCATGGGTTTTAGATTCTAGTGCTTCATTTCATGCTACACCTCATAGAGGTTATTTTATTGACTATGTCCAAGGGGATTTTGGCCTTGTTTCTTTGGGAGATAATGAACCCTATTAGATTTTTGGAAAGGGAAATTTAAAATTAAGTTTCAAAATGGGAATCATTGGCTACTACATGAGGTAAGACATGTTCCAAGGTCGAGTAAGAATTTAATTTTAGTAGGGAAACTTGATGATGAGGGTTGTATAGTTACTTTTAATGATAATAATTGGAAAATTTCAAAATGTTCCCTTATGGTAGAAAAAGTTTTGAAAGTAGGCACCTTATATCTTTATACAAATTATATTGTTCCTTCTACTTTGATTGTTTTAGAGAAAAATGAATGTTCAGGAAAAGTTGTTGTAGTTGAGCAGACAGAGCAAATAGTTGTTGTAGATTCTGTTACAATGTTGTGGCACAATAGACTTGGGTACATGAGTAAGAAAGGTATGGAAGTACTTGATTTAAAGAAATTTTTACTAGGTTTGAAATGTGTCAATATGGATTTTTGTGAAAGTTGTATGTATGAAAAATAAAAGAGAGTGAGTTTTGTGAAGACTAGGAAGGAAAAGAGAAGTGAGAGATTAGAGCTTGTGCATATAGATGTATGGAGACTGGCTCAAGCATCTTCCCCTAGTGGATCTCATTATTATGTTACATTTATTGATGATGCAAGTAGAAAAGTATGTGTTTATTTCCTTAGACAAAAATCTGATGTATTTTAAACTTTTATGAAATGGAAATCCTTGGTTGAAAATGAGACTGGAAAGAAAGTAAAATGTCTCAAATTTGATCATTTGGTGAGTATTATAGTCATGAATTTGAATATTATTTCTTCACTACTGGTATTCATAGATAGAAAACTATTCCAAAGACTCCATGGGAAAATAGAGTGGTTGAATGCATAAACAAGACTATAATGGATTGTACAAGAAGCATGAGATTGCATGAAGGGTTGCCCTTAAACATGTGGGTGGAGGCTATCAATATTGTTTTATATTTTATTAATAGAGTTCCCTCTACTCCTTTGGGTTGTGGTATTCCAGAGGAAGCATGGAGTGGTAAGAAGGTGGGTTATTCTTTTCTCAAAACCTTTAGTTGTGAAGCATTTGCTCATATAGATTTTGAAAATAGAACCAAGCTCAAAGCTATGTCAAAGAAATGTGTATTTTTTAGATATGGCATTAATGAATTTGGTTATAGGCTTTGGTATTTTGAAAATCATAAAATTGTAAGAAGCAGGGATGTCATATTCAATGAAAAAATGTTGTACAAAGATCTATTGCAACAACATGAGAAAAAAAAAATGATTATGTAGTGCTAGATGATAGTCTAGAAGTTGATATTCCAAAAATTCCTCATGATGTGCAACAAAAAATACCACACACCCTAGTGAATGTTAGATGGTCAACAAGGATAAGTAGACCAGCAAAAAGATTTTCTCCTTCCTTGTATTCTATTTTACTTACTGATGCTGGTGAACCTAAATGTTATGATGAAGCTATGCAAGTGGGAACAAAGATTTAGAGGGAGTCTACCATGAAAGAAGAAATGGACTCTTTCCTAAAAAATAAGACATGAGATTTATGGAAGTTGCCTACAGGTAAAAAGGCTTTATAGAACAAGTGGGTTTACAAGTTAAAAGAAGAGGATGGAGGTAAAAAATGATTTAAAGCTAGATTAGTTGTAAAAGGATTTTCATAGAAAACAAGGAATTGATTTTGATGAGATATTCTCTCCTATTGTTAAAATGACTTCTATTCGCACTGTTTTAAGTATTTTGGCTACAAAAGATTTTTATTTAGAGTAACTTGATGTTAAAATAGCCTTCCTTCATGGTGATTTCGATGAAGAGATATGTATGACACAGCCACAGGGTTGTGTGGTCAAAGGTAAGGAGAACTTAGTGTGCAAATTGAAGAAAATTTTATATGGTTTGAAACAAGCACCTCAAAAATGGTTTCTAAAATTTGATAGGTTTATGCATGAGCATAGATATAGTAGGTATCATTCATATCATTTTGTTTATTTTAAGAGGTTGAATGTTGATAACTACATTATTTTATGTTTATATGTTGATGATATGCTTGTAGTTGGGTCTAACATGGATCATATTACGGGGTTGAAATGTCAGTTAGAAAATGCATTTTATATGAAGGATTTGGGGATAGTAGAACAACTCCTTGGTATGAAGATTTGTAGAGATAGGAAGAACAAGAAATTGACATTATCTCAAGCTGATTATATTGACAAGGTGTTGCAATGTTTCTCTATAGAGAATGTCAGCACTCCTTTACTTGGTCATTTGAAGTTAACTAAGGAGATGTGTCCCAAGACATAAGAAGAGGAGACATTTCTAAGGTACCCTATGCTTCAGATGTAGGAAGCTTAATGTATGCTATGGTATGTACTAGGCTAGATATTGCACATGTAGTGGGAGTTGTTAGTAGGTATATGAGTCATCCAGGAACTAAGCATTGGAATGCAGTTAATTAGATTCTTAAATATTTGAGAGGAACATCTAGTAAGTGTTTACACTTTGGGGGCTCTAATACTGATTTACAAGGATATTTTGACTTAGATTTGGCAAGGGATATTGATGCTACGCAAAGTACTACAAGTTATGTATTTAATGTTGGTGGGGCAGCAGTGAGTTGGGTTTTTTGATTACAGTAGGTTATATATTTATCCACTATAGAGGTAGAGTATGTTGCTACTAAAAAGGCAACCAAGGAGATGGTATGGCTTTAATTCTTCATGGAATAATTGGGACAACCACAAAGGGATAATTATTTGTTCATAGATAGCCAGAGTGCCATTCATCTTGCAAAGAATTTAGCTCTACATTCAAAGACAAAACACATACAGTTGTGGTACCATTTCATTCGATCAATTTTGGATGATGGATAGGTAAAGATGGAGAAGATACATAAAAATGACAATCCAATGGATATGTTTACAAAGGTAGTGACAATGGAGAAGTTGAACTCCTATTCATCTTCAGTTGGTCTTGTAGACTAAATAGACTAAAAGAATAGCAAAGTCTAGGGTGGTTTAATATTCCAGTGGGAGCTATAGGTTTAGTAGTGCTATGATCAGTCTCCAAGTGGGAGGTTATTATTATGGAATCTGATTAGTCTCCAAGTGGGAGATTGTTGTGATGTGGAGCCTAATCAGACTTAGATGTTTATTTAGTGTAGTTTCCCTCCAGATATATGAGGTTTTTGGGGCAATGCCCCTGCATGGTCCTGGGACAACACCCCAGGTGCACTCCCTATCATAGTACAGGTTGGGCATGAGGGGCAATGCCCCCATAGAGGCTTTCAAGTGTAGCACCCTCAAAACCAAAAATGACCATATATTGTAAAAGGCATCGGCTACTATTTTTTAATTATTCTAGCCCTAATTTTGTAAGCAACAAAAAGCTTGTATAAAAAGGCTTAGGGTTAGGGATTTTCATAGGGTGTGATACAAAAATTGGTTCTTGTAGTAGTATTGAGCTATAAGGGATTATAGATCATAATTAGGTTGTAATCACTGGATCATAATAATATTGGACTTGCTATTGGTGGACATAGCCTAGGGATTGGGTGAACCACTTTAAATCTTGGTGTCTTGTGTTCTCTTTTATGTGATCTACTATTTTTTTGCTATTAGTTATATTTACTTGTAACTATTATCTATGTCTGAGGTTAATCCTAACATTTTCATTAGCATGTTAAGAAAGAAGGGGATTAAGGGTATGAATGCTCAAAGCGTGAATGAGATATCAGTGCTAAAGAGTGTGAAAGCCAAGAAGAATGGAGGACTAAAATAGAGATGTGTAATCTGCAAATGAAGTTGTAAGTTTTTATCAGATCAAGCCTTACTATTACTCTCTAACAATTGTATCAATCTAGGGTAAATCCTTTGGATTAAGGTTGACCTAATAGTCATTTATAAAATCCTTTAATCGGGTGACATTCCAAGTGAATGGTCTAAAGTCTTCTAACAAGGTTCACTCCTAATAGGGTATTTGAAATCCTTTAATATGGTCACATTTAACAATATGTATTGTAACCTTTAACAGGGTTGGCCTTTCACAGAGCATCACTTTAGAAGAGTGAATAAGAATAGCATGTTACTGGTGGTTTTTCCCAAATTGGGTTTCCACATAAATCATTGTGTCAAGTGTGTTGTTGAATCTACTATGTTTCATGTTTACATTGCAAATTGATTTGACAATAACCTACAATTTTTAAGGCATTGCATAATCTTATAGATGCATGCATAATGATAAATGTTTTATGGTTTCACTAAGTTGTGAAAAAAATTATTTATACATTTAGACCTTGGATGACTGATTCACCCCCCGCCGCCCCTCGCCCCCCCTTCCTCCCATGCCCATCTTAGTTTTTCTAAAAAATTCCAATAATTGATATCAAAGCCATCTACTTAAGAGGACAAGTTTGAAAGTACTAGAAGCACAAAGATCATGTCAAAAAGAGAAGTACCCAAGCTTAATAGAGATAACTTTCCTACATGGAAAAGTTTGATGAAACTACACCTTGGAAGATTTGGAGATCATACATAATCCACCATCACTACTAAGCATGTTGACCCTATTGGACCCCTAGCTTTCAAGGATATGAAAAAGAAGAAAGATCAAAACCAGACAATGTTGGAGATTGCCTCTGCCCTAAGCTACACTAAATTTGATGATATCAAAAATATTGACGGTGCAAAGAAAATGTGGGATGCCTTAATTACTATCTATGGGGGAGATGCCAATATTCTAAGAGCCAAAGCTAAAAGTCTCAGAGGTAATTTTGATGATATGAGAATGCAAGAAGGTAAAAATATTGCTCAATATTGCTCAAGGATAAAAGTTGTTGTTAATGAAATAAGAAGATAAAATGGTAAAATAGATGATGATATTATACTAAGTAAAGTTTTAAGACACTATTTCCCATATATGTTGTTAAAGTTTCTAAAATACGAGAACTCAGATGTATACCAGGGAATAATCTATCTCTTGAAGGTCTGGCAGGTAGGCTTACTACTTTTGATCTATCTAACTTTGATAATTACAAACCAGAGAATATTGAATTTTCTTTCAAAGCTAAGGTGTCATTGAAGGAACCTAATGAGAAGAAGAAGAAAAAAAAAGATAAAGTATGTGTCTAGTGACAATAATACAGATGAGGAAGATGTAGATCAACTTGAAGCACACTAGCAAGAAGATTCCATAGAGTTAAAGGAAAGGTCAAAGGTAAATTACCTATCATTTGTTTCAATTGAAATGAGGTTGGTCATATTTCTACTAGATGTCTAGAGAAGAACTACAAAAATGGTGAAAAGTAAGAAAGTAGAAAAGGTGAAAACATTAAGGATTACAAAGACAAGAGCAAGAAGTCTTGCTACATTGCTGAAGAAGAAACAAGAGATGAATCTAATGAACATGATCATGAAGTGGTATATATCACAATCAAAAAATAAATCTAATGAAGATAAGGCAATTGTACTTGTGACTTGTGTGAAGAAGAACAATAGATGGATCATTGGCAGTCGGTGTTCACACTACATGATTGGAGATAAAAGTAAGTCCATTACCTTGAATTGTTATTATGGAAATAGTGTAAGATTTGGTAATGATGAACCATGCTTGATAAAAAGGAAAAGGTTCTATCAAACTCACAAATAAGATTTTATGTGAAAATACATACTATGTTGAAGGACATAACTATAATCTATTGAGTGTGTCACAATTGAATAATTCAGGATGCAAGGTTGAGTTTGAAAATAAGATTGCTAAAATATATGATACTGATAGAAAATTGATTGGAAAAGGTGATTAGACTAGGAGTAATCTATTATATCTTAACATAGAGGATGCTACTTCTCTAATTGTAAAGTTTGATGATGTGTGGCTATAGCACAAAAGGTTATGTCATGTTAATTTTGATAACTTGGTTAGTATCACTAATATGAGAAAAGTTAGAGGTTTGCCTAAGTTGAAGAAGCTTGATAACATAATTGCAAACAATGACAGTTGGGCAAAATGAAAAAGTCAAGTTTTAAGAGTAAAACTCATACCTCTAAAGAAATATTAGAGATTGTTCATATTGACTTGTGTGGACAAATTGAAGTGCAAAGCTACAAAGGAGATAAGTACATTATGTTTTTTGTTGATGATTATTCTAGAATGATAACAATTATGTTTCTAAAACAAAAATTTGATGTGTTCCAAATTTTTAAGTGGTACTTAGCAAGAGTTGAGAATGAAATAGGTAAAAGTTTGAAATGTTTGAGATCTGATAGAGGAGGAGAATTCACTTCAAATGAGTTTGAAGATGTTCTATAATGAAAAAGGTATCAAAAGATAGACATCTACTCCTAGAACCCCTCCACAAAATGGAATTTCTAAAAGGAGGAACAAATCTGTAATGGACTATGCTAGAACACTCATGTTGGAGAAAAATGTTTCTTTGAAATACAAGAGAGAAGCTGTAAGTATAATTGTCTATACCTTGAACCATGTACAAGTCAAGAAAGGTACTCATTCAACATCTTTTGAACTATGGTATGGATACTCACCCAATGTAAAATATTTTAAGGTATTTGGAAGTAAATGTTATGTTTTCAAAGACTTTGGGAATGGTAAACTAGATGCAAAAAGTGAAAAAGGTATATTCCTAAGCTATTCTACAAGAAGTAAAGCTTACAAGTGTATAAATACTAACACTAACAAAGTTGTGTAAAATGCAAATATAAATTTTGATGAATATACAAAAGTATTTGAGGCTGAACCTATGAAAGAGCCAGAAGAACAAAAATCATTTGTATACTTTTATGAAGGAAATCTTGCTGAAGAAGATCTTACAAGCCAACAACAAGTTTTAGTGATTGTCGAGTCACATACTATGAATGTTGAGTTACATTCAAGGACCAAGACACATTTAAATGTCGAGTTAAAAAATGAAGTTGAGGTACATTATGATTTAGAGATTAGTATACATGAGAGAGATGTTAAGCTACCTAAAAGAGATTTACATAGTGACTCTGAAGTTGAAAAATCAAATAAAGAATCTAGAGTTGAACCAATATTGTCCAAATATGTCAAGAGACATCATCTTGCTACACAAATTATTAGAGATAAAAATGCTAGACCAATGAGAAGAAACAAATTGAGAAATTATGCATGTTTGTTGAGCATGAAAGAACCTAAAACACTGAAAGATGTCCTGGAAGATATGGACTAGAGTGAAGCCATGGAAGAAGAGATTAAACAAATTGAGAAAAATAAAACATGCACTCTAGTTCCTAGACTAGAAGACAAAAATGTGATTGGCACCAAGTTGGTATTCAAGAACATGCTAGATGAAAATGATGAAGTCACAAGGAACAAGGCAAGATTACTCTACAAAGGTTATGCACAAGAAGAAGGAATTGTCTATGTAGAAACTTTTTCTCATGTTGCTAGATTGGAAAGAGTAAGAACTTTGCTTGCTTATTCTACATACAAAGATTTCAAAGTTTATCAAATGGATGTTAAATCTACATTTCTTAATAGCATATTAGAGGAAGAAGTTTACATAGAGTAGCCAAAAGAATTTTTTGATGTCAACAATAAGAATATGGTATGTAGATTACACAAAGCTCTACATGGTTTGAAACAAGCACCAAGAGAATGGTATGAAAGACTTCATAAGTATCTTGTGAAAATTGGATTTGAAAGGACTGATGATAACAACAATCTGTACATGAAGATAGAGAAAGGAAAAGGTATTTTTTATCTAAAAATTTTGTTGATGATATCATATTTTGAGGTCAAGATGCTTTATGTAAGGCTTTTGCAAATGAAATGAAATGAGAATTTGAAATGTCTATGTAAGGGGAGATCGAATTCTTTGTGAGTTTACAAGTATATCTAATGAAATATGGTATATATATCACTCAATCAAAGTATGTCAAGGAGATACTAAAAACTTTTGGATTGGAGGATTCCAAACTGGTAAGTACACCTTTGGTGACAGGACTCAAATTGTTAAAGAATGATGATTCAGCTGAGGTGAATCAAACATTGTACAGGTCTATGATTATTAAATTACAATATGTAGTACATAGTAGACCTTACATTACATTATTTGTAGGGATAGTTTCAAGATTCTCTACTAATCTCAAGGAGAATCATTTGATGGATGTAAAGAGAATAATGAGATATCTGAAAGGAACAGAGGAATATGGTCGATACTATAAGAAAAATGAGAAAATTGAATTAAGAGCCTATGGAAACATTGATGACAAAAAGAACACTAGTGGAGGAGCATTTTTCTTAGGCAAGAGACTAGTTACATGGACCAGTAACAAACAAAACTAGACTTCACAATCTACTACTAAAGCTGAATATGTTGATGCTACTATAAATTGTATAAACATTGTATAGATCAAATAGCTACTCAAAGGCATGAAGGAAGAGATCACAGAACTAATGATACTTTATTTTGATAATACAAATGCTATAAACATATCAAAGAATCTAGTCATGCACATAAAGACTAAGCATGTTGCAATTAAGTATCATTACTTGAGAGAATTAGTTCAAGACAAAGAGGTGAAAATGGAATATGTTAATACAAAAGAGCAAATTACTGATATCTTCACAAAAGCTCTACCTAAGGATGCTCATGAGTATCTTAGAGGTAAACTAGGGGTGATACCCCTATTAAAGGCTATCTAAGTAATAGGAGTGCTTTGCATCAAATAAGTTGATTTTCATATGTTACAAATTGATGCAGGGGATCTTACTTTAGGGGCTGCCTAAAGTAAACAAAAGAGCTAAAATTACAAATCAGTTACAAGCAAGGTGATAGAGAGAGAAATTGAAGAAGTTTTTATCTGCATTTTAAGATGACAAGTCTTTGGGATTGTTTTCAAAGAGGGAGAAATACAGGAATTAAACTAATCCTAGAGGGAGAGATTTACTAATCAAAGGGAGAGACAAGAAAGAGGAAGATAGTTACTAATCAGGAGAAATACAAGAGATTGGAGATTGAACAAAGAGGAAGAAATCCTAACATCTACCTAGTAAGAGGGAGATAATTTTAGAAGGTAGGTATAAGAAGTAATTCAAAGGGAGTTATAAGGATGACACAAAAGAGTTTTGCAACCTATCCAAAAGATAAAATTTTTTGATAGAGGGAGAGATTTTGATACAAGGAATTATTTTCTTTTTGGTATTTTGTTGGTCTTATTGTTTTAATGTAGTCAGTTTGGTTTGCCATCAATTCCAAAGACGGAGATTGTTGAAACAAGGAGATTGTTGCAAACAGATTGATACAAGTATGATATATATGTTTCAATCATTGTTTTGTCACTGATGTCTAACCTACTATTTTATAGCAAGACAACTACTTATATGATTTAAGTACTATCACTTGTTTGATTGATGAAGAGGATTTGATCAAGAAGATGTAACAAAAGCACCTAGAGCAAAGGTTGAGTTATGATATACAAAGGAGTACAAGAATTAGCTAACACGGTGATATTATAGTGTATTAATAATCTACTTATGTTTATAAAGGTTAATTACATTCAACAAGTTTAGAAGATCAAGTTATGCAAATTTTGTCTACAAAGCTTGATTGAGTGGATAGTAGGTGCTAAGAAAAGTCAGTGCAAGCCGAGTAAAAAATCAATTGGAACTGAGTAAAAGCTCATTTTAGTACAAGCCAAGAAAAATAATGGATGCCAAGTAAAGTTTAGTTGATGTTGAACACTAGTAAGCTTTAGTTTGTGTTGAGTGATTTTTTAGTGGATATCAAGCAACATAGTATGTGTTGAGTATCAGAAGCAAGTTAATGCTGAGTGACTGCATTACTTGAAAGATCATGAATTTGATGGATATGAGCCAACAAGTTTATTTTCTTGGATTATGTGAACAAGGTGGAAGATAAGATTGATGGGTTACTAGCACAGAATTCATGGTAAACCATTTTGAGTAAAATTTAAAGAGGAATGAAAGAGAAGTTTCTAAAAGTGGTATAGAATTAGGGGTAGATTCATTGAATCCTACCTAATATGTCCTAAAAACTAAATTGGATGATGGAGAATGAATGGAAAAAGATCTTAATTTTCTATTTATAGGGATGTTTTGTTAGAAGAAAGGGTTGTCATGTGTGAGAACCTAAGAGAGACAAGGTGTCAAGGATATTGCTTCATCAAGTGCACTAAGTGAAGAGTTTGCATTGGCATGTTAAACAAGAAGGCTTAAGGATATGAATTCTTGAAGGGTGAACAAGCTATCAAAGCTAAAGAGTGTGAAAGCCAAGCAAAATGGAGGACTAAAATGGAGATCTATAATTTTCAAATGGATTTATAAGTTGTTATTAGATCAAGCCTTACTGTTACTCTCTAACAATTGTATCAATCTAGGGTAAATCCTTTAGATTAAGGTTGACCTAACATTCATTTGTAAAATCCTTTAACCGAGTGACATTCAAAGTGAATGGTCTAAAGTCCTCTAACAAGGCTCACTCCTAACAAGGTGATTGAAATCCTTTAAGAGGGTCACATTTAACAATGTGTATTGTAACCTTTAATAGGGTTGGCCTTTTACAGGGTATCACTTTAGAAGAGTGAAAAAGAGTAGCATGTTACCAGTGTTTTTTCCCAAATTAGGTTTCCATGTGAATCATTCTATCAATTGTGTTGTTGAATTTGCTATGTTTCATGTTTACATTTCTATAAATTGATTTGACAATAACCTACAAGTTTTAAGTGATCACATAATATTATAAATGAATGCATAATGATAAATGTTTTATGGGTTCACTAAGTTGTGAAAATATTTATTTATACATTTGGACCCTTGGATAACTAATTCACCCCATCCCCCTTCAATTATTCTAAATAATTCCAACATCAGAGGCATTCCAAGCCTCAAGAAACCTAACATGGGCATGTGCAAGAATTGTCAAATTAGTAAGATTGGAAAGATAAGTTTTAAGAGAAAAAAACTATCACTCTGAAGAAGTGTTGGAGTTGGTTTGTACAGACCTTTGTAGAGAAACTATTGGCATTAAAAACAAAAATGGAGATAAGTACTTTATTTTATTTGATGATGATTATTCTATAATGATGATAGTAATGTACTTGGAGGATAAATCAAAAAAAAAATTTAATGTTTAAGTGGTATCTAGCTAGAGTGGAGAAAGAAACAGGAAAGAAACTAAACATTTAAGATCAAACAAAGGAGGAGAATTTATTTCTAATGAATACTACAATGAGAAAGGAATAAAAAGGCAAGTGTTTGCACCTAGTACACCTTAGTAGAATGGAATAGCTAAAAGAAGGAATAGACCAACCATGGATTGTGCAAGGACCTTGTTGATAGAGAAGAATGTTGCTATCAAATATTGGAAAGAAGTAACTAGCATTGCAATTCACACCTTGAACTAAGTAAAGTTGAAGAAAGTTTAAGAGCAAATACCTTATGAGTTATGGTATGGCTATAAACCTAATATTTGGTATTTCAAAGTATTTGGAAACAAATGTTATATTCTGAAGGAGTCAAGAAAAGGAAAATTTGATGTGAAAAGTGATGAAGGTATATTTCTAGGATAATTCAATAAGAGAAAAGCATACAAATGTATAAATCTATCTACTCATAAAGTTATAGAAATTTCACATGTGAAGATTGATGAGTTTGCATAAAAGAGTGAAAAAAAAAGTAGTAGGAACCTGAAAACTATAGAAACTTTATTTACTATGAGCCTAACACTTTATCTAATGCAATTGAGAATCAGAAGCCTTCACCACAAGAGTCCCCAAAATCCCCAATTCAACCCAAGTTGCAATAAGTGCAACCTGAGTCATAGTCAGAAAGACCCAAGTTTTAGCAAGTGGAAATTGAATCATAGTCTGATGGACCTGAGCATGATTTAGAAGATCATGGTGAATCTAGTGATTTTATAAAAGAGCTTAGACTTGTTGGATCTATCAAAAAGAATCATGCTCCCAAGAAAAACATTGGAGATTAGTTAGTTGGTACAATGATAAGGAAAAAATTAAAAGGTACATGTTTTCTTATTGAATTTGATCCTAGATCTATCCAAGATGCATTAGAGAATAAAAGTTGGATTGAAGCAATGAATGAAGAAATTTATCATATAGAAAGGAATAAAACTTCGATTCTTGTTCCTAGACCCAAGGACGAGAATGTAATTAGCACAAAATGGGTATTTAGAAATAAGTTGAATGAGAATGGAGAAGTTTCAAGAAACAAGGCAAGATTATTTTGCAAGAGTTTTTCTCAAGAGGAAGGTTTTGACTATGGAGAAAAAATTTCTCCATTTGCTAGACTTGAATCTATTAGAATAATTCTTGCATATGCTATACACAAAGGATTCAAAGTATATCAGATGAATGTGAAATCAGCATTTCTGAATGGAATCTTAAAGAAGTCTATGTTGAGAAACCAAAAGGTTTCATTGATCCTGAAAAAGGGACATGGTTTTTAGATTACACAAATCTTTGATGGTCTCAAAAAATCCCCCAAAGTTTGGTTTGAGATGTTACATAATTATCTCATAAAGATTGGTTTTCAAAAAACTAATGATAACAACAGCCTATACATCAAAGAAGAACCAGATAAGAAGATTGTGTTGGAAGAAATATTTATGGATGATACATTATTTATTGGAAATGATTACTTGTGAAAATATTTTTCTAATGAAATGAGTAAGGAATTTGAAATGTCAATTTTTAGAGAGATCAAATTCTTTATTGGATTGTAGAAGAAATAGAAGAAAGATGGTATCTATATTACTCAATCAAAATACATCAAGGAGATATTGAATAATTTTGGAATGGAGGATTCAAGACCACTTGGAACACCTAGGTCTACTGAACATAAGCTTTCCAAAGATAATGATTCAAAAGAGGTAGATTGGACTACATATAGATCAAGGATTGAAAAACTTCAGTATATGGTGCATACAAGACCTGATATAGCATTAGTAGTTTGAATGGTCACAAGATTCTCTACTAATCCAAAATAAAATCATATGATGGAAATGAAAAGAATCATGATGTATCTAAAGGGTACTGAAGATTATGGTTTGTAGTATAAGAAAGGAGGAAACTTTGAATTAAAAGCATTCACTAATGCAGATTGGGTAGTAATGATTAATGATAGAAAGAGCACTCATGGTGGAGCATTCTTTCTTGGAAAGAGGCTAGTGTCTTGGACAAGAAAAAAGCAAAACTATATCTCTTAGTCAATAGTAGAAGTTGAATATGTTGCTATAGCAGTCAATTGTTCAATTATTGTTTGGTTTGAACAACTATTGATAGGTATGGAGGAAGAAATCAAGGATCTACTTGTTTTTTTCTATGATAACACCAGTGCAATTAATATTTTTAAGAATCTTGTGATGCATATCAAAACCAAGCACATTGCAATAAAGTACCATTCTTGAGATAATTGGTGCAAGACAAGGAAGTAAGATTGGAATATGTGAATATAAAAGAATAGATTGTAGACATATTCATGAAGCCATTACCTAAGGATGCATTTTTATCTAAGAGGTAACCTAGGGGTAATTCCCCTATCTAAAGCTCACTAATCATATTTTAGTGATGCATCAACTAAGCATATGAAGATCAGTCAAGTCGATGCAATATTGTAATGGAAGATTGCATATGAATCAGTACATCAAGTACATGGAAAGTCCATTGAATGCTATCTTTGGCATGAGATGTCAGAAATGGAGAGTTTTCTATCAATATCAAGAAATTTTGTGATTGTTTATTTTTTTGGCATGTCTTGTCAAAAAAGGGAGAGTTTGTTGACAAAGGCAGAAACTATAATTAGAGTAATCAAAGAATCATTCCAAATGGAGAAATTGATGTCAGAGGGAGTTCACATTGATAGAGAGGGTTCTCATGGATAAGAATCAAAATGAAACTAAGGATATTATCCTTACTTTTATTTTTGTCTAAAATTTCATTGTATTATGACATGTTGTATTGCCATCAATGTCAAAGAGGGAGATTGTTGAAAATAATTATTCAATTGTATATTGTCTTTAATGGTGTACAAAATGTCAAGTCTTTACTAGTTAGTATCTACCAAGCTCACCTAGGTGATGAAGATAGTTTCTAGTGTCTATTGAGCATTCCAAAGATAATCAAGTTTAGGAAGATAGTGTATGTCAATTTCACTCAAGCACCAAAGGAATTTTTAGGAAGACAGTTCCTATCAAATTCACTGAGGCCAAAGAGAATTTGGCAAGGAACTAGTGTTAACCAAACTCACTTGATTAACAAAGGGAATTTAGTTCTAGATGTAGTGTTAACCAACTTCATGTGGTTAACAAAGGAAGTCTGAAGAAAGTCTTTTTTGAGTTCATATTGATTGAGATGGGTCAGCTAATGAAGGATTTTCTTGAGTCGGCATATTTAGTTTGATGAATTTATGTATTAAGTCTAGCCAACTTAAAGGATAAATAGTGAATATTTGAAAGTGTATTCAAGATGACTTGACAAGGTAAATGATATAAGGTCAATTTGTGGGATTGGAAAAGAGAGAAGCATGGGGTTGAGAAGATAAATCAAGAAAGTGAATTAGAAGGATATCAGAGTATCCTAAGTTGATCGAGTTGCAAAGTTTTATCTAATCAAGGAGGATTAAGTATTCAAGCTAGAATAGATATTGAAATCAACAATATAGTTGCATTAGCAATTAGATCATATCATTGTTACTCTCTAATATGCAACGTATCAAATCTCAACAGAGTTATCTTATCATCTATTTTCCAAATCCTCTAACAAGGTGGCATTTCTAGATTGAAGTGTCTAAAGACCTCTAACAAGGCTGCTCTTAATAGGGTGATTTAAGTCCTTTAATAGGGTCACACCTAACTATGTGTTTTGTAACCTTTAACAGGGTTGGCTCCTAACAGGGCTCACTCTAGAAGAGTAAAAAATAGTAACTAGTTGCAATAGGTGGTTTTTTGCAAATTGGGTTTCCATGTTAAATCTCAATGTCATATGTGTTCATGTTAGTTGCTTTATGTTTCTACAGCTAAGTTAATTAAGGGTAATCACATTTAATATCATAAGATCTACATTTTTAGTGTTAACTAAGTAACAATGCATATATTTTGTACTAACTGAGTTATTGTGTTAACTGAGTGATTCAGTGCTAACTAACTTATAGTAGTATTTCAATTTCAGAAGAGTTTGATTTTAAATTGTATTGACATCTAACGGATCTAGGATTTATCTTTGTGGTAAGTGATTCACCCCTTCCCTCTCATTTACTCTTATATTTCCAACAATGAGGTCATTGAAGTTGCGGGTCATTAGGTACATTATTGTCAAAGGAGAGTTATGTTGGAGAAGTATGGAAGGCATACTACTAAAGCATGTTGATGAAGAACAATCAGTTAGAATCCTAAGTGAAATGCATAGTGGAGTGTGTGGAGGCTAGTTTATGGCTAAAATAATAGCTCACAAGGTGACTAGGGCCAAATTTTGGTGGCCTACATTGTACAAAGATGCATATAAGCTTGTGAAGAAATGTGATGCTTATCAAAGATTCGCAAGAAAGTTGAAGTTCTTTAGAAATTTACCATTGAGACTAGAAAAGGTGCAAGCACCATTACAACAATGGAGAATTAATTTCATAGGAAAAATCATTAAAAAAATCTAGTGGTGGGCACTCATGGATCCTAGTTGCAATAGATTATTTTACAAAATAGGTTGAAGAAATCCCCACCAAAAGAGCAACTAGAAAAGTAGTGATGGATTTTATCCTGAATAACATTATCATCAGGTTGGGTTGTCCAAAAAAAAATCACTAATAATTCCATGTGTTTCATATCAAAAGAATATAAAAAAAATTGTGAGAAGTATAGCTTTACAAAATCTATGTCCTCCCTGTATCATCCTCAAGGTAATATGCACACAAAATCTAGTAACAAAAGCTTGTTGAAAATCATTAAGAGGATTTTGGATGAAAACAAGAAGGTCTAGTATTCCAAGTTACCTATAGCAGTATGGTTTGATAGAGTAACAATGAAGAAAGCCATAGGTTATGCACCTTTTGACTTAGTTTATGGAATACAAACTAGGCTACCATAGAACAACCTCAATGGTATGTATAAATATGTTCAGCAATATGATGGTGATGTGATAGATGAAATAAAACTAAGAATCGATGAAATTATGTAACTAGATGAGACTAGAAGTGAAGTTTCTGTAAGAAATTTAAGGTTGCAACGACAAGTAAAGCATCATTATGAAAAAATGGAATCAAAAAGGAAATTTGAACCGAAAGAATTGGTGCTACTTTAGAATGTAAGGGTGGAAGATAAAAGTAAGCATAGAAAATTTGATCCTATCTAGTTGGGGCCTTATCTAATCCATGAAAAATGGGGACAAGATTCATATATTATCAGAGAATTATCAGAAGATATTCTAAAATTTCAAGTTCATGGAAAATTTTTGATGAAGTACTTCTACTGAAAGTACTTTTCTTTCCATGAATAGTAGTCTAGGGTTTTCTATACATATGTAAATACTATAAATTTTATAAATGTGTTGTGTTATTACTCTAATTTGATCAGGTGTTTGTCTCTAAGTAAGTTGTCATTTGGTCAAGTATGTGGTCTTCTCTTACATAAATGTTGAATCCTTACACGGATGCAAGCTATTCATTATCCCCAGATAGAGCCACTGATGGCTTGTATTTTTACCATTCTAAAAATTTAAGAGTATATTATGAAAATTTAGGTTGAATAAGGGGAATTAGGGTTTACATATCTTTGTTACAGAGGCTATGTTAAAAAAATGCTAAAGTTTGCATGCATATGTCTCTCCTCCTATTATCCCTTTTTTAGGTCTTAAATCATTAATTCAAATGTTTATGTATGTTTTTTGTGCTTGAAGATGTTTTGTAATATTTAAGTTTGTTAGTTTGTGGTGATTGATCAGGGAAGTAATGTACATAAAAAAAAATTGGGTTATGGTTGACATAAGGTCATGTTGTAAACCTAAAATGGAAAAAATACGTGTATAAAAGGGCTTAGGTATAGGTATCTTTTATAATGTGTGATGTGAAAAATGCTTCTTGCAGTAGTATTGAACTATAAGGGATTATAGATTGTAATCAAGTTGTAATCATTGGATCGTAATGATATTGGACTTGTTGTTTAGTGGACATAGCCTAGGGTTTGGGTGAGCCAATTTAAATCTTGGTGTCTTGTGTTCTTTTATATGTGATTTATTATTTTTTGATATTGTTTATTTTTGCATGTAATTGATATTTTTATCTATAGTTAATCCTAACAATTTGTATCAGAGAAAGGTTTTTTTTTCCAGTTATCCTTTGTAGGAAAGTCTCATGGTTGAGTGGGAGTGACGGTAGATAAGGGTAAGTTGAAGGTTGACAAGTTTAATGGATGGAACTTTTAGTAATGGAAAATGAAAATGGAAGACCATCTTTATCAGAAGGATTTATGGAAGTCATTGGAAGGAAAATCCAAGAAATAAGGAATTATGACAGATGAGGACTGGGAGATTTTAGATAAAAGGCACTTGGAAGCATTTGATTATGCTTGGCACCATCAATGAAATTCAACATCACAAGAGTGAAGATGATGGAAGAGTTGATTGAAACCCTAGCGAAAGTGTATGAAAATCTCGCTGCTTCAAATAAGGTATTTCTCATGAAGCATTTGTTTAATATGAAGATGGCAGAAGGTGGATCTATTATAGATCATTTAAATAAGTTTAATAGTATTACTATTTAGTTATCTTCTATTGGTATTAATTTTGATGAAGAAATTAGGGCTCTCTTGATTATATGTTATTTTCTTGAAAGCTAGAATGGCTTGGTAATGGTTGTGAGTAATTATGTTTTTGGATCTAATACCCTAAAATATGATGATGTGATTGGTGTTATCTTGAGTGAGGAAAATTGTAGGAAAACCTTAGGTGGATCTACATCAGGAAGTGTTTTGAACACACAAAGTAGAGGAAGAATGAATGAGAGAGGAAATAATTATAGAAACCATGGGAAATCAAGAGGAAAGTTTAAGGGAAAGAGATCTCAATCAAAAGGACCAAAAGATTGTCAGTACTATGGTAAACTAGGGCATAAGACGAAATATTGATGGACTCAAAAGAACAATGAAGGAGATAAACCAAAAGGAAACAAGGAGGAAAATGTGATAAGTAACAAATCTGAAGAAGATGTTTTACTTCTTTCTTTAGAAAATGTTGACGATTTATGGGTTTTAGATTCTGGTGCTTCATTTCATGCTACACCCCATAGAGGTTATTGTACTGATTATATCTAAGGGGATTTTGGGCTTGTTTATTTGGGGGATAATGAATCCTGTTAGATTTTTGGAAAGGGAAAAGTTAAGATTAAGTTACAGAATGGGAATCATTGGCTACTACATGAGGTAAGACATTTTTCAAGGCTGAGTAGGAATTTAATTTTAGCAGGGCAACTCAGTAATGAGGGTTGTGTAGTTACTTTTAATGATAAAAATTGAAAGGTTTCAAAAGGCTCCCTTGTAGTAGAAAAAGATGTGAAAGTGGGCACCTCATATCTTTGTATAGGTCATATTGTTCCTTCTACTTTGATTATTTTAGAGAAAAATAAATGTTCAGGAATAGTTGCTACAATTGAGCAGGGAGACCAAATGATTGTTGTAGATTCTAATATAACACTCTGGTACAATAGACTTGGGCACATGAGTGAGAAAGGTGTGAAATTACTTCATTCAAAGAAATATTTACCATGTCTAAAATGTGCCAATATGGATTTCTATGAAAGTTGTGTGTATGGAAAATCCTAACAAAGTTGTGAAGTTGTGTCTTTCCTGTAAGCACTACACCTTATGTCCATTAAGATTTAGTTATTTTAAGCTAGTGATGATGCAAAAAGTTTATTGCAAGGTTTCTACAGTATCTCCACATTTAGAAATAAAGTCACAAGCTAGCTAGCAATGTTGTAAAAGGGTTTTCTTAGTGGTTTTTGCAGTATCTTCCTAGTTAAGTGTGATGGTCTAGCTTGGCCAGAAATGTTGTGATGCACTACTTGACATGAAATCTCTAGTGTTATAAAAGTCTATTAACATGCCATGTGGAGATATTTGAGACAAAGCACTATAACACAATAGATTTCAAGTAGAGAAGAAGACATCGATGTAAAATAAATCTATGACTTTCCTTCATGGCTTGAACTTCTAAGTGTTAATATTGTGTGGAGATGTGGAGATTGACCTTATTCACAAGTTCTTATAGCTATGAACATAGTTTAAGTTGATAATTGTGAAGGAGAGATAAGTTTATTTTGGCTATGTTAACCACTTCTCTAGGTGCTTTGAACGCATAAGAAATAGAATGGAGAAGTAGTGATCAGCTAGACAATGAACTATAATGTCCCTTCATGGGCTAAAATCTTTACTATTGTTGATAAGTGGAAAAGACAAGAATAACTACATTCATAACTTTCAATTGTTAAGAGTGTGATTTAAACAAAAAATTGAGATCTAGTGATGAGGTTAGGTGATGCAAGAGCTATCATTTGTGCTTGATCTAGCAGCTAGGGGTCTAAGGCTAACAAAGGACCGCAAAGTAGCAATGAAGAGGATATAGTCTTGTCCACCACTTCACAGTATCAAAACATTAGTATAAAAGATTAATCATGGGGTAGAGATAAGGGTTTCACATGACATCACAACTAGCAAAGTGGTTAGCATGAAAACCACACGATGTTGTGAAAAGTTTAGATTACCACATTTTTGCATTGTTGTAACTTGAACTAATAAATTGTTGATAATTGGAGAGACATGGAGATGATGAAGGAAATCGGTCACCACTGCACACTACTCTAAAAAACATGAGTACTTTATGAAAAAGGTAATTTTTGGATGTTGGACTGGTAGTACAAATGCTGTAAATTATGCATGTGATGGTTTTTCTAGAAATATGAAAGATTTCATTCATGTTTTCTTTAAATTCCATTAATGTCACTTTGAACTTAGATATCATTAAAAAGGTAATGTAATAGAGTTCTTGGCACCAATATTCACAAAGTGTTATTGCTGAGAAGAGTGTTGTGCACAGTTGGTTAGAGTTTTGAATTGTAGAGAGTTTCTTGAAAATTTGAATAGTAAAAATATGGCACATGAGGAGGGAAAGATAATTACACAAGTAAACATTGAAGAGACTTCTCCTAGTGTTTTATAGGAAAAATAAAAGGTTCCAAGTCCATTCACCAATGAGTGGTTTATTTCTTACCAAGTTTATCAAATGCCCAATCTACAAACTCTTACACTTTTAAGGATCCATACAGCTTCCACAGGGATGTGATAGTACCAAAGACAAATGTGAATAAATTGTTTTAGTTTTTCTATAATAATAGAGTATGTGAGCCTCCCATTTCAAATCCATGGAATAGAAATCTCGGTAAGTTGATTATGCCAAAGGTTTTCATGGATGTAGACCTAATAAAATATTTGATTAAAGAATACTATCTAGTAAGCCATGCATTCCACAAGAAAGATAGAAGTATCTTATGTACATTGGACAAATAAACTTTCATAGAAGTTTTTGATCTAGAAGGATCCATGACTTGCTTCATTGAACAAGAGAAACTTGAAGAGACTATCAAGATTGAAAAGATTTTTTCACTAGTAAAGTCATGAGGAGACACATCCCTAGGTCTTTGAAGGAGAAGGGTGAGATTATAAAGGAAGTAGAAGATTTTATGCCCCTTGAGTATTTTAGAAGATATTTTCAGTATACTATATGTGGTTTGAATAAATTGACATGGCTAGATGGGACTATGAATACTCCTGATTCTTTATAAATTATGGATTTAGATATACAAGATTTTCATACCAATGTAGGGTATGACTTTGTTACCCATATAATTAATGGCATCCATAATAAAATTATTTTTGCGTAGTTGGAAGAAATGACAAATTTCAAGTTTCATCACTATTCATTGTTGATGCACATAGTCCTCTATTAGAATATACGATACATAAACCCTAATTTCATTTAAGGAACAGAGGAAATGGGAAAAAGTCTACCAATCCAATGATGGATAAGGGTATGGTAGAAATTATACCCTCATTCTAATTCTCTATCTTTTTACAATGACTTTGAATATCCCACTTTAAATATGTTAGGGGATGTTACTAAAAGGGTCCTAAGCATTGTAACAAAATTGATTAACCACTCTAGATGCTATGACGATGATAAGAAATTGGCACATGATTGGGGAAGTGTTTTTCTATTTGAAAATTATTCCATAATAAGGGTTTATGGGTGCCCACAACCACCTCATCTTCTTCCCAAGTACATCCCTGAGAGATTAGGAACCATTGAATATTTTTGGCACTAATTCTAATGAATAAGGAATACTTGGGACCAACTATCTAAAAGTGAACCTTTGTATGTAGAAATTTCAAGGTAGAAGATTTTAACATAGGAAAAGACATAGTAGAAGATCTTGATGATTTCATGAGGGAATTTAAATTTCCTATTGCACCTACTAGAACTTGTGATCCCTATGATGTTGCCAAAATAACTTTGAGGCAGATGAGGAGAAATAATTTTCCCCTGGGAAAACAAGTATGGGAGGAAGATGTGATTACTGATTGTTTGGAGACTGAAGTTTGTAGAGACAAAACCTTGAAATGGGAAGAATTAATGGAAGTAAGAGACTCTACACAAGGAAATGTAATTTTTTGGAATGTCACTTCTACATGTGGAGATCATATTTTTAACATGATGAATACAATGTCACTCATGGGAAAGAGAAAAATAGATTTGTTGGAAGAATGACTGTATCAAGCTTATGGTAAATAAATTTAAACCAAGAAGCATTATGAGGAAGAATTTAAGAAAATATATGTACTAGAATAAAGGAATTTTTCTTTGGAAAATGAGATCAAAATAATGAAAACTATTACCATACTTGTTACAGAGGTAAAGCACAAATAAACCCAAATAGAAACTGATGTGGAAGACATGGTCTTGGTGAGAAATTAGAAAATGGATGTAGATGTGGAAGAAGAGGAAAAAGATAAGAAGATAGAAATAAGGATGATGGAGAACATGCTTGCCTATAAGATAAATGTCCTGAAATAGATTTTACAAAATATCCACAATAGTTACATTTGACTTCAAGGTGCAAAGTATCAATGTTCAGAAGCTTTGTCTTTGCTTTCTCGCTTGTTTACTAAGTGAGGTCTTTATATACCATTATTTGAAAAGCTCATTCCAATGTTGACACAAAAGAAGGAAATGCCAAAAGAGGTTATCATCCCTACTAGGAAGTTGATGAATAAGGTCAAGGAATTGGATGGTTTCTTTTTGGGAAAAAATGCAAATGATCAAAAACAAAATGAAGACCATTTCTAAAGGTACACTTGGTTTCATTCCCAAAATTGTTGATGATAAAAGTAACATGAGAGAATGGCAAGAATGGTCTACTTCTTTTGATGATATTTTGAAGCATGAGATATGTATTGCTTATTGTAACAGTGAAACTAATGTCACCAGCATATATGATATGATTGATATCATGTACAAATTTAAAATAGACATGAATAAAATAGTTTTAGAATTCATATTTATAATAGATTTAAAAAGGAATAATTATCTGAGTGAATTGAATATTGTTAAAGAAACCACCTAGCTAGATATAAACATTGGCATTACTATTTGGGAAGTAAATTTTTACATTAAGGCATTGCCATCTAGAGATAGTGATTGAGCAAGCAAGAGGAAGTTTCATTAACAAAAAGAGAAGGACACCTACTTAAATGAACAACATTATCTGTGTGGTTTACTTGTTGTGGGTAGTCTCACTTTACAAACAATGAAGTTGATATTTTGGTTATCTCTAGTTTCTTCTCTTGTGCCTATTATGTCTTTTATAAAACAACATTGTAACAAGTAGTATTTTGATATGTGTAAGCCCTTCTAGCCTTAAGCTTGTTGCAATCCTTCTATTATAAAAAGATTTTCAAATCTTGAAAAAAGGGGTCTGAATTGTAATCTTGTGACTCATCATTCTAAGTTGGTGCTAGAGTTTGGTGCTAAGTTTTTTTATGTATTCAGCTTGTTTTTATAGAAGTTTGAAGATAAAGGAAAGTCAGGTTTAGTCTCTCATCTTTGTCAAATTTTATATCAAAATTATGTATTACTTTCAAGGAAATTAATACAAGCAAGCTTTGTATGGTATCTATGTCTTATGATTTTGTCTCCTATTTTATGCTTCTATGATTTTGAGAATGAATGAGAAAGTTTCATTTTATTCAAATGTAATTTGATGAACTATATGTCATTTCATAAGTTGCTTTTTAATTCAAAGAATTAAGTAAAATGATTATACTAAATGATAGGATCATGTGGGGTATAAAAGGGATTTGATAAGTATAGGATTTGAAGATTTGTAGTTGATACATTTAATTGCAAGTCAATTGAATAGATCTAGAAGATAATTGATATGACTCTACTTTAACAATGGATTAAGACACTGGTCTTTAGATTGAAGGAATCAAGCAATATTAATCTAGTCTTAGCATGAACACATTTATAAATCTAAATCAATCAAATTACTATCATAATGGAAAGTAAAGTTGGTCATTAATTATTGCATAAATTTTTCAAGTTAATTATTAGCTCTAATTGACTTGTCACTTATTTTGCAATTTTAAGAAGTTTTCAAGACCAAGTCTGCTAAGAAGGGTTTATATTACAGACTATTATTAATCTTAAAAGGTTTATAAACCTTTAGGTTAACCTACCTTGGTTTAGCAGAGCCTAAAGTGTAGAAAGCATTATTGCTTTGTTAAGTTGGTCCAAAACTAATAGAGTATGTCAAGCATGGGAAGTGGCTAAACCCTAGGTAATATACTATTTTTTGTTTACCCTAATTTAATAAGTAAATCTATTAAATCAAAAATCAACAACTCTAACTTCAATAACCCCCAGAAAAGAGGCCCTTAAAAATGGCCCATCACTTAGAAAATTCCATATATTTACCATCTGAATTCTTAGCACATTATTTACACCCACCAATATAGTGGTGATGATCATATTCAAGATCCAATCGATGCTTGAAACAAATTGTGTAAGGCTACACAAAAACTTACAAGAAAGTGATATGATCTTACTGCAATGTTTGGCATCTCTCCAATAAATTGGCACCTTTTATTAAAGAAATATCTTGATCAGTGTTGAAACCTTTTAGTAAAGATATATTGATTGATGTTGTCCAATAAAATCCATGTAGGAGTTGAGAATCTGACTCTAGAAATGCACCAAGATCACCTGCAATGCAAATAGCTTGCTAAAGAGAAACTTAGGGAGCAAAGAGCTTGAAGCAAATACCACACAAGAGAATATTTCACAATAGAAAATTATAATTGCTATGTGAATGGAATGAATTTACAATGAATGAGAGACCAAATAAAAAGGCCTCATGGAAGCTTGTAGAACAAGATGGAATGAGGTAGGAGATAAGGTTGACAACTAAGCACACATCCACAAGAGGTGGAAAAGATAAGTATGCTAAAGGGAACAAACTCCTATGTTGTCAACAACTAACCTCAACTACATGCATTAACCTAAGTAAGCTTAAGTATATAAAATAAATAATAATTAATTAATTATTTATTTACTCTAAAACCCCCCCTTAAGTGCAACTTAGGGGAATGCCTTAAGCTCACAAAACAAAGGAAATAGTGCAAAAATGGGTCCTGACAATGAGGCCATTTTAGGTACCCAAGTACAATGCAACTAAATGCAACCTCTGTAAAATAGGGAAAGAGAGAAAGGTGCATGGAAAAAGCTCTCCCTGAAAAGGGGTAAAACAACATGCTGAAAAAAAACATGAAGTGAAGGAAGGAAGGCCTCAACCAGTCCCCCCAAGGAAAACTTCTATAACCCCAAGCATGGACTATAGCTGAGAAAAGTGGGGTGATGCAAAAGGCTTAGTGAAGATGTCTGCAACCTGACTGGTAGTAGGAATGTACTCCAATGCAATAACACCATCCTGGATCAACTGACGGATGAAATGCATATGCAACTTAATGTGCTTGGTATGTTGATGTTCCATTGGGTTGCAAGTGTTAGAATCTAAAAAGATTAATAACCCAGAAAACTAGTGCAAAGAGTAAATATCTAAACTATGAATGCAAATGATACAAAATCAAAATAGCATCATAGAGTTAGTCTCCAAGAGAGTAATGCAAATGCTGGAAGCAAAATAGCATTAAGAGGATGCAAAACAAGAGATGCAAATACAAGCTAGGTAGCATGCTTATATAGGCTAGGAAGAGAGAGGAGGTGGCAACACCAACCAATGAGGAGCAACCATCTATCAGACTAAAGATAGCAAAGTATCTTCCCAAGATAGCTAATGGATGCTCACATGTAGGAAGGTGACACCTCACAACCATTCACCTAATAAGACATGCTTTATTAACCTAAGCGAGATTATTAAAAGTGTAGGAAAAACCTAGCAAAATAGGAAAAAATAAAAAACTACACTAACACCCCCCCATAAGCGAAGCTTAGGTGGATGTAGAAATGGGTCCCGGCAACGAGGCCATGTTAGGTACCCAAGTACAATGCAAGAAGATGCAACCTCTGAAAGCGGGGAAAGAGAGAAAACCACAAGGGAAAAACCCTCCCCCAAAAAGAGGTAAGAACCTAGTGAAGAACTGAAGAAGTCTCCCGCTAGGGAAATTGTCCCCTAAAATAGGAACAAGGAGTGATCATGAAGAAGCAGCATCACTGAAGCATGAAGAACCACAAAACTCTGTCAAAATGCTGATCTGTAGAACCCCCATGGAAATAGAAGGCACGAACCATCAACCAAAGGAGCATAGAACAAAAATATAACCTCCCCTTAAGATAGGTGAGGTGACAGGCAGCTAAAAAGATGGGCCAAAAAATCTCCTACAACATAGGAGCCAAACTCATCGAGAGTGAGGTACAAGCACAAATAAAGGCATGTGTCATCGACACTGCATGAGGAATTAGAGAAAGAGAGCCTATAAGTGGCAAACAACTATCCCCCCCATGGCACTTTATATAATAGTGCGAGTACAATGAATCACAATGATGAAAAGGATCCCGAATCGCAAGAGTGGCACTTTATCTCAGTGTGTTGCATAAAGATGCTTACAGTGAATATCAAAAATGATCATAAAAAACATAAGGCTGAAACAACAGAAGGTAAAGCCCAAAATGAAGCAACTGAAGCAACAAAATCGATCTTCGAAGCTGAAACAAATAGAATATCCACCAGAATGCTAAAATGCAAAAGACTGAATAGGATGTGTTTGGAACAGAATCTGGAACAAGAACTAGCATCACTGGAAAGAGCACAGGAAGAGCTTTCCAATGATATAAAGAAGTCCAAAATTGGAGATCGGAAGCTCAAAATATGCCTCTCGGAGTGCAAAATAGAACATCCGACTTTGATTGCCATAATAGGAAACCAAACTATATCAAAACTCAAAAAAACCTATACCAGTATCTCTGTCTCAGAACCATCTTTTCGACGCTTCTTTCGGATCAGAAAAATACCTCCATATGCAAAAGTTATGGCCAAAAAACCACAAGTAGGTCTTGATTTCAATGCATTACAAACCCTCATGAAGAGCATATGTTAAAAGTGAAACTTGGGCACAATAATCAAGGAAATGAATAGCATCACTGCGATCTACTCGAAAAATCATGCACTTTTAAAAAAAGAATCGCCTTGATATGAGGTCGTATGAGAAAGTTATGATCCTCCGAAGTTTCCAAAACAAGAACTGTGCACAGTCACGGCTGAGAATCTGCAAGTTCTGAAGAATTCATGCATGAAAATCAAAAAATAACTCCAATAGTGGATAGAGCACAAAAAAATAGCCAAGTTCATAACAAGAATTATCAAAATCGGAGTCCATATGAGCAAGAACGAGACATTTGAAAACTGCATTCAAATCTGCAGCTGCCAACGGAGAGGGGTATGGCTGTAGCTTTCCATGCTTGATTCTGAAAAATATACAGCTTGCATGCAAAATCTAAAAGATACCCAGATGGTTTTTCGGGGCTGCAAACAAAACCCAGAAAGCATTTTTCTTCCTGATGAACAAAAGATGTTGTTGTAGTGTAAATTAGACGCCTTTAACAGAAAAAATGGCTCCAAAAATTAGAAAATGACCCCAACAACCAAAATTTGACATGCAAATGCTGGATCAGCTTCTCAAGTCCATCAATGGCATGCTGGAACCTGCAAAACTGATTGAAAACTCCAAATATGCAAGTTGGTTGTCAGATTTGAGATTGAAACCTCAGAGAAAAATTGTTTTTGTCAAAAAATTTCTGATTCTCAAGACCATCCAAAGATGCAAGAGAAAATCATACTTCATTTTTCAAAAAACTAAAATAAAGTTTATTTGCCCCCCCCGAATCTCTCAAATAAGGAAACTAAAATCTACTCTTGCACATAGAAAAGCTCTGATACCATGTTAGAATCTGAAAAGATTAATAACCCAAAAAACTAGTGCAAAGAGTAAATATCTAAACTATGAATGCAAATGATACAAAATCAAAATAGCATCATAGAGTTAGTCTCCAAGAGAGTAATGCAAATGCTGGAAGCAAAATAGCATTAAGAGGATGCAAAAAAAGAGATGCAAATACAAGCCAGGTAGCATGCTTATATAGGCTAGGAAGAGAGAGGAGGTGGCAACACCAACCAATGAGGAGCAACCATCTATCAGACTAAAGATAGCAAAGTATCTTCCCAAGATAGCTAATGGATGCTCACATGTAGGAAGGTGACACCTCACAACCATTCACCTAATAAGACATGCTTTATTAACCTAAGCGAGATTATTAAAAGTGTAGGAAAAACCTAGCAAAATAGGAAAAAAATAAAAAACTACACTAACAGCAAGAAATGTGGATGGCACTCTAATTATCGCACCACAAAATAGTGGGACGATCAGGAGGAAAGCCAAACTCAGTCATCAACTAACGAAGCCATAAAGCCTCCTGACTAGCAAGAACTACGGTCCTGTACTCAGCCTCTATAGATGAAAGTTCTTGAGCAGGCTGCTTCTTTCATGACCATGTGATGGGACCGGAGCCAAGGAAAAATACAAAGCCAGAAGTAGACTTTTGATCATCAAAATCATCGGCCCAATCTAAGTCAGTGTAGCCAACAATGTGTGGAGTCCTCATAGTGTAATGAATACCATACATAAGTGTGCCCTGAATGTAGCACAAAATATGCCTAGCAACTTTCCAATGACTCTCATGAGGATCTTAAGAAAATTGAGAGACTATGCCAACCACAAAAGAAAGATCAGGGTGGGTGTGTGTCAGGTACAATAGGCTGCCAACCAACTGTCGATACAAAGTAGCATCCACTATAGATGAGGAGCAAGAGGTAGACAAAGTAACACCCGACTGAAATGGTGTAGGAGTAGCCTTACAATCAAGCATGTGAAAGTGATGAAGCATGTCAAGAGCATACTTCTATTGATACACAAAAATGCCAGTAGGAGACTGATGAATCTAAAGACTAAGAAAGTAGTGCAGCAAACCAAGATTAGTCATCTTGAACTGGTCCATTAGTGCACACTTAACATCCTGGACCATGGATAATGAACTACCTATAAGGATAAGATCATCAACATACAAAACAAGAATTAGAATCTCATCACTAAGACACTGAATGTACATTGTGGGATCAAAATGGCAGCAAGTGAAGCCTGTAGATAGTAGTAATGAGTCAATCTTCTCATACCAAGCCCTAGGGGCTTTCTTGAGACCATACAATGAACGTCGAAGCCTCCAAAACAAGGTGGGATCCTGCACAAAACTTGGAGGTAGCTCTATATAAATCTCCTCGGTGATATCATCATGTAGGAAGGCACTTTTCACATCCATCTGATAAACTAACCATCCCTGTGAAGCTGCGAGGGATAAGACAAGGCGAATAGAATTCATCTTGGCGATAGGGGCAAATGTCTCAGAGTAATCAACACCCTCAACTTGCAAAAAACCCTTCGTAACAAGATGAGCCTTATGCTTATCAATGGAGCCATCAATAGCATACTTAGTGTGGTAAATCCACTTACAACGTACTAGTTTTCTCCCCTTGGGAAGAGAACAAAGATCCCATGTGTAGTTCTTCATCAAAGAAGAATATTCCTCCTCCATTGCACTATCCCATTCTGAGTGTCCTTTTGCATCTACAAATGTCTGAGGATTAGTACTAACAGCATGACTAAGGAGACTGGAACCCGCAATGTGAGAACGAGTGCGACAGGATGTGGATGGGTCACTAGCTAGAGATCCTACAGCCTCAACAATAGCTCGAGCCCATTTAGGCATCTAGGGAGGATCCTGTGGTGGAGGTATATCAGATCACCATGATCATCATCATCATCCATGAAACAAAGTGGAGATGAAGAGGGAGTAGTGGGAGTTGAAGGAGTCATTGGAGGTGAGGAATGTACTGCAGGAGGGCTCTCATCAAATTGGACATCCTATTGAAATACGACCTCTCTGAAATTAGGATCAAATAACTTGTGAGCCTTTACATCCTCAAAGTAGCCAACAAAAATCAATGGTCGGCTCTTTGGTTCCATTTCTTTCCTTTGAGCATCAAGTACAAATGCATATGTCATACTCCCAAAAACTCTGAATGATAATACATAGGCTTGACATGGGACCAAGCCTCCTCAAGATTCATATGTCAAAGTGCCTTGTGAGGCATCCGATTCTGAATGTAGTAGGCACAATTGACGGCCTCTACCCAAAAACATGAATCCATGGACCTTGACTGAATCATGCAATTTGCCATCTCTCAAAGGGTTTTTTTCTTCCTCTCAGCCACACCATTCTGCTGAGGAGTGTAGGGCACTGAAAGCTAATGCTGAAGACCATGCTTAGAACAAAAATATTTGAAAGCCTAGTTCACATACTCCCCCACATTATCTGTGCGTATGCACCAAATAGAAAGCCTAGAATGCTTCTCTACAAATGCCTTGAAAACTTGAAATGAGTCAAAGGCATTAGACTTGTACTTAAGAAATTACATCCATGTGTGTCTGGAGAAGTCACCAATAAATGTAAGCACATATCTAGCACTCAAAAAAGGAGTAGGAAATGACATGAGGTCACTATGAATCAACTCCAAAGGTGCTAAAGCACAAGTGGCTCATCCATGTGGAAAAGAATCCCTATGTTGCTTGCCAAGTGCACATCCTTGACAAACACCATCTGGACAAGAAATCTAGGGAAGCCCAAGAATAAGTGCTTGTGTGCTCATCTACTGAAGATATCTGTAATTGACATGCCCAAAAAGTTCATGCCAAAGTCTGCTTATTGAATCTGCATGTGCAACTAAGCATGAACCTATGTCATCAGAAGACTCAAATCCAACAAATTTGTAGAGGTGAGATGCAGAGTCAATACTCCCAGTGGCCATGATCATCTCCAAATCATGCAAGTCCTGAATAACCACATCATGTGGTGAGAATTCAACTATCTTCCCAGAGCCAGAGTGGAAAATCTAATAGATAGATAGAATGTTCATCAAAATATTAGGAACACAAAGTACATCTTGTAGAGAGCCCCTGGCCAAAGCAATAGTGCCAGAACCCAAAACTGAAAGTTGTGAAGAGTTCCCAACTGCAATCTGTGTGGTGGCATAAGGAGCAAGTGAGGTATGAAACTTAGGAGTGTTTTTTATGTGGTGAGAAGCCCCAGAATCAAGAATCCATGAAGGTTCTAAAGTTGTAGCTCGTACAGAAAGAGCATGACCTTTCCCTCCAGGTGGAGATGAAGACTGAGGAGCTGAAATGTGATGCTCCTTCATGGCTTCCTCTAAAGCCTCCAATCATTTCCAACACCTAGAAACTAAATTTCCATCTTTCCCAAAAAAAATTGTAGTTCTCACTCAATTTCTTCTTGGTCTTGGAGGTAGACTCACCCGACTTTAAAGAATCTTTACCCTTAGGAGGGTTTGCTAGAAGAACTAGAGCCATCCACCTGTTGGATCTTTGCATGTTCCCTAGTCAACCTATCACAAAATTTCTCAAATGTAAGCATCCTATGTCTGTCTCCAAGGGAATCCATGGTGGAGTAGAAATTAGAAGAAAAAACTTGATACTACCCCTTCAGCTTTGAGAGTATCAAAAATATGCACTCATCATCTGTTTTGTTCTTCCCACATCCCTGTAAAACTGCATGTAAGGATTTGAACTTCATCAGAAAGTCCTCGATGGTGGGAAATTTTCTTGGTGATAAAGAAGTCAATTATGCATCCAACTTAAGTGCTCATAACTCATTCACCTATCCAAACAAAGTTTGAAATTCTTGCCAATAAGCCCATGGAGTAGTCAAGCCATCCAGATGAAATAGAAAACTATCTAAAATGTTGAGTGCAATCAGTCCCATGGCTTCATCCATTTTGTTCTTGTGCTATAGAACCTCAAAAGGGCACATAAGAATAGGCTGATTCTCATCCAGACAAGACCATAGACCTCTTGACATGAGAAGCCTAATCATTTGTGCCTTCCAGGTGTGGTAGTTGTGCGGAGTAAGACGGGTCACAGATGGATCTACCATTGAGAGAAAGAAGAAGATGAAAGTAGAAGGGTTTTAACTGAAGTAAATTAAAGAAAGACACCCCCCCATAAATGTACAAGAATATCTCTTAAATACCACAAAAACAACTATAGAAAGAAAAAAATTGGAAAAGAACTTGGATTTGTTGATGCAGAATGGGAGGAAACACAAGCCTCTACTTTGATGCCAAAAATGGGAGCTCAAATGAACTTGGAATCTTAAAAAACTAGTACCAATATCTCTATCTTTGAGTCATCTTTTCGACGCTTCTTTCATATTGGAAAAAGACCTCTATATGCTCAAGTTATGGCCAAAAAATTGACTATTGCTCAAAAAATGCACCTTGCTAGAAAATTACAGACACTATGTTAAATTTGATGCCCGTACGTCCATCACAAAGATGTCATCAGAAAAAAAATTAGGTGGTCAATTTCTTGATGTCAGCAGCCAAAATGATGATGTCACTCGCCAGAAAATGATGTTACAAGTTGTTGAAAAATGACGTAAATGGCCAAGAAGGTGACATTAGCAACATACGGTAGCCAAGAAGTGACATAAGCTATTTGTAAGATGACATCATAGGGCGGAGCAGCCGTAGAGTGGTGAAATAGTGAAAACTGTCGGTGGAAATGGTGCTCAGGAGGAGAACCCAACGGCACCACTGGTGGTTGGTGGCACGCTATCTTGCGATGGTGCTGCAGCTGGGAGTTGCCAACTGAGTAGGGGACAGGTGGCTAGCAGGTGGCTGGCAGGTGCCCAAGTGGTGGCACATTGGCACTGCTATGGCGGTGCCCAAAAATTATATTGTTTTTAATTTTTTCTTGCTCTACGTCCATATGACAGCAACTTGGGAGGCTAAAAATTTTCAAAAAAATACCTATAGCCAAAAATGAAAAGTTTTATATGAAAGCTGACTGCAAATGGCCTTTTGGATCCAATGGCAACATCCGTTTGGGCTGAAAGTGCTCCAAAAAATTTCTCTGCCCCTGATTTGAAGAAAAATGCACAAACAAACTAGGGTTTGTGAATCCAAATTATGGCTTCAAAAATCCTTCAAATAAGAAGCAGTAGGGAGGCTCTGATACCATGTAGGAGTTGAGAATCTAACTCCAGAAATGTGCCAAGATCACCTGCAATGCAAATAGCTTGTTGAAGAGAAACCTAGGGAGCAAAGAGCTCGAAGAAAATATCACACAAGAGAATATTTCACAAAAGGAAATTAGAATTACTATGTGAATGGAATGAATTTACAATGAATGAGAGACAAAATAAAAAGGCCTCATGGAATCTTGTAGAACAAGCTGGAATGAGGTAGGAGATAAGGTTGACAACTAAGCACACATCCACAAGAGACGGAAAAAATAAGTATGATAAAGGGAACAAACTCCTGTGTTGTCAACAACTAACCTCAACTACATGCATTAACCTAAGTAAGCTTAAGTATATAGAATAAATAATTAACAATTAATTAATTATTTACTCTAACAATCCATACATATGAGATTGAAGTTTCCCATGATCATGTTAGATTTTTCAAAGCATGCAGTTGGAAAACTAGCAAGCATCATCATTCTGCACGGTAGAATATGGTTGAACCAATTCCTTTACCAAATAGATTGAGAAGAGACATCAATGTTATTAGAGCACTATGATAAAACCATCCCCCCATTTACTTTGTTGCCAACACATCTGGAAATGGATAAACAATCTTCTGTAGTGACAATAAACTTTTGCCAGCACTATAATGGAGGATAATTGATACAATAAATTCTCTTTCTTAGCATTTTTTTTCTAGCAAGTAGATTTGGAAAGAGTGTTCAGCAATGAAAACTCTTAACTTGGTTACCTTCATTATTATGGACATGCTAAATGATTTAGTTACATCCCTCTGATGAAGAGCTCAAAACACATGAGAGATTTAAACAACGACTTCATGTATAGGGCCATTTATGAAGAAGATCTCAACATGTTCAATCTTATCCTATAGAAATTGGAGAATCCCAACAACATCCTCTCTACCTTAAAACAAAAAGAATTTATATTTACATATATTGCACATATTCCTTAAGAAATACACCATCTTCAAATGAAATGTCCCAATTGGATTGATATTCACCAACTATGTTGAATCACAAGGAAACACCCCTTAGAGGCCATGGCATTTTAAACATGTTGTATAAGAGGTTAACACAACAATCTTCCACAATCCACCCATAAAAATTTGCAAATGGTTGAGTGGCAAGTAGTGAACAATTATTTGTTCTCTTGTGCATCTCTCATAAAGCTTTGGTTGATCCTTTGCACTGATTGAAATTGAATTTGATACTAGTTGATCATTAAAAAGTCATTTTTCATATTTTTAGCAAATTGACACTTTTATGCTGAGAGGCCCTAAAACAAGCTTTAAAAATAGACAAAAACAAACAATTAGGCCCTAATAGTTTGTAGTCATGTTCTCTAGTACATACTCTTTCAATCTATTGGGTCAAAATTTGTTAACATCAAAGTTTCCCTTTTCAATTTATCCTACAAGTGAACAAGTTAAAAATAAATAATTGCATTTGGATTTTGCTCTAAAATAAGTCAAATTGTCACTTAGGAAAATGAAACTTTTGGAATAGGTACACTTTTATATGGTGAGAATGAATCTGTAATCTGGGCTCATGAAGAATGATTGGCAAGTGTGCAAAGTTGGCTTCTGGGAATTGAAGAATTGGGTATGCTTGTAAAATAGAGATTTTTGCATATGGAATGCACTTAGAAAAGTATGCAAATGGATTTGTGAAAACTTGCATGCTAGTGTGCTTGGAGTATTTTTAGTGTAGAACATAGTGGTGTGATTGTTTTAGGCTCATCTATCATGGATTCAATTTTATAACATCTCAAACAAGCCTACTGATCAATCTATGCATATGGTCAATAGTGAAACTTTGGAATTTGCATTTGCAATCACATTTAAAAACTGATCAAACAGATTCGTCAAGGGCCCAAATTTGAAACACAAAAATTATTTTACCCCTAGAATGTAGGGGTGAAGGAATTTTCATATTTTGGTCAACTGGGTCATAGTCACTCAAGGTCAAATAGAGCTTCTCAGATTTATGAACCAAATGCTCAGCAAGACAACAACTAACAACCAACTTTGAGAAACTCAAAACCTTATTAAAACATGTTGAAGAGGCCTAAAATATGAAACATAGGTTCTTTAATATGCATGATAAATATTTCCAAAGTGAAAAGTCCTAAAACTTTACCAAGTGTAAGATATTCAAATGCAAATTAGCCCTCTAAACATCATTTGACACTTGGGTAGAAAATGCAGATTTCTCAAATGCTCTAAATGACATCTCACAAAATGATTTGTAATTGCAACCTAAAAAATTGAGGGGTATGTATATATCAAATATAAGATGTGGAACATGTGAAACACAGTGTAGGTTTCAAAATGATAGTTGAGTACATATGCATGAAAAGCATTTAGGGGTACTTTTGAAAAAATTTAAAATGTCATACTCAAAATCCTTGTGGATTATGAATCCCAACATTTCCCTTTTCATTTTTCTCTCTACCTACATATATCTTTGTATCTATCTCACTACTTTTATTATATTGGTTGGCATTTGGCACATTGTATCCCTTGTTACATATTTAACTTAGAGAGAGGATTTAAGTTTTTGGGTGTGATGAATGTATCTCTCAACTTATTGGTCTAATTATCATATTGAAGAACAATGGTCATTGAAGTTATATTCATAATATAAAAACCCTAGTATCTACTTGTCAAACTACCAATGAAGATTGCATAAAAGTACAAGGTAAAAAAGTAAAAAGGAATTTACTACTAATTACAATAACATTTAATTAATGAAGGTCACAAGGGACTTATACAAATAGGTAAACAAAATTACCTATTGAAATGGTAAAAACTATTATTGACAATTATAAATGCATGAGTTAGCACATGAAAGATAGAACTTGAATATAATGTAGAAGCATGTGTAGCTCATAGATAACTTGGACAAGAGACAACATCTCTATGAAGTTCAATAGCTCAAATATTTATTTACATTGTTATTAAAAAAATAATAAAACTATCATCTTATCAAAGACATAATGGTTACAATTAATTCTAAATTGTATAAAATAACCCACAAATAGGAAAGCAATAGTAGATTGATAAAGAATTCAAGAATTAAAGAAAATATTGTCAAAAAATATTTATTGACTTGCTAATTTGAGATGAAGTATCAAACTAAAAATTCTTATTTGAACAACTAATGGGTTGGTGCTAGTGTTGGTGTGGGTGTTACCAGTATGGTTTTTTTGGTCATTAGTGTTGGCACTAGTACTAGTGCTTCTACTAGGGCTTCAACTAGTGTGTTTGTTGGCTCTATTGGTGGTGTTAATGTTGATGTTGGCTCTTTTACTAGAGTTGTCTTTGGTACTTCATCTAGTGCTTATGTTGGTGCTTGTGCTAATTCTGGTGTCAGTATTTTGTTGGGGTTTTTTCTTCCTTATTTTTGCAGTCTATCAGGTCTTTTTTGGTTTTGGTTCGGGATCTTCAATTAGTTAATGGTGTTTTTACATCCATTAGTTCTCCAGCTAGGGTCACAGTGCCTAATAGAGACTCATTATATGTTGGGGCATGATTTAGCTCTAGCTAGGGTTTTATTTTTTAGTTGGAGGTTAGTTGGGGATTGTCCTTCTAGTTCTTTTTAGTCTACTAAGGCTTTATTAGTTTCTAGGGAATCTCATTCTAAAGGGTATTTTTTGTCAACAACAATAGTTGAGAGTAGGTCTTGGGTTTGTCTCTCTTATGGGACTAAGAGTTATAGTAGTTTGGGGTCAATTATGAAGGGTCCTTTCCATGATTCTAACTTAATCTCAATTATTGGAGGAGGATGTGGTGAAAGTGTACTGGTATAAATGTGAATCAAGGAAAGTAAACCTAAGTTAATCACATTATCATGCACACAAAACTCAAAGAAGGAATCAAGGAAATTGATCCTTTTAATCCCAAATGTAATATGACTAGATCTATAAATATTAATGCTAACCAAGTGATAAAGTCACTAATGCATGCTAGAATATATTGGTTGTTGAATAAGGGAAAAGATGCAAAATTTCTTGAGACCCTAGTTGTAATATGATGTGGGAAATGAAATTTAGATATTAGATGTAATAAGTAGATATGTTGAGATAAAGAATGAAATTAGAAGAATCACCTTAGGAGTAAAGGATCTGATTTTGTACTTGATATCTTACTCAAAATGGATAAACAATATTGGATATGGGCCTAGAACCACCAAATCTACAAAACCCAAAAATTATTTGATGATCTAGATGGGGTGACTTTCGTGTGAGGGTGACCTCCTAAAGAAGGGGAGCAATAAATCCCTAATCAACTATGTCCAAACTTGAATTTGATTTCATAGTTCTACATAATGACAAAAAGGGTATTTGGCTCTGCAACTTTTTTGCCTTTTACAAATACAAAACCTATAACAAAAAGGGTTTTATTTATTGATGTGGGATTTGCCTTAGTCAAACCCTAGTTTAGGAATTAAACTTGAACTAAAAAAATTTAAATTAAATGTATGAATTCACCTTACAATAGTAGGATTTCTCGAATCAAATGGACTAAAATCTCTTTACCAATTGACTCAAATGAAGAATGTAGATGAATGGAAGTAGATGTAAAAAATGACCTTGAATAGATTGAGGGGGATCTTCAAGATAAACTCCTTCAATTTCTTGAATGCTTAAATCCTCAATCTTCAATGGAGGATTTTCTTGAAGAGTGCTTAAACACTTGAATGCTTGAGAACCTAAGTGTTTGATTGCTACTATGTGTGAATTCTTGATAATAGTATGAGCTAAGATACAAAATGGAGAAAATGGATATGTTTATAAAGGGATCAGATTTAACTTTATCACATAGGCTAACAGTAGTGTGCATTAACTTTGTGGATCAATCCATATGAGACCTAAGATTCAATCCCAAAATAGGGCCCAAGATGGGATGTGTTGCATCCCTAATTGGGTAGGGACACACTATGTCCCTGTCAACTAGGTCCCAAAACCCTTAGGATTATTGTAGGGTCCTAAAATAGGTCTCATATCCTAGAAATAAAGTATAGATCCTAAGATATGATTGGTGTGGTGTAAAAAAGAGATTTTGAGTGATTGGATAAAGGAAAGGGAGGACCTAAGTGGTTAGATCCTTCCTCAAGCTTTACACTCATGAAAATAAGATCTTTAAAGAATATCTATTAGGTCTTACCCTTATTCTTCTTAGGAGAAATAAGAATAAAGAGGAAGAAATTGGGAGAAACACAAGAGGATGTTGATGATTAAAGTGAAGTGCTTCCAATTTAAGATGGTACATTTAGCCCCTACTTTAGCAAGAGTGTGACCTTGATCCAAAATCTTAGTAAAGTAGAGCATAAAACACGAGATAATTAATCTTATCACAATCAAGGAGACAAAGAATCCATTAATCCTCCAAGGGATTGAGTCTTTTTCAACTTTGAGATCATAATAAGAGAGGGATCACTAACTTAAATAAGAAGAGATAAGAATGGTGTGATTAATCTACAAATGATAAATGTACATACTATTTTGAATCATAGAAAACAAAAAACAAGAAATGTGTTACTCGTGTATGGGACTTAGCATGTTGTGCTTGAATATGTTACCGATATATGATATTTATCAAGCATGTACACATTAGTCATATATAATTTTTAGCACATATGTATGGATGTGTTACCTATATATGGGATTTAGCAATCTTGTACACATTATCCATATATGAGATTCAGCATATATGTGTGGAAAGGGGGGAGGGAGGGAGAGAGAGAGAGAGAGAGAGAGAGAGAGAGAGAGAGAGAGAGAGAGAGAGAGAGAGAGAGAGAGAGAGAGAGAGAGCTCTATGTCAAGGATTCTCACTTCCTTAATTGAAGGTGTACAAGGAGCATCCATTCTTTAGGATTGTGTATAATCCATAAGAGATTCACAAGATGTGTGAAAAATGAGGATGGGGTAATAATGCATATTGAGGATAACTTGGAAGCATACTAAGTGTCCAAAGCTTAAGTACCCTAAGCCATACTAAGAATTCATATTTACTGCTCCATGATTCAAAGAAAAATAAGAATAGTGTATGCCCCACATTAAAGTCATTGATAACACTATAACAGGAAAAATGGATTTAACAAAGTATACATAAATCCACTATGAGATGCCCACAAGAGAACACAAATCAAGGGAAATGAGTGTAGAACATATATAGAGAGAGAGCACAAAGGGATATACTAACTTTGGGGTCAATATTATCATATGATAACATGTAAATCTTATATCAAGTATAAAATATCATCTTCCCTTAAAGGATGTAGAAATACAACACAATAGAAGAAATTTGTGTAAGAGTTACAAAGAAGAATCTTTTTGGACTGCCACCATGGAGACCAAAAAGAAATTATTCCCCCGTGTCATAAATCCAAGAATAAAATACAAGGATATAGTTATGAACAATAGAACATGCACAAAATAACATATTAAAACATGTAGAATAAGTGAGATACAAATAAAATAATGATGCAACATTTTTATTCCTTTATCACCTTATGCCAATAGAGAAATAAGGGTCATCTATAAAAAAATGAGTAAACATATAGTAAGCACAATATAGGGGCACATCACAATAGGTAAATACACAAAAGGATACTATGTTAGAGAACTCACTTAAGTGCATTTCCCTCCTCCCTAATCTTGTTCATTATTATGTAGAGAAGGTGGATAACTTGCAAGAGGGAAATATCCAACACAATAGGAAAAATAGCTAAGTCTAAAGAAGGACTCGCTTGATAGTCACTGTGATAAAGACTAGATGTAAGCGTAAGTTGTGTAGAAAGCACGTTAGGAAAATAAAAATCAAGATCGATAATCTCATGTTGATAATCTACTTATGTATCATCTTCATAAAGATTAATAATAATAGAAGCCAAAATATGAATATCACATTTATCTATCTCATCTGTATGATTAACTTCCTCTCCAGGCATAAGAAGCATGCATACAATCCTTAGCATGAGCTTTACTATTATTTCAACATTCGGGAGCATGTCATTTAGGCTTAGTATTTCCATAAATTTATTGAGAAGAAAAATGATAAATAAAAATAGATTCCTTACCATCTCTAGATAAAATATTAGGAGGAACAATAGTAGGTTCAGAACTAGAAGGAGAAGCCATACTAGAAGGATCATTAGATGTAGGAGGTGCTTGACCATTATAAATAGAAGAGTTAGAATAAATAGGTGTAGAAGGTGTAAGAAAAACACCACAAATTTTATCCATAGGCATAATCAACTTGGAAATATTTTGACATTTATGAGCTTGATAGGATTTAAAAGAATCATCAAGAGATGAGTAGGAAGTGTTGTAGGAATAGGAGGCCAAATAAATCAAGGGTAGCACAATATCTAGGCCTAGAAGGATGATAAATACTATGATTGATTGTCTTATTCTCACCATCATAAGGAAATTTAATGCCAACAACAGTACACCTAGCTTCACTTGGAACTAATTAGAGGTAGGAATGACAACAAAAGTACTATTCACCACTTTACCAAAGAGTCCAATAGATAAGGAAATGGAACTATAAGGGGGATACAAGAAACCATTACAAGTCTTAATGTGAGTATTAGTTAAATCATAAAAGTCATGATGAAATTTCTTATCAAACAAATGTTCCTCGGTGAAAATATTAACCATGGAAGTAGGATGTAAGAAGAATACTAAAAAATCCAAGTAGAGATATAAAGAGGACCATCATGAGCTCTAATAATATCAGAATTATCAGGTATTACCAAGTAAGTTGTATTAGATTGGTATACTAGCCCATTGACTAAAGACATGTCAAAGTAACAAAAGAAAAACACAAACATTAATAAGAACTTGAAGGAGACTGTAGACATACCATAGTAAAGAAAGACTAAAGTTGATAAGTAGAAGTTATTTTCCACAGTAAATCAAATTTTGATATTGCTATTAGGATTCAACTCTATCATTTGTATAGTCAAACTCATTGACCCATGTTTCATGATAATGAATAGAACACTTAGCACTCATTGCAACCAAGTGATGAAACACTTAGTTGGAGTAGTACTCAGATGGGTGACCTCCCAAGTCGTGCTTCACCCTTGTGAGCATTACCATTTCCACAATTCTATTCAAAGTAGTTTTTTATTTTCATTCTCATCTTTGTATAAGGATTTTGAGTGTAGTTGATTAAATTTGTTAAGTTTAAAGCAAGATTTGCATTGTGAGATTTTTAATAATTTGGGCAATCTGTATGTTGTCTAGTTAGATGCATTATCTTCTATATGCAGTGTGTATCCATAGATTAGCCTTGCATTTTTTCATATCTACATTCAATAGTTAGAAACATGGCATCTTAGAAGTTAGAAACATCAAGTCTACCTAGGTTACTTATGGCTATGAGCCCCTTGGTTTACATTTGTTGCTCTCTGGTAAAGATCATAACCTTGGGAAAATAAGTAATCTCTTAAAAATAACATTCATTTCAAATCTTTTCACATAGGGGAGTTGTACCTTTCAAATCAGGGGCCTTTGAAATTAAAGAGTCAAGGTATCAGCCAAAACCAATGGGACAAACTATTAACCAAAAAATATAAATACCTCTTTATGAACTTTCCAAACCTTTGCATAGTGTAGGTTCAAATCTTTCTTTAAATGTGTTTGTAATGCGTCAAATCTCAATCAACCACTTCATTTCAGTCTTGTCTACTAAGGTCTCTAGCACAATTAAGAGTAGGTTTAGGCTTATGTTTATCATTAGATTTAGATGGTACTTTATTCTTAGGTGGAGGTGGAGGTTGAGGTATATGTTCCACAGTGTTAATAGTATTGTCATTTTCTTAATGTAGGGTATCATAAGAAACATTCAAAGCAGGGGAGGAAGAAGAAGGTTGAGCAATCATTATAGTAGTGTGTTGAGGTAAAGGATTAGAATAGATTTGTATTTTTTAATTAGGAGGCACCAAAGATTTATTTCCATTATCATGACTATCAATAGATAAAGCATTAGAATCAATCAAGTCTTGAATCTTATATTTTAGAGTATAATGTGTTGTAGTATCATGGCTATGTTGGTGATAATATTGACAAAAGGATTTAGGATCAAAGTATAGACTTGATGTGGTAGAAGGAAGAAGTGCTTTAATAGGAGGGAGTGTAATAATATTAGCACTAACTAGCCTTCCCATAATAGAATGCAAAGAATCTAAAAAAGGAGTGAACTTATGGTTCATCCAAAAAATAGAGTAAGATGCAATGATGCCTTTGGATGTAGCGGATACTTTTTCATCTACCATATTTGTTCTTGACATAGTTATTAGGTTTCTAATATTTATTGTGACTAGGTGAAGCATCATTCTTCTCGATAGGTACAAAAACCATTGGAGTGGTCCTCTCAAACTAACTCACTTGTAATTGATAATGATGAAGCATTGCACAAGGTTGTGAAATGGAAGTCAACGCGCTAAGTAGGATCTTGTCTCTAATGTATTTTTGTAATTTGTAATAATTATATTTTGAATAAATATTAGGAATATTATAAGAAAATTTAGCATGAAAATGCTTAAATATACTAATAAAATCACTCACTTTTTCCTTAGGATCTTTTGTATAATACATCAAATCAATCAAAGAGACTTGAGGACCAATGTTATTCTGAGATTGTTGGATGAAAGAATTAGCAAGTTTATGAAATTAATTAATAGAATAAGGTGAAAAATATAAATACCATTGCAACTCTTTGTCATAAAAAAGTAGAGAAAATAACTTAGCTAAAATCCTATGATCAGGAGAATAATCACTATATAGAACTTGGAAAGTTTTAAGATGAATCACAAGGTTACTCTTACCATTTTAACTATCAAGGTGGGGCAAATTATCCTATTGAGGAAAATTGATATTGATAATGTCAAAGGAAAAAAGACTACCCATATCACTTATAGGTACATTAAACTTTGATTGAGTAAGAAAATCATTTGAGAAATGCTAATGATAGTTGAATCATTAGAGGAAATAAGTGGAAATGATACATTTGACACACTAGGAAGAGTTTATGAATTAGATGGGATTGAATTTGATATGGATGGGACACTAGGATCCATAGTAGGAGGATTGGAATAAGTGTAAGGAATACTATTATAAGGAGGATGTGAGGTAGGAAATTAAGTGGGTGGAACAGTCACAAGTAGAGAAGGAATAAGAAGGCTACTAATAGGATGATTAAATGGTGTAATAGAAGTAGTCACAATAGGATATTTAACATAAGTATGAAAGCTAGAGATAGGTGTTAAAATGGGCAATGAAGGTTCAATAATAGTGACAGGAAGAGTCATTCCTATTTCAAATATGGATTAAGCTAAAGGCTTAACATGAGAATGGACAAGGTGAGTAAGACAATGCAAAGGATTAATGCCATATTTATAATTACGGATCACCCTCTTAAGAGAATCAAAATCATAAATCATATCAGTATTTTTATTATCTTGAAGAATCCAATTATGTAATTTATCAATCTCAATAGCATGATTATGAGCTTTTTCAAGAGGAACCCTTAAAGTCTCATCTTCATTATGAGATGAATGAGAAGAGAAATGCTCTATGGAAGGATTAGTATCATGAGAAACCATAGGATCACTAAGGTTCTTAAAGAGAGGAGATGAGGAATATAGATTGAAGTGATCTATGAGTTTATGACTTCTAACAAGAATAATATAAGTAGGGCTTAAGGTAATAAATATCATACACTAAACAAGGAAAGAAGATAATATAACCTTAAATATATGAACTAAATCACAAAGAACACAATATAACCTTAGGAAAATAAAATATATAAAGCATGAAAAGATAGATCGCAAGAGATAACACAATAGAATACAATTATCTAACTCCAAAGTCAAAAGAAGGGGAAAAGAAGTTGGATTCACCAAAGAAAGGTGAATGCACAACAATCAAACCCAAATAGAAATGGGAGCATAAGTCAGGTTAATCAATGATGTATGGGTGAAAATGTGAATCAAGGAAAGTAAATATAAGTTCATCATGTAGCCACACACACACAACTCAAGAAGGGAGTCAAGGAATTTGATCCTTTCAATCCCAGTTCAAAAATGACACCAAGTGATAAGGGAGCTTTAATAAAAGCTAGAATCTAGTGGTTGTAGAATAAGGAAAAAGATGAAAAAGTCCTTGAAACCTTAGTTGTAATGAGAGATAGGAAATGAAATTAAGATACTATATGTAACAAGTAAATATGTTGAAATGAAGAAGTAAACTAGAACACTCACCTTAGGAGTAAAGAATCTAAATTTCTACTTGATATGTTGCTCAAAATGGAGAAATAGTGGAAGATGCGTGACTAAAAACACCAAATAATCATTTGATGATCTGGCAAGGGTGACTTTCTCTTAAAGAGGGGGAGAAGTGTGTTCCAATCAACAGTTTCCAAACCTAAATTTGATTTCATAGTTTTGCATAATAATGAAATGGTATCTATATCTACAACTTGTTTGCCTTAAAAATCCAAAACCTAAAATAAAATATATATTTTTATTGAAGGGAGGTTTTCCATAATCAAACTCTAGTTAGGAATTAACATTGAATTGAAATAATTGAATTGTAGAAATGTATAACAAATATACAAATTCACCTTACAATAGTAGGATCTCTAGAATTAGATGCAATGAGCTTTCTTTACTAATTGACTAGGATGAAGAATGTGGATGAATGAATGTAGAAGATGCAACAAAGGATGTTGAATGTGTTAAGGGAGATCTTGAAGATAAACTCCTTCAATTTCTTGAATTCTTCAATTATTGATCTTTAATGGAGGAATTTTCTTGAAGAATGCTTAAAGATTTGAATGCTTGAGAACCTAAGTGCTTAAATTCTATTATCAATGAATTCTTGATAATAGTATGAGATGAGATGAAAAGTGGAGAAAATAGATGGATTTATAAAAGGGATTGGAATTAGCTTTCTCATGTAGGTCAATAGCATTATGCATTAACTCTAGGGATCAATCCAAATACAAAACTTGAGGGATGGTCCCAAAATAGGGCTCAAAAAAGGATGCATTGCATCCTTGATTAGTCCAAAAAAGATGTACTATGTTCTTGAATCAGCAATGATGTAGTAGGGCCCAAAACCTTCAAAAATCCTATGGGGTCCTACAACAAGTCCCAAATCCTGTAAATTAGGTAAAGCTTCCAAGATATAATTTTTGCATTGTGGAAAAGATATTTCAAGTGATTGGATGAAGGAAGGGGAGGACCTAAGTGGATAGATCCTTCCTTGAGATTTACGGTTGAAAATAGGATCTTAAAAGAAGATCTATTAGGTCCTACCCTTATTCTACTAAGAGAAATAAGAAGAAAGAGGAAGAAAGGAGGAGAAACATAAGAGCATGATGATCTCACATGAGAAACATAAGAGCATGATGATCTCACATTAAATAAGTGTTATACATCATTAAATTAAAGTGCTTACAATTTAAGACAATATAGAAAGCCATTAAGGATTCTTCCACTGTTTACTTTGATCATACAATAATTTTTCATTTTTGAGGTTTATGGTTGAGTCTCCCAAATCGCACGAGTGAATTTTCTTGGTGTGGGAACCTACATTATCTGGTATGGTTCACATTTTCCCTATGGCCAATGAAATTTTTATTGAAAATTTTGAAAATATTATGGATAGAAAGAAGATCATATGTAGTCCTTTTACTTGTTTAGTTTAGTATAATTCATTGATGGTGAAACCATGGCACCCTAATTTTCCCCTACTCTTGAATCATTTTCCAAGTTTTTTATTTGGGTGATGCTTCCCTACTTTCCTCTTCATCTTTTGGTTGATTCCATGTTGGAATTTGTGGTAGATTTTATTGGTGATTTCTTTATGGTAGATGATGATTCATTATATATTATGCATTCTACTTATGTTAGGATCCTAGTGGAGATGGACATCTCTAAGGGGTTGTCTAAAAAGATTAAGTTAGAGCATCTTAAAGGATTTTGGATTCAAAATTTGGACTATGAAGGGATTCCCTTGTGATGTATGAAGAAGTTCTTTAAAATGGGTTATTTGGCATCCCAATGTAGATTATGGAGGGCTAAGACTAGAAAGTCTATTCTTGGTTGAAGGGAGACTCTTTTGAGCATTACAGTGCTATTAAGAAGAGATTATCCTATATTTTTCTATAGGATCCCCTTTTTGTTGACCCTATTGGTTCAATGGAAATCTCTCTTATTTGTTTTGTTTTGATTTATGCTAGTTGTGCCACTTTGGATAGCATTGTTGTTGGAATTTTTATAGCTGATGTTGGTTATGGAGAGGCCACTTCTCAAATTGGGTCTACTGGTAAATCTTCTAGTTGCCCTACTACCACTATTATTTTTACATCTTCAAATAAATCCTTTTGTTTCTATGTTTTTGATTAAGAAAAATAGGTGTTACAAGGATCCTAAAATCCAAAATTTCTTACATAAAAAAGGGCTGCAAATTAACAAAATAAGCCCATCAATAGAACACCAGCCAACCAAAAGGCCAGAATGAAAAATAAGCAAAAAGCCAAAAAGAAAGAAACCTATGAAACCAAGGATAGAACTTGAAAATTCTTCACTTACTCCTCCACCTTCCTTTCAAGGTCCTGGATGGTCTCTATCACTTCATAGGCTCTCTGAATCTCCTCTGTCATTGGCTCCTAGCTCTTCTCATAGCTCCAATCCAAGTGGCTTTGGTTTATGTGTGTTATGGTGTCCTCTTCTATCTTGTCTTCTTCATTGTCCTTTCCATCCTTCTCTATGAAAAACCCCCATGCTTTCAGATTACTACTAAGGCTAACAATGTTTTCATTGAGAGAGTTCAGATAGTGAGCAACTAGTTAGCCATTTTGTGGTTTAAAGTCTCCAAATTTTGCATCCTTTTTTCAACCATCTTGATTTGATACGCCTTGTCTATCGAGTTCCCTTGCTCAGTCTTTTTCTCTTGGCTTTCCAACTGTTCCATTCTATCTTTAACCTCCTCCAACTCGTGAAATAGCCATTTAATAGATCTAAAGTTATCAATCATGTTATTTTTTACATTGTTGAGAAAATTCATATCCACCTCCCTAGTGATGGCCACCAGTATCAATTCAATTAGTTCCTCCAATTGAATCTTGCCCTCTTTTCCTTCAATAATTTGGGGATTCATGACCTCTCATACAATCCCCATTTTTGAGGTTCTGACATTGAAATTTTTCCAAGCCATACGCATGTCTTTTATCACCACCTTCCTTGCTTTATTCCTCTAGTTTCTCCTTATCTATCTCTTGTTGGGGAATGGGGAGGGAAGGGAACTTAGAGATTTTCAGACCTACATTCCCCTCCAGAGGCATGTCCTCCTCTTTCTTCCTCCTTTTCTTCTTTTTTAGGGTTACCAATCGACTCCTCCTCAATCTCAACATCCTCCCCCTTGTTCTCTTCATCTATGTCCATATCTTCTCCTTCCTCATTGTATTCTTCTTCCCCCCTGACTAGCTATTTTGGGCACATGAACCTTAGGACTTTTCCAACATAGTACTTTACTTGGAGTAGGAGTGTCCTTGTCTCTTCCCCTGGCATTCTTCTCCAACGAATGATATTCTTCCTCCTCCTCTGAGATTAAGCTCTAAATTTCCTCCATGTCTGAAGAGAAATGAGAGCTTCCTATCTCCTTAGAAGCAACCACAAATAAAAAGGAAAAGAAACCTTAGCCCCATAATGAAAATGATTGAGCAGAACAAAATGATGGGTTTTAACCCTATCAAACCTTGTGTTTAGAGAAATAGACTCAATGATGGCCCTCAACACATACCTCTAGAGTTTATTAATCAAGTCCATCTCATAGTAAGTTTCACTTTTCACTAGATCCTTCTCATCCATGTTCTTAGCAAAATCCTTTATTGCATTCACAAAAACTTTTTTACCTCTGTAGAACTTTAAACCCTCATCATGGATATTAGTGACATGGGTAATAACCTCCACATTAACATGATGCAAAACACCATCAACTTTAACCCTTCCATCCTTCCAAGAATTAACATTAGGTTGGTAATCATAGTCATACTTGTCAAGCTTGGCAATGTAGTTTTCAATGCCACCCTTTTCCAATTTCTCTTAGACCTTGGTTCTCTACCTCCATTTCTCTGCCTCACCAACTAGCTCTTTTCTACTCCATTCTACAACCATCCCTATAGCTTGAGTGGTATCCTTTTGCATAAACACAGTCTACTCTCCACCTTCCTTAGTCCTTTGTATGCTCTGTCTAAAACCACTTTTTTTTTCAATTCTAGTGAATTGACAAAGAAAATAAACTTCACATAAAGCATGGTAATTTGACACAAAATGTGTCATCTACCATTTTTACCCATATTTTCCATAACTACATTGACTTTCACACATATTAGCTTTAGCTTCCATAACTAACTTTGGATTTCACTCGTACCTTCCTGGATCTTCTCTTGATCAATTAGGATTTTTGTGATGAACAAAATATTCCCTCCAATGTTTCATATTATCATCATTTCTTTCCTGACTACCTCATTGGCAAACCAATTAGCCACCAAGTTAGACTCCCTACACTCATGGCTAACATGAAGTCTCTTAAATTTTCCAAGTATTGTACAAATTTCTTCCACCATATTTGCAATGGTCTAGGCAGGTTGGAGAACACCCTTTATACATCTGATGATGTTGTTTGAATCCCCCTCCATCCATAAGTTTTTGGCTCCCACTTCTAGAGCCATCTTAGCAATATGGAGAGCAGTACTAGCTTTAGCATAGTGGTTTATCTAGATTCCCAAGGGATAGGAGAGAGAAACAACACCCACAACATAAAAATTTCTAATTATGCCCCCACATCTCAAAGGACCAGGGTTACCATTAGCTACTCCATCAAAGTTAGCTTTATGTCAACCTTTAGGAGGGAGTTTCCACTTCACCCGCTATCTTTCCAATCTCCTTCCTTTTCCCTTTCCTTACTATAACCTCCTTCATCAAGATCTCCCCCTTTTCTAATATAAAAATTTCTTTCATATTACTATTGATTTTATCTATAAGCACATAAGCAAGAACCTCCCTATCTCTAAAAATTCTATTATTTCTCTTCTTTCATACTCCCCAGCAGAAGTGGGGCAAAGTCCATATACTTATACAATGCAAATTAGTACCTTTATACAAGTTGTCCCACTGACAAAAGAAGTCCAAAATATTACCTGGCTTGCACCAACTTATCCCAAAGTTCTTGGTCAGACATTCCTAGACCTCCATGGAAAGAGGGAAATAGATGAAATTTTGATCAACTATCTCCAAATGATGCTTACAAAGAATACAGATGTTAGGGATATACCGACCTCTTTTTGACAAATTATCTAGAGTGAGAATTTTATCTTGAAGCATCAGCCAAAAGAAGATGTTAATTTTATGGGTAAGGCCAATTAACCAAGCCTTGGCCCAAGGAGGTTTATCCTTCAGGTTCCAAAGAGAGTTGTATCTTGAGGCTACCGAATAGCATCTGTTAGTATTACCTTCCCATATTAGTTCATCCTCATTATTACTCAAAATCAAAGAATTCAACATCACCATTATTGGCTTAAGATCATTCAAAATCAAATATAGGTCTCTCCATCCTTGGTCTTTTCTATAGTCTCTTACTTTCATTCCAAACAATCTAATACAGGTATTGGCCCAATTTTCAAATGTAGGATTATTGATGAGAGGACCCTGAATTAGCCAATTATCATGCCAAAAGAGGACAATCTCTCCATTACCCACTTTCCATTTATCCTTAGAGTTAGCTAGGGTTCTAGCCTTTAGGATTCCATTCCAAATAAATGAGCCATTCAGAATGCCAGGGTCATTGAGAAAATACCTTAGAGAGGGCCTCCTAATATACTTGTCCACCAAAATTTCCCTCCATTCCCCCGTATTGTTAAATATGCACCAAACCTACTTTTCTAGAAGAGCATTATTGAGATGCCTTAGTTTTCTAATTCCCAGACCTCCATAGCACTTGGGAAGACATACATTATCCCAGGCCACTAGAGGGTATCTTTTATGTTCCTCCAGACCGGGCCATATAAAATCTCTCTGGATCTTTTCCATTTTGTTAGCATATTTGACCAAGACCCCAAAGAGACTCAAGGCATATGTTGGAAGATTCTAAAGAGTGGACTTCACCAAAATATATTTACTAGCTTGGTTGAGGGTGGTACCCTTCCAACCCACTAGTTTCTTACTAAACCTATCAATAATCCCATTCCAAAATGAATCTGGCAGCTTAGTTCCCAATGGAAGCCCAAGATAGCTTGTAGGTAGGGTTCTAAACCCCACACCCAAGAATACTAGCAATCTTCCTTTGTCTATCAATAGGGGTTTTAATAAAGAAAATTGAGCTTTTTGCCCAATTAATTAGCTGGCCAGTTCCCCTAGTATACAAATCCAATAATCTCTTCATTGATTTAGCCTCTTGAATTGAAGCTTCTCCTTCCATAATAATATCATCCAAAAAATTTTGGTGAGTGAAAGAAGCATGCCCTAAAGAAGGTTTCATTCCCCTCAAGATTTCTTCCTATCTTTTTCTCTAAATCAATCTACCTATACACTCAACCACGATAATAAATAGGATGCGAGACAAAGGATCTCCCTACCTTAATCCTCTTGATAGTTTGAAGAAATTAGATGGGCCCCATTAATCATAATATCAAGTGAAGAGGTAGAAACAAGTTGGAAAATGAGCTTACAAAATTTGTGGTCAAAGCCAAAAGCTTGGAGAACTGAACCAAGGAAAGTCTGGTCCACCTAGTTGAAGGCTTTGGAGAGATCCAAATTGAGGAGAAGGTCCTCCCTCTTCCTAGCCTCCATTGAATGAATTAATTCATGAATCATCATTGTAGAATCTAGGATATGCAGGGACAAATCCCATCTACTACTAAGAAATGATCAAAGGAAGAACTTTTAGGATTCTAGTTGTTAGAACTTTTGAAATTACCTTATAGAAATAATTACAAAGACTTATGGGCTTGAATTTGTCCATAGAATCTGCCCCAAGGATTTTGAGAATGAGAACCAGAAAGGTAGTGTTTTAGAATCTTCCTAGCCCCAAAAAATTCTTGCACCACCTTGACCACCTCCCAATAAACTTGGAAGAAGAAAGTAGGAAAACTATCCGACCCTAGGGCTTTATCAACTGGGAGAGAGAATACAGCTTGCTTAATTTCAAAATTGCACTCAAACAATATCAAAAACAATATCCTTATGATCCTCCATAGATAACATAAGATCTGATGGCACTCAAAATTGCTTTCCCATTTTGAATGTTTATTCCAAATTTCAAATCACTTTGAGCCTCCTATAAATGCTTTTAAATGCATATGTACCTAGCTATCCATTTGAGGCCCATAAGGTGTTTAATGTTTCTAACACCTTCCATTTAGCATATCCACTCATTCCATGATGATAATTGTCATTCTGAGCCATTTTGTGAAGTCCTATTTTGTGTAGTTTCCAATTCTGCATTTTTGCCCAAATGTCAAATAGCGACAGGAAGCCCAATTTGCCTTTGAATATCTTTAACCTAGAAATTTTTTATGACCTTCCACTTTGGGGATATTTAATATGTATATTAAAGAACCTATGCTCCAAGTTTCAACTCATTTCAAATCCATTTGATTAGGTTTTGAACCCCTCAAAGTTGGTAGTTTACTATTTTCATGCATTTGCAAATTGTGCAAAATTATGGAAGGCCCTCTTTGACTTATCATAACTGTTGACCAGTTGACCCAAATATAAAATTTCCTTTTGCATCATATTTTATGGGTTAGAGACTTTCTATGTTCTTGATTTAAGCTTATGATGAATTTTCTTGATAAGTTTTCAAATGCGATTCTATTTGTAATTTATAAAGTTTTACTAGTGTCAAGAAGTGCAGATTTGTCAGTACCCCTATTCGGGATGTCATAACTTGAAATATATGATAGGTAAGATCAAATGGATTATACCACTATGTTTTACTCCAAAAATACTTTAAGTGTGTCAATTTTCAAATCATGATGAATCCATCTACACACTTTTCCAATTTTCCAAAAAAGTTATGACTCTCTAGGACTCATGTCTACAAGTTGGAGGTATCAAAATCCAAGACTAACAACAAGGTGCAAGCTTAAAGACACTAAGTTTCATGCGGAGTGGAAAAACATTATTTTCATGGTGAAGTTTTTCAATACTAATGCATCCTAGAGACCCAAGAGATGACATAGATGTTTCCCCTTGACCTAGCCAAAGACCAATTCTAGACTAGGAGACAAGTAAGCATCATGAAGTGAGATGGCTAAGTGTCAAATTTATGACCTATTAAATAGAGGTACATAGGCCCCAAGTAGAACTTCTTTCTAGGTTTTCACCACTTGGAATAGTTTTTTTTTTCCAGGAATTTTAACAATTTTTTTTGAAATACATCAAAGTGCCTATTGCTACATTTTTACTAAGATAATCATTTTTCAGGACAAATATACTTTTTAGGTTGTTTTCAGAGCCATATTTTATCTTTTATATTTTTTAGAATGATTTAGAGATTATTAGTTCTCAAGGAAGATCACATTGTTTTTGTCCCAATTTCTAGCATGGTGTAGCTCATGATGGATTATCAAGCTTGTGGATAAGATGGATAAGTATGAATGCATGAAGCAAGATGTGATCCTCAAGGGATGCCTCCTTAAGATTACCCAATCTAGGGAAAGGGTAAAATAGACATATAAAGCATATTTTAGATAAGAAATGGATGCTAATGAGATAGATAATATAAAAGATATTGACATGATTACCTAAAAGTATATAGTTCAAAAGAGGAGTGTACATATCATGGGCTTCTAAGAACCATGTTTTCCTTATTTTTTGATCAAGACCAAGGGGTAAATTGGATAAGATATTGATAGGATAGAATGCTAAGGATGAAACTTGTATGGAGGCTATGAGTGAATAGTTGAGAAAAGAAAGAACATGATAGGATATGTGATGGATAAGTTAACATATGCTCATGGATAGCTAAACATTATCTATATCAAAGGATGGTGGAGGAGGGAATAGTTGGAAGATGGAGGATCATGCATGACACTTTTTGTTAGGTTTTCAACATGGTACTTGGGCAAGGTGCCACAAGAAGTGGTTTTCACCATAGGATGAATTTATTTCTCTTTACTTTAGCTACCAAGGTGCATGTTTACTAGGCTTTCACCAAGGTATTTTTTCCCTCATTTTTTTGTTTTTCTATTTGGATAAATGATCCTCTTGAAGGGCATTTCATGATAGGCTAGGTCCACTAAAGGTATTCTCAAAGATATGAATAGTGTGATGGAAGGGAGATGTTAGAGAAGGTATATGGAGGATAAGGCCTTATGTTTTGGAAAAATAGAAGGAGGGTGGATAGCAGGTAAGCATAGGTTTTTTTTTTTTTAAATTAAGGGTATGTGAGAAAGTGAGAAAGATCAACATAGAAAAACACCTTGAAGGGTGGTAGAATGATTGAGGAAATATAGATGGAATAGCTCAAAATTTAGATGTCTAAGGTAGTGGAACATGTTTGCAAGAAGATGGAGTTGAAGGATTTGGATGATTTTGAGGAAGATGTTTGGAAAAATATGGAATGGAAGCCTTTGGAAGCTTGAATGTCAACTTTGATTTATTTAAAAGTTCAAGTATTTCAAAAGAGACTTGAAAATCCATATATATTTTGATTTTTCTTTTCATTTGGATGCTTTAGAAAGCATTTGTTCAATAATCAAATTTAAGAATCCATATTTTCTTTGATTTTTCTCTTTGGTGAGAGGTCCTTTTTGGTCTCTTGAATATTTTTTCTTTCTTTGTATTCACATGTTGATTAGATAGGACATAGTTTTCTTCATTTTTAAATGGATTCTTAGATTTATTTATTTTATATTATACATCCAAATTAATTCCAAAAGACTTGGTATGTGTGGGCGGATAAGGATGATATAGTAGGATTAGATGGATTGGTGGATAGAAATTGGTGAAGGATGAATGTCTTGATTTATCTTGACTATGATGGAAGAAGTGAATGATGAGCTATGAGTGAAAGGTGTGAGGGATGGAAGAATTAAGGACCCAAAATAGATGGAAGGTTTGAAGGCTTTATCTTTGATGGGTAAGGACCCAGGATGGATTTAAAAGATGTAAAGGGATAATGGTTAGGGATATAAGAATCCTTAGAGTGAGTAACATGACCAAGACTATCGATAGGCTCATTAATATCTTTCATAAAAGAAACTTCTTTGATAAGAAAAAGTGAATATTCAAGGTATTTTTGAGGTGGATATGGAGAAGTAGAAAAATGAAATGAGAGGATACTTTGATCTTGACAAGTTTCATTAGATGGCACAGGAAGAACACATTTCTCTTGGTTTTCAATAAGCTCACTAGAAGTGATGGAAATGGTATCTTTTTCTTTCTTTGGAGATGGAGAAGGCATAGAACATGGAGGAATATTTTGTTCTTGAGATGGAAGGGTGAAATCTTGGAAGGGTATGAAGGGATCTAGGTCTTTATATTTCTTGGTGCACTTTTCTTTATCATTTGAGAGTCCTCTTGACATGGAGCCACTTCTAAGGATACTGGAGAATTTTGGGTTTGTATGGTACTCTCTTGAAGAGTTAATGAAGTATTTCTTGGAATAGGTATGAGAGGTATAGTAGTGCATGAAGGTTTGGGATCTTTAGTCTTGGTAGAATTTTTCGTTCATTGTTTGATGGAGCCATGCTAGAAATATTTTATGTTTTAGAGGATCCATAAGTGTTGGAATAACTAGAGGCTATAAGGGTACCATTACTAGAAATAGGCTCAACAATTTGATCTTTCTCAAAATAGTATCATCATCACATGAGCCTATAGATGTTTCAATGCCAACAACCTTTTCACCAATAACATATTGGATGTTATGTTTTATTTTCATGCAATCTCAAGTATTATCACAATTATGTTGATGATATGCACAATAGGTTTCCAAAAGTGGATCTCCATATGATGTAGTTTTAGGCAATGTGATGGGCTTCTTATCAAGAAGTGTTTCCAAAATGACATCCTAAGAATCTTCCAATGGAGAAAAAGTCATCTCAAGGGTATGCCTAGGATCTTGCTATTGTTTAGCATCATCATGGTCAAAGATAGATCCATCATCAAATTTTGGTATAAGCACTTGATCAAAGGTTAGACCACTTTTTTTATCTCTATGAAGATATTTTGATCTAATGGAAGAAGATGAATGGTATTTCAAAGAGATAGAGTGTGTAGACATAGAATTAAAAGATGAATAGTGTATTGGTGAGATAGAATGTATATACCTAGAAGAAGAAGATGACTCATGTGCATATACAAAACTTGAGGAAAAAAATTTTGATGATGTCATTCTTTCCTCTATCATTTTTTTAAATTTATAATATGCTTTTATTATGTCTTTAGTGAGACTAAGGTAAGTGGGATCATTTTTCTCCTCTAAATTTTTGTATGCAATGTATAGGCATTTCAATTCCCTAAAGAGATCAAGCAACTTAGGATCATCTAGACTTCATTGAGGTTTGGTATAAAGAGAGTTGAATCCCATAGTAGTAGATAGAAATTAAAGAATGAAGGAGAATAGAAGAAAGTAATGGGAAATCTAGAGTGTTCTTGATTTCCAAACAAGGTCAAAAAAGTATAAAAATATATAACCAAGATATATTGTCACAGGTTGCCCATGTTGTGGGTTAGAATGCTTTGTGTATGACCCTTGTGAGAAAGGAAAGATAAGATTGAAGTATTCAAAAGACAGATAATAAGGGAAGATGGAAAAGTGAGCAATTTACTAACCAATAGTATAGTCAAATAGCTCAAGCTAACACTTTAGAAAAAGGGGGTCCTAGTATACTGAGATAGATCAAAGGTGGAAAAGACCAAGAGTGGTAAGACCAAAGAGTCATTTTAAGAAAGTTCAAGCAGTAGATATTCATATGGCGGTCCTACAATGCATCATAATAAGCCAGGAGAAGATAGATAGATAGACTACATTTCATAGAGAAGCTAGACAATACTTTAGCACTAGATAGTGTGGGAAAATGATATTTCATAGTACTGCTAGATGATAGTCCTTGTAACTACATTATATAAGTGTTTGTTCAATTACAAACTCATATGTCAAAACTAGTTTACTCGGCACTTGAATAATTTGACACTCAGTCATAAGTAACATTTAGGCTATCACTCAACTTCTATACACTTAGTATATACTAAATTACTCAGCATTAACTAACTTTCCAAATTCTTGGTCTCTTCTTTGATACTTGACTTGTATGCTAACTCGGTCTTTACTAGGGTGCTTGACAACCTTTGACTTGCTTGACCTATGATAAAATATTAACAAGTCCTCTACAGCTTGACCTTATCTAGATGCCTTGATCACCATGATGACCACCTAATGTTGCCTTAGAAATGACTAAGTGTTACACACTATTAGGTAACTTAGGTTTAGAAATCAACAATCTCCCCCTTTGACATTAGTAGAAAAAACACTTTGCCATGACTTAACTTTCCATACAAAAATAATGTCCCCCCTGAGACTATAACATGGTCTTCAAAACTTTATCTCTGCTATATATTATATACATGTCTATAAACTCTGATACTAATTCATCTGATAATGACATCTCTCATTTTTATCGTAGGCCAAGAAAGTCACAGGTTATCAAGCACCCTAGTAGAGACTGGGCTAGCATATAAGTCAAGTAACATAGAAGAGATCAAGCATTTGGAAGTTAGTTAATGCTGAGTAATTTAGTATATGCTAAGTGTATAGAAGCCAAGTGATAGCTTAAATGTTAGTTATGACTGAGTGTTAGAACATTCAAGTGCCGAGTAAACCAATTTTGACATATGAGTTTGTAATTGCAAAAACAATTATGTAAATCATTTTAACCAACTTCTACATGATATTTAAAGATTTTAGAGAAAATTAAGGAGATGATTACACATTTTCTCAAATGGCATTAATCTCAAGGAAAGAAGATTAACCAATCAAAAAATCAAAAGGGTAAAATGGTAAAAGGATTAGATATGGATCGTTGATCCTAACCTAGAACTTTCTATGATTATCTATATAAGAAGGGTTCCTACCCTAGGATTATAATGAGAAATAGTGTATGAACAATGATGGTGAATTGAGCTATAGAGATAAGGAAGGGTAAGTCTAAAAGGAGGAGGTCAGAAAAAGCAATCGAAGCAGTGAAGGACAAAATAGAGATGTCAGATAAGGAGATTCAGAAATAGATTTTAGAGAAAACCAAAGGATCAAGTATTGAATCAATTTTAATAGATTGAGTCAGGGAAAATTTCTTAATAGAGTGGTTCTAATAGACCTTATTTAAATCTCCTAATAGAGTCCTTACTTTATTGTAAGTGTAAAATCATTTAACAAGGTAAGACCTGGCAGACCCCTTACAAATTAGATCATCAAAAGTCACTAGTAAATTTGGACCCAATTTTGGTCAAAATTTTGACCCAAGTTTGTCACTATTTTTCTCATCAAAATTTTGACCAAATTGTAGGTTGGTCAAAATTTTGATGAATACATTCGTCAAAAAAAATTTGTTTGAACCAAAAGAAAAATATTTCAATGAATGTATTCATCGAAATTTCAACCAACCTATAATTTGGTTGAAATTTTGACGAGAAAAATAGCGACAAACTTGGGTCAAAATTTTGACCAAAATTGATTGAAAATTGGTTCCAAATTTACTAGTGAGTGATCAAATTGTACCCTAACAAGAAAACTTTATTGTTGCAGTAGTAAAGATTTATATGTTTCATCCCCACCCTATTTTTGCCTTCAACTTGAAGTGTTTATAGGTTACCAAAATAATTATGTTATGTGTTGATATTTTTCATGGATGTTATGCTTAGATAGATTTTATTTCAGCATTACATGTTTATGATTATATGGTATGAGATTTAAGATATCAGATGGATTAGGTGTGAATACAATAAATTATTTTATCAATGAAAATTTTAATAGATCATGATTCACCCCCCCCCCCCCCCCCCCCCTCTCATTATCTTGCTTGTTTCCCATTAAGATTTCAATTGGTATCAAAGCTAATTTCTAATTGAATGAAGCCTAATAGATTGAGAGAACAAGATCTTGAAATGGAGGAATACAAAATGGGAAAAATCATTGAGAACGAGATGATTCAAATCCAAATCATACTATAGCAACCTGAAGGAGTGATATATGAGTTAAGGAAATCCTTAAAGAAAAGGAAATATTTGGCCATTCAGTAGAATAAAAAAACTATACAAGGAAATTGATATATAAGGATTGCTCAACAATGGAAATGCTAATGATAGTGATGCAACAATACCATATTTATTAGAGAAGAACAGAAATATAAACAAAGAAGTCAAAAAACTTAAGAGAGAACAAGAAATTAAATTAGTGAGACTATGTGAAGTAACTAAACAAAAGAAGAAAGTTGAAGAAGACAAAATTATGGTTGAAGAAGAAAAAAGACAAAGTGCCACCAAAATTGAAGAAAGATTATTTGATGTGCATAAGCTTACAAATAATTAGTTGGACATGATGAACTAGTTACTACTTGCAAATAAGGAGTTAAATAGAAAGGGTGTCAAAATCAAAAATCTAAGATTACAAACTAACCAACTAAGGAATGAGTTAAGATCTGAGATAAAACTTCTAGAAAGAATAAACAAACCAAGTGAAGCTATTAGATACTTTAAAGAATTAATGAGATCACCAAGTTCATCCAGTGGTACTTCTAGCCTAGGATATGTCAAGCACTCTTCATCTACTGAGGAAGGGAAGTCATCAAATAATTATGAACAAACAAATTTTAAATCCAAATGAAATACTACTTGTCATCATTGTGGTAAACTTGAACATACTATTAACATATATAGAAGCAAAAATGGTATGCAAAACCCTAAACCTAAGTTTACTGATAATTATTTTAATTGCAAGAAACAAGGACACCAAGCACATGAATGCAATTCAAAGAAAAGAGATGCACCTAGTACACCTAGATTTGAAGGGCATTGTTACAACTTCAGAAATATGGACATAGAGCTCATGAATGCAAATCCAAGGCAAAATCTAACTAGACATTTAAAAAGAAAACACATGCACCTGAGCAAGTTAACTCTTAAAATTGGGATTACAACACATGGTATAATTGTCATTATTGTGGGAGTATGGGCACATTCCAAAGAATTTCATTAAGACACATTTCAGAGGTAACTATAAGAAATGGTTGAATGGAATCCTAGTTTTTTTCAATTGTCTCAATGTTGGACATGTTAGTAAGAACAACATGACCGAAGCACTAGCCCCAAATAGTGGAAACAATAAAGGAAAAGGAAAATTGGAGATGAACAAAACATGGAAAGAGGTAGTAGAAGATGGAAGTAGTGGAGAAAGAAAATATGAGATAACCCAATCAACCCAATCCAACGGATTAGGTGATCACACCACATCCAACTAAGAAAAGAAGGTATGTGAGGGATGGTATATTTAAATGAAATAACATACATCAGTTCCTAACAATAAAAGTGATTAAAAGTCCATACTAGCATGAATCAAAATGCATTAGCACAAATTTGAGAGAAGTATTGGACAATGGGATATGTTGCACTATCAAGTGTCGAGCATCAGTAATATAGTTTATATTAACTGAGCATTGCAATATAGACCAAAATTTTACATCAACTGAGCTGATGTATTGATTAAAAAAGGTGATAAGTATTTTAATTAAATGAGGCACAAAAGGCTAAGACATTTTTTGTGCACCTACCTGAGTACAAATGCATTTATTGCAGACCTAAATGGATAGATGAAAGGTATATATCAAATGGTATTCATTCTCATTTTACCAAGCAATTTTCAATGCACAAGTTGGTGTAGGAGAACATATGTGATAGGAAGTTAGCATGTAGCATTATTAATGTAGAATTATATTGCAATAGGAAGTATGGTGGTAATAGGAAGACAACCTACATTATTACAAAAATGTAGGGACACAAAGAAAATATCAAAAAAAATTGAGTTTAAAATATGAAATTTGAAATGTTTGTGTGTGAGTTTAGAATATTATGTTTTAAAATAAATGTCCTTTTTCATGTGGTGGAAATGTTTAGATGGAATTCTTATAATCTTACCCATCATTATCCACTTGGGCCTTAGTATCAGTTTATTTTAGTTTGTTTTGGGTGTGTTAAAAGTTTCCAATTTTCAAAAATGTTTATGGGAAAAATCAAAAGGAAGAAAATGATGAATATTCCAAAAGCATCATGTGTAGGCATTCAAATTGTAACTTTCACAAGAAAGTTGTGATGGTTTCTTGGGAGTTACAATAGAATGTTTTTCAAAAAGAGAAAAGTTGCATATTGTAAAGAGATTTTTTGGAGGAATTACTGGGAGAAAGTGAATGGAATGAAGTCCTTGATTTTTCCTATAATTTTATTGAGTTTCTAGTGTTTTATGAATGTGATTGTGTAGTATTCTACAAATTTTTCTCTAATTGTATTTAGATCTTCATTTTGGAAGAAATTTGAAAATCAAATCTTCATAGTTTAGAATTTTCTTACTTTTATTTTCCGATCAGCCAGATCTCTCTGTTGTTTTCAGAGTGGCCTTTGCATGGAAGTTTTCTAAAGATCCTCCAATGGTCTTTGTCAAACATTGGAGGATACTCTTTATTTTCATGCATTTATTTGTTGTTGTATTATTATCTCATATCATTTTACAAGAAAACCTAGTTGTAATGCAGATTTGAATGGCCAACATCTTAATATGTTGACCCTCATTTCATTAAATTTCTATGCATTTTCTGAAATATGCATTCATGCATGTAAATCTTGAAGTTGTAGATTCAATTTTCTAAAGGTTTTAAAATCCCTCTACATCATTTTTGGTATTAAAGCCCAACAAAAGATCTTGGTAGAGAAAGGTGATTTGGTATTTGATTTTGAAGTTGTATGGGGTTCCTCGCAAGAAAGAATCAAATCACACATTTATTTGTGAATGTTGAAGGAGAAGGGATCAAAATGAGTTTTGGATTGATTTGTTACTAAATCACTTGGGTGAATCAAAGGAAGTAAATCCCTATCATTTGAAAGAGAAATATCTGAAGTTGAAACTATTGCATGCATATCAACATTCCTTAAATCTGAAGCTTCCTGATTTTGTGCAATGTAGTGGAAAGCCTTTCCTCGTTATGCATGAGATATTTTTGGAAATATTATTAAATATACTCTCATTTGGTTCAAGTTGATTCATTTTCATTTAGAAATGAACAAGTTATGCACAATTCTATGAAGTTGGTTTGTTCCAATTTTAGATTTACAATCCAAAGAAAAAATTGTAATAGTCACATATGGTTTCATGCATACCTAAAAATTGGTGGGAGGATAGTTCATTACATTTTGAATATTTTTAATTCTTTTGATAAAAAATTATCTCATGATTTGAGGGGTCAAATAAACCCATTTCTAAAAAAATGTCATGTTTATTGTCATTGTTGCTTGCTACAGGAAGGCAACAGTTTGGAAAGTCTTTTCTTCCTTGATTTTCATGGTGTTAGGAAGGAATTTGGTTGAAAGAAATTCAATTTTACCATTTGAACCCAGCTCTAAAATTAGTAGCATCAAGTTGGACAATTTGTTTTGATCATGGTTAAAGTATGGTTAGTTTTATTTAGTTGAGGGGATAAGTGTTTGACAAAATTTCTGACAATGTGAAGACACAATTACCACTACTTGAAGGAAATGAGTGAAAGAACAAGACTGGAATTTTTTGTGGAAAAATATTTGTTTTGTTTAAATGTCCCATATTGCTGAAGCACTCTATGTTCATGTAGCAAAAAGAAGACATAAACTTAAAGTATTTTTTACTGCAGAAATAAAAGAAGAGATTTTACTTTGTACATAGTGTGTCATATTTCAGCAATAGAATGGGAAGTAAATTAATATTATTTTGATTATTGATAGAAAATGAAAGATTGAGAAGATTTTAGTTTGTGAGAAGTGTTAGTTTGTGGTGACTGATCAGGGAAGTATTGTATGGTGTGGGGCATCGCCCTGAAAAAAAATTTGGTACTATTCATCGATTCATGACTAAAGTTTGGGCTAGTATTCACCAATTTATGGTTGACACGTTGTAAACCTAAAGCGAAAAAAATACTTGTATAAAAGGGCTTAGGGTTAGGGATTGTTTCATGGTGAGTGATGTAAAAATTGGTTCTTGCAGCCTTATCAAGCTATAAGGGAATACAAATTGTAATCAAGTTGTAATCACTGGATCATAATAATATTGGACTTGCTATTTGGTGGACATAGCCTAGGGATTGCATGAACCATGTTAAATCTTGGTGTCTTGTGTTCTTTTCTATGTGGTCTATTTTTTTTGTTATTGGTTATATTTGCATGTAATTGTTATTTCTGTATGAGGTTTAATTCTATCAAGTTGTATCAAAGCCTAGTTGTTTTTTAGTTACCCTCTGCAGAAAAGTCTCATAGTTGAGTGGGAGTCTCACAATTGAGTAGGAGCAATGGCAAACGAGGGTAAGCTAAAGGTGGAGAAGTTTAATGGGAAAAAATTTTAGTTATCGAAGATGCAAATGGAGGACTATCTTTATCAGAAGGATTTATGGAAGTCGTTGAAAGGAAAATCCAAGAAATAAGGAACTCTATCAGATGAGGACTAGGAGATTTTAGATAGAAAGGCACTTGGAAGCATTCAATTATTCTTGGCACCATCAGTGAAATTTAACATTACAAAAGTGAAGATGATGGTAGAGTTGATGGAAACCCTAGTGAAACTATATGAAAAGCCCTCCACTTCAAACAAGGTATTTCTAATGAAGCATTTATTTAATATGAAAATGGTAGAAGGTGGATCCATTGTAGATCATTTAAATGAGTTTAATACTGTTACTAGTCAGTTATCTTTTGTGGGTATTAATTTTGATGAAGAAATTATGGCTCTCTTGATTTTGCAATCTTTTCCTAAAAGTTGGAATGGCTTGGTAATGGTTATGAGTAATTCTATTTCTGGATCTAGTACCCTAAAATTTGATGATGTGATCGGTGTTAATTTGAGTGAAAAAACTCATAGAAAATCCTCAGGTGGATCTACATCAGGAAGTGCTTTGAACACACAAAGTCGAGGTAGAATGACTAAGAGAGGAAGTAATTCCAGAAATCATGGGAAATCAAGATGAAAGTCAAAGGGGAGGAGGTCTCAATCTAGAGGACCAAATGACTATTGGTACTATGGGAAACTGGTGCACAAAAAGAAAGATAATTGGACTCAAAATAAAAATGAAAGAGATAAACCAGATGGAGAAAAGGAGGTAAATGTAGTAAGTAACAAATCTAAAGAGGATGCTTTGCTTTTGTCTTTAGAAAGTGTTGATGATTCATAGGTTTTAGATTCTGGTGCTTCATTTCATGCTACACCTCATAGAGGTTATTCCATTGATTATGTCCAAGGGGATTTTGGGCTTGTTTATTTGGGGGATAATGAACCCTATCAGATTGTTGGAATAATTGGCTACTACATGAGGTAAGACATGTTCCAAGGCTGAGTAGGAATTTAATTTCAATAGTTGAACTAGGTGATGAGGGTTGTGTAGTTACTTTTAATGATAAAAATTGGAAGGTTTCAAAAGGTTCCCTTTTAGTAGCAAAAGGTGTGAAAGTAGGCACCTTATATCTTTGTACAATTAACATTGGTCCTTCTACTTTAATTGTTTCAGAGAAACATGAATGTTCAAGAATAGTTGTTGTAGATTTTGATACAGCGTTGTGGCACAATAGACTTGGGCACATGAGTGAGAAACGTATGATACTACTTCATTCAAAGAAAGTTTTACCAAGTTTGAAATGTGTTAATATGGATTTCTATAAAATTTGTGTATGGAAAATAAAAGAGAGTGAGTTTTGTGAAGACTGGAAAGGAAAATAAAAGGGAGAAATTAGAGCTTGTGTATACAGATATATGGGGACCAACTCAACTATCTTCTCTCAGTGGCTCTCATTATTATGTTACAGTTATTGATGATGTAACTAGAAAAGTATGGATTTATGTTCTTAGATAGAAATCTGATGTATTTCAAACTTTTAAGAAATGGAAATGTTTGGTTGAAAATGAGACTGGTAAGAAATTAAAATGTCTCAGATCTGATAATGGCGGTGTGTATTGCAATCATGAATTTGAAGACTATTGCTCCACTAATGGTATTCATAGATAGAAAATTATTCCAAGGACTCCACAGGAAAATGGAGTGGCTGAATGCATGAACGGGACTATAATGGAGTGTGCAAGGAGCATGAGGTTATATGTTGGGTTTCCCTTACATATGTGGGTGGAGGCTATCAATACTACTGTATATTTGATTAATAGACGTCCCTCTACTCCTTTGGTTTGTGGTATTCTAGAGGATGCATGGAGTAGTAAGAAGGTGAGTTATTATTTTCTTAAGACCTTTGGCTGTGAAGCTTTTTCTCATATAGATTTTGAAAATAAAACCAAGCTGGAAGCTAAGTCAAAGAAATGTGTATTTGTTGGATATGGCATTAATGAATTTGGTTATATGCTTTGAGATTTTGAAAATCATAAAATTGTAAGAAGCAGGGATATCATATTCAATGAGAAAGTATTGTACAAAGATTTGTTGCAGCAACATGATAAGAAAGAAGATGATTATGTAGTGTTGGATGATACTCCAAAAGATGATGTTCTAACCATTCCTCATGATGTCGAACAACCACAACAACAAATCCCACACACACTAGTGAATGTTAGAAAATCAAAAAGGAAAATTAGACCTCTAGAAAGATTTTCTCCCTCTTTGTATTCTATTTTACTAACGAATGTTGGGGAGCCTAAATGTTATGATGAAGCTATGCAGGTGGATACTAAGATTTAGTGGGAGTCTGCAATGAAAGATGAAATGGACTCTTTGCTACAAAATAAGACATTAGATTTATTCAAGTTGCTTGCAAGTAAAAAGGCTTTATAGAATAAGTGGGTTAACAGGTTAAAAGAAGAGGATGGAGGTAAGAAAATATTTAAAGCCAAGTTAGTTGTAAAAGCATTTGCACAAAAAAAGGGCATTGATTTTGATGAGATATTTTCTCCTGTTGTTAAAATGACTTCTATCATATTGTTTTATGTATTGCAGCTACTGAAGATTTGCATTTAGAGCTACTTGATGTTAAAATAGCCTTCCTTCATGGTGATTTGGATGAAGAGATATATATATGGCTCAACCATGAGGATTTTAGGTCAAAGGTAAGGAGAACTTAGTGTGCAGATTGAAGAAAATTTTATGTGGCTTGAAGCAAGCACTTCGACAATGGTATCTATAATTTGATAGTTTTATGCATAAGCATGGATACAATAGGTGTCATTCAAATCATTGTGTTTATTTTAAGAGGTTGGATGATGATAGCTACATTATTTTATGTTTATATGTTGATGATATTCTTGTAGCTGGGTCTAACATGGATCATATTAAGGGGTTGAAATGTAATTTAGCACATGCATTTGCTATGAAGGATTTTTGGGCAGCAAAACAAATCCTTGGTATGAAGATTTGCAGAGATAGGAAGAACAAGAAATTGACACTATCTTAGACTGATTATGTTGAGAAGTTGTTGCAATATTTCTCTATGGAGAATGTTAAAGATGTCAGTACACCTTTACCTAGTCATTTGAAGTTGACTAAGGAGATGTGTCCTAAGACACAAGAAGAGTAGGATAAGATGTCCAAGGTACCCTATGCTTCAGTTGTAGGAAGCTTAATGTATGCTATTGTATGTACAAGGCTAGATATTGTACATGCAGTGGGAATCATTAGCAGGTATATGAGTCATCTAGGAATTGAGCATTGGAATGCAATAAAATGGATTCTCAGATATTTTAGAGGAACATCTAGTAAGTATTTACACTTTGGGGGCTCCACTACTAACTTATAGGGCTATGTTGACTCATATTTGGTAGGAGATATTGATACCAATCAGAGTACTACAAGTTATGTATTTACTATTGGTGGGGTAGTGGTGAGTTGGGTTTCTAGGTTATAGAAGGTTAATGTTTATAGAGCTAGCAAAGGAGATTATATGGCTTCAGTTCTTGGAAGAATTTGAAAACCCTCATAGGGATAATTATTTGTTTATAGATAGTCAGAGTGACATTCATCTTGCAATGAATTCAGCTCTACATTCAAAGACTAAACACATTCAGTTGTGGCACCATTTCATTTAGTCAATTTTGGATGATGGACAGTTAAAGCTAGATAATATACATACAAATAATAATCGAAAAAATATGTTTACAAAGGTGGTGACATGGGAGAATCTAAATTTCTCTTTAGCTTTGGTTGGTCTTCTAGACTAAATAGGAATAAAAGAATAGCAGAATCCAGGGTGGTTTGATCCAGTGGGAGCCTCACGTAGTAGTGGCATAGCTACAGGATCAGTCTCCAAGTGGGAGATTGTTGTCTAGTGTGGAGTTTGATCAGTCCCCAAGTGGGAGATTGTTAGTTTGTGGTAACTACTTAGGGAAGTATTGTACATACTTCATAAAATTTTTGGAGTTTGGGGCATCACCCAAAAAAAAAAAATTGGTACTATTTGTCGATTTGCCACTAAAGTTTGGGCTAGTATTCACCAATTTATGGTTGACATGTTGTAAACCTAAAGCAGAAAAAATTCTTGTATAAAAGGGCTTAGGGTTAGGGATTGTTTCATGGTGGGTGATGCAAAAATTGGTTCTTGTAGTGGTATTGAGTTGTAAGGGATTACAAATTGTAATCAAGTTGTAATCACTAGATCATAATAATATTGGACTTGTTGTTTAGTGGATGTAACCCAGGGATTGGGTGAACCACGTTAAATCTTGGTGTCTTGTGTTCCTTTTTATGTGATCTATTATTTTCTATTATTGGTTATATTTGCATGTAATTTTTATTTTTGTCTAAGGTTTAATCCTAACAAGAAGAAGATTGGTTCTCTGTTCATGAAATATTTATTCCTCAGGTAGAAGAGTTTGAAGTGAAAATTATGTTAGAGTATGTTCACGTCATATGTTCATGTAGTAGATTAGCATAATACAATGTGCAGATTGTGAAGGTTTCTAAATTGATGAGTGTGAGCCTTTGAAGGAACCCTTCAAGTTTAGTATATCTAGGAAAGGTTTCCAGAGTGCAGCTTTGCATCATAATGGAAGAAGAAGAGGAAGCAGAAAGACAAAGCTACAACCAAAGACATTCTATATTCTAAATAAAGTGTAAGTGCAAAAACAAGGTATGCAAAGTTGTAGTTGACAGTGGTTCCTTTGAAAATATAATCTCAGTAGAAATGGTTGAGAAACTGAATCTTCCAAGAGCACCTCATGATTTACCTTACAGAACATATGGGTTAGGAGATGAATATTGGATTGATGTGTTCAAAAAATCATATGTTTCTTTTAATATTGGACCATATTTTGATACCATTGAATGTGATATTATACCTTTAAATGATTGTCACTTGATTTTGGGAAGAGCATGGCAATATGAAAGGTCAACCATAAATGATTATAGAGAGAACACATATACTTTCAACAAGGATCAAAAGAAGATGGTATTGTTTCCATTGAAAGATGATGAAACATGAAAGGAATCAAGAAGTCTAGGCCTTATTGATAGGATAGCATTTCCAATACATTATGAAGTTAAAGAGGAAGTGAAAGAAGTTTTGGTAGAGGATAATGAAATTGTGGAGAAGGCAACCATACAAAGTACAGATGCCTATGAAGTTGGGACAAAAATCTCAATAATGACAGATGTAACTTATCCTTTGGAAGGGCAAGAATACAAAATGCAAGAAGAACATAAATTGTAGCAAGAAGAAGTGCAACTAGTAAATGTTGATGAGAGGATTAAAGAGGCAAGCCCTATGGGATTTGAGTCTAATAAAGTTATGGTTGGAACAATAATGTGTCCTTTGAGAATAGAGATGAGTAAAATGTTGGAAAGTACTCCTATGAACAAGATTTTGGAGGAAAATGATGAAGCCTTAAATATGCATGGTGAAGTGAAATGCCAAGAGGAATGGCTTGAGGATGAAGATAAAGAATGTGCAGTAGTAGGTCATGAAGAAGAATCTAATTTATGGGAAGAGTTTGCATCCATCATGGGAGAATAGCAAAGCATGGTGGTAGTATGGAGACTCAGCATGAAGAAGTTTCCAAAGAAGAGATATCAGATAATGTTATGGAAAAAGAAGAGGAGGCTGAATATGTTTATGACAAGGTTAAAAATTATTTTTGGGACATAAATTTTAGAATATTAATTTAAGTGTATGCAGCAATAATAAAAATTTAGAATGTGATGAAGTTACATGTGTATGTAGCATCCATACAAATTCAGAATATGATGAAGTGGATGCATAGTGAGAAACAAATTATTTTTATTTTACCAATGGATGAAAAACCAAAAGTAAAGATAAAGGAGAAAGAGAAAATTCACAAAATACAAGTTCAAGCAAGGCCAAGTTTTCTAATGGAGGACAAATACAAACCAAAAGTCAAGCTGAAGGGATTTGTATGTTTTTCTAATGCTTTATTTTGTAGGTGTTTCCAAGGGACTTGGAAATTTTTGAAATTTCGGAGTATGGTGCAGGAGCACATATATGATAGGAAGTTAGCATGCAACATTATTAATGTAGAATTATATTGTGACAAGAAGTTTGGTGGTGATAGGAAGACAACCTACAATATTACAAAAATGTAGGGGCACAAAGCAAATATCAGAAAGTTTTGAGTTTAAAATATGAACTTTGAAATGTTGGTGCGTGTGAGTTTAAAGTTTTATGTTTTAAAATAAATGTCCCTTTTTTCATGTGGTAGAAATGTTTAGGTGGCATTCTTATAAGCCTACCCAACATTATCCACTTGAGACTTAGTATGAGTTTATTTTAGTTTCTTTTGGGTGTTTTAAAAGTTTCTAATTTTTAAAAATGTTTATGGGAAAAATTAGAAGGAAGAAAGTGATGAATATTCCAAAAGCATCATGTGTAGGAATTCAAAATGTAATGTAGATTTGACAAGAAAACCCAGTTGTAATGTAGATTTGAATGGGCAACATCTTTGTGTGTTGACCCTCATTTCATTAAATTTGTATGCATTTGCTGAAATATGCATTCATGCATGTAAAGCCTAAAGTTGTATATTTAATTTTATAGAGGTTTTAAAATCCCTCTGCATCACAGGTGATTCAAAGACAATTTTAGAAATATAGCAAGTGAATAATAGCATGTTGTTGGCAAATTGAAAGATTACACTAAGTCAAGTTTTCAGTGCTGAGTAGAGTTATTTTCAAAGTTATTTCAAGTAAAAAATTTGAACCCTAGTTTAGAGATGGCATCATTTGTGTCTATGATTGAAAAGGAAATGTTGAAGGAGGGAAATGCATAGATTGTGAGGAACAATTAGTGTCCCCCACCAAATTTTAAAGTATATCTAAAAATTTATTGAATGGTGACAAATTTGACACCGTATTGTCAATTCCACCAAGGGTATTGATGGTTCATAATGTACCATCATGTTATATGTGTAAAGTGGAAGAAATTGAAGACTATGAACTTCATGCAGCATATGACAAATTGTGTGATAATGGAGTGATGAAGGATGAACACAAGAGAGTTTTTGAGAAAGGGTTGACTCATTCCCTAGCCTTTGTGAAGGTTTTCAAGTTTGAATGGATATGAAGATGTAGTAAGAGGGCGGATTGATCAAGATTAAAAAGGCTATCATATGTTGAATTATTGGTTATCCTACTTTGGATAGACCTAAGTCAATAAGAAGTGTCACAAGAAACATTTTTGAGTGGCAAACAAAGGCAAAGTAAAATGGTCATGGCATGTTGATCAATGACTTTGTAGTATGAGTGATTGCACACAAGCTCTATCAATCAAGCTGACTAAATAGCATGCCTTGCATTGCAGTAGACTTGGGATACAAATTGGTAAAGAAATATCATAGTTATGATCTTGTTGAGCTATAACTACAAAAATTGTCAGAGAATCTTGAGCAATAAGGAAAGCTAAGAATACATCATGTAAGTTTGGTTCCCTACTTGTCTACATATTATTCTATGTACAAAATTAATTTCCTACCATTGGCACCATAGCATGGGATAGGAGAAGACTAGAAATAGAATAGACAAGTGACATGATAAGTCAATTAGGAGAAAATTTTGAGGCAATAATGGATAACTACTTTGAGGAATTCGAGAATTAGATGAAGAACTGAATGAGGATACCAAAGTTGGTTGTAGATCACTATTTTGATGGCATATTCTTTATGGTACACATGGATTTTATATATGCATAGGCAATAATACTAAGGATTGCATAGCTAAGGTTGATGCAATATGAAGTGAATGTTGATGAAGTGACAATAGCAGTAACTGTGTTGCTATCTGAAGAGATTGATGTGAATGTCAAGTCATTCAGTGCATATGACACTACTAAGAATAGAATGACATTGGAAATAAAATTTCCTAAGATAGATAAGAAAAGAAAGAATGATCTTGAAGGAAAACTTGGTGAATTTCAACTTCAGATTACTGAACGAAAAGGAGAGGATGAGGAATCTGAAGAAGTCAAAGCCGAGTCTTCTAAGGGAAAAGAGCAAGTTTTTGTTGAGCCCAAGGCAACCAAGAAGAAGAAAATAGTAATTTTTTATCCTAAAGTGAAAGTGGATCTTAAGAAAGGTACAAAGAATATTGTTACACCACCTAAGCCTAAGCCAAAAAGAAGAATAATTACATGGTCAAAGATAGCTCAGTCCCTAGCTAAAAAGGAGAAAGGAATCCTAGGTTAGAGGAAGTTGGCCAAAGCTCAAAAGTAGAATCTACCTAAGAGGCCAAGGAGAAAATTGGTTGTGACACATGAGGATAAGTAAGATGAAGAAGAAACAAAGTTTGACAATTTGAGTAAACTTTAGATTGTACCTAGATTGCCTCCAACAATTGTAGATAAGGTATGTCAAGAGATTAGTGAGTTAGCAAGTTTTACATGATGTAAAGATATTAATTTTGATTCTTTAAATAAATAAGACCAAGAAAAGCTTGAAAAAGCTATGATAGAGATGATGATATAGTTCAAATCTACAGCTATAGACTTAGGTCAAGGAATTTCTAAAAAATTGTATAATAAAGTTGATAATAAGTGGAAGTGGACATTAGCCACTAAAAGATAGATCAGGGAGACCACTTTAGCACATACAATGCCATATTTAGGGAAGAAACATATTTCTATAGCCCTAAAATATTCTATGAAGAGATTTATGCCTAAGGAGATGGCTTATAAAATTTTGATGAATAAAGCTCATGAAGTTGAGCAAGAGAGCATAAGTATATAGAAGGAAGCATTTGGATTGCTTATTCCATCACCTAAAAAAGAGGATGAAGAATAAGAACAAGGTGAAGAAGTCAAGGAAGAGGAGGATGATATAGTAGAAGTTGCTAAACTTGCAAAAGAAATAAGACAATTGATAGAAGGATGTAAAAAAAAAGATTCTATCATAATTGAGGATATTCCTGACTCACCCCCATAGAAATAGAATGTATTAACTGAGGAAGATCTAGAAAATGCTACACTAGATGCCTCTAATCCCTCTCTATCATGCACCAATCTAGTGTCACTACAAATATAGGATTATCCAAGGATTGAGAGTGCAAGTACTGAAGGTTTAAATTTTACATCAATTACATTCATTTCTAACATAAGTGTCAAGCAATAGGGCAAGGCAATAAATGTGTTTCCACAATTCACTCATGTCATGGATGTCAAACCAAATGAGAGTAAGGGAGAAGAAGAGAAAGAGACAATAGAGATAGAGAAACCTAAAGAACAAGAGGCTATCCAAGCTCTTATACTTTTTGTGAGTGCATAACAAATAAAGACCTTAATTGTTACACTTGATGCAAGAGCATCTTGGGTTGCCTTATAATCCTACACCTTTGTTCATTATGATAGTTCATACTAAGCTCTTTCAAACCTTTCCAAGCTCTTCAGTATGAACTGAGTTATTCCTTTGGTTACTGAGTTCCATTAGTATGATCCAAATTTTTCCTTTGGTGACTAAGTTCCATCAGTGTGAACTAAGTTGTTCCTATGCTAACCAAGTGTTTCTTCATTTTCCAAGTGAACCTAAGTTACTAATGCTTGGGTCCTCCTTTGACTGAATTGTCTATGTGTTTGGTTTTTAGTTGGAGCCAATTCTTGCATTTAATTTAGATTGTGAAATTAATGATAAGATCTTATGTAGGGATAAGTGTTGACCATTTTGAGTTTAGCCTTTGTTTGATGTAATGTTCTAGAAACTTTTGTATGGAATTTTGGAAAGTATAAGTAGAGGTATTTGGTTTGGTTTAGGACAAGAACTTACAAGACTAGTAATTAGAGAAGATGTTGCAAGTTTGAAGCCGAATATAGAGCTTAGGGTTATATTTTTGTATCTGGACATAACCCACAGGGCCTTACAGCTGAGTATGCATGTTGATCATATGATGAATCAATAAAAGTATTTTTTCTCTCTCTCCTTGGCATTGTTTTCTATTTATTTCTTCTAGTATGTTTACTTAATGAGGTGGTTGGACAATTGGGTGTACCTTTGGCCCTAGTTATTCATCCCTCATTACACTAGGTGGTATTAGAGGTAGAGGTTCATCCTTGTGAAGAAGTGATCATGTAAAACCCTAAGTGAATTTGGTTGTAGGATAGTAGATCTAAGGATTTGACCTATAACTTGTAGAGGGTTATGATCTTGTAGGAACTTGATTATAAAGATGGTTTAAGGTAGATGAAATGTTGACAATGCCATATTGGATACATTGAGACAAATTATAGCTAAATTAGATGTTGAGGAGATAGTCCAGAGGAGAGGAGCACATATTGATGATATGAGTGATGATGAAGCTATATCACCAAACCCTAATCTAGAACTTGAAGAAGATCAATATGAGGAAAGATTGTTGAGAGTATTGTCTAGGGAACATTCAAAGCTTGTTGTAGAATTTGTTCCCTACGATGAAAAATTGGATACCAATGTTGTGTTCAATTGGTTCTCTAATATGGAGAATTTCTTTGAGTTTGAAAACACTCTTGATAATAGGTAGGTGAATATTGTAGTTACTAGGTTGAAAGGTCATGTCTCACTATGGTGTGAGCATTTGTAAATTGTTAAACAAAGGAGAGGAAAGGAGAAGATTAACACTTGGTTGAAAATTGTGAACAAGATAAAGAAAAAGTTTCTTCCTATTGATTATCAAGTTATCTTGTTGAGGAAAATGCAAAATTTGAGACAAAGGGACATGACTTTGAAGGAATATACTGAGGAATTCTATAGATTGGACATCAGATCTAGACATGGGGATGATGATGTTGAGAAAATTACAAGGTATCTAAATAGATTGAGATGTAGAATTCAAGAAGAAATAAGTTTTGTGAAATTGGAAAATGTGGAGGAACCATATCAATATGCCTTAAAAGATAAGGAGATCTTGACAAACAATCATGAACAAAGACAAAGAGGTAGAGGTGGAAGATTCTAGAGATGTAGAGGTAGATCTAATGGAGAAGGTGGTAGATCTAAAAATACTATACAAGATAAAGGAAAAATTTGAATGGAAGAATGATGACAAAGGAAAGATCAAGTGGAAAGGTGGTAATTCTTACCAAGGAGGTACTAGTCTTACCGAGGAAGAGGTAATTCTTATTCTAGAGGTGGGTTTCATGGTAATTATTTCAAATGTGAAAAAGAAGGGCATAGATCCTTTGAGTGCAAATCCTCTAAGAATAAACAAGGTAATAGAAATGTTATGGTTCAAGAGACATTGAGGTTTCACTGAGTGGACTTGAGGCTAGAGAAAACCTGATGGTGAGAAGAACTTTATGTACTAAGGGAAGTGATTAGGAACCTATTCTAAGGAGAATTCTTTTCAAGACCAGATGTAAGATGGTTGGGAAATGCTACAAAGTGATCATTGAGAATGGAAGTTCTACAAATTGGGCATCAGAAGAGTTGGTTAAAATGTTATAGTTACAGAGGCTGAAGCATCCTAAACCCTACCATGTTTCATGGATAAAAGATGAGCATAATATATTTGTAAGTGAATAATGTATTGTGAAGTTCAAGATTGGACATTATTTTGATGAAGTTATGTGTGATATTATGCCTATGGATTGTTGTCTTATTCAATTAGGTAAACCTTGGAAATGTGCTATATATGCTATACATGATGAAATATTGAATCAATATACTATTTGGGTGAATGAGAGAAAGTAAATATTTTTTCCTTTGATTAAAAGTCTAGATGAGGTTAATTGTACTACTATGAGAATTTGCATGGTTAATGGAAAGAAATATTAAAAATAAGTGACAAAGAATCAATTTTTTTTTGCCATAATTTTGAGGAGAATGAGTAATGGCAGTCATAACCAAGTGATAGATGGTGGCAACCAAGTAGAAGTCCCTAGTAACAACTAGCCAGAACCAAATGATGGCAAAAGCTGGTAGTATTGATCAAGTAGTGGAACAAATTTCCAATTTGTTGAATGAGTATAAAGATATTATTACAAAATATATACCTAATGGTTTACTACCAGTAAGGAGTATAAGTCATTGCATGGACCTAATTCATGGATCTAGTTTACTAAATAAAGCACCATATAGATTGACACCTATAGAGAATGAAGAAATAAACAAACAAGTGCATGAGTTGTTGTAGAAAGTTTGAGTCCATGTGATGTACCTACTATATTAGCACCTAAGAAGAATGGAGAATGGAGAATATGTACTGATTCTAGAGCTATTAACAAGAGCATAGTAAAATATAGGTTCCCTATGCCAAGGATGGATGACATAATGGATTGTTTGAGTGGAGAAAAATATTTTACCAAGATTGATTTGAAGAGTAGTTATCATCATATTAGTACAGAAAGTGGTGAATGGAAGACTTCTTTCAAGACAAAGGATGGTTTGTATGAATGGTTGTTAATGCCTTTTGGTTTGACTAATGCACCTAGTACTTTCATGAGGTTGATGAATGAAGTTCTCAACAAATTTTTGGATAAGTTTGTGATTATTTATTTAGATGATATTTTGATTTTCAGTAAGACTAAGGAAGAAAATCTTGAAAATTTTAGACAAGTATTGCAAAGATTGAAGGAGGAGAAGTCGATATTACCCTAAAAAAGTGTTCCTTTATGCAAGAAGAGATTGTGTATTTTGGATTTGTGATTTTAGCTTATAGTTTGAAAATGGAACCTAAGAAGGTTAAAGCAATTGTGAATGGCCTACACCTGAGAATGTGAGTGAGGTAATATCATTTTTTAGTTTGGCTAGTTTCTATAAGAAGTTTATAAAGAATTTCAATTTTGTTTGTAATGCTATGATTGAGAAAATGAGAGGAGATAAAAAGGATTTAAAGTGGACACATAGAACTTATAAGATTTTTGAGACTTTGAAACAAAGGGTTATTGAGTTACCTATACTGGCTTTGCCTAATTTCAACAAGGTATTTCAAGTTGAATGTGATGCAAGTGGTAGTGCAATAGGAGCTATATTAAGTCAAGAAGGAAAACTTGTTAGTTTCTTTAGTGAAAACTTGAATGATGCTAAAAGGAAGTATTCTATGTATGATCAATAGTTTTATGAAATTGTTCAAGCCTTGAAGAAGTAGAGACATTATTTGATTCCTAGGGAGTTTGTGTTGTATACTGATAATAAAGCTTTACAATACTTGGGAAGTCAACATAAATTGAATCAAAGACATATGAAGTGGGTTGAGTACTTATAGAGTTTCATATTTTTGATCAAGCATAAAGTGGAGTTACTAACTGAGTTGATGATGTATTAAGAAGAAGACATTCTTTGTTGACCGAGATGAAGGTTGACATTCTTGGTTTTGATGAAATGAAAGAGTTGTATGATAGTCACCCTAATTTTTTAGAGGTGTGAAGAGAGTGTAGAGCACCAAATCTATTGGATCATATGATTAAGTATGATGAGTATTTCGTTCAAGAAGGTATGTTATTCAAAAGAATACAGTTATGTATTCCAAGAAGTTCTATGAGAGTTAATTTGATTAAGAAAAAAATATTATGGTGGATTGGCTAGACATTTTGGAATTGATAATACATTGAGTTTTCTAAAGGATAAATACTATTGGCCACATATTTATAAGGATTTCCAAAATTTTGTAAGGAGTTGTGGAGTTTGTCAAGTTGCAAAAGGGGTAAGTCAAAATACTAGTTTGTATACACCTATTTTTGTTCCTGAGAAACCTTGGAGTGACATCAGTATGGATTGTGTTCTTGGATTATCTAAGATAGTAAAAGGGTATGATTCTATTTTTTTTTTTGTGGGTATATTTTCTAAGATGGCTCATTTCAGACCATGAAAGAAGACATCAAATTTTGAGCATGTTGCTAAGATTTTCTTCAAAGAGATTGTTAGTTTACATGGATTACCAAGTATTATTTTTGAGAGAGACAATAAGTTTGTTGGTTATTTTTGGAAGACTTTATGGGAGAAGATGGGTACTGAGTTTAATTTTAGTTATGTTGATCTTAGATTGGTTTTGACAAGTGAGTGTCAACACACTTAAGCTATTTACTCAGTTCATGCCAAACTAGTAATACATGTCAAACATAACATGTCAATATTAGTCCATGTTGAGTTACAATGAGTGTCAAGTCACTCATATGCCTAGTCACTCAAATGCTAAGTAGATAGACCATGTCAAGTGATTCAGAAGCTAAGTAAATAGTGGATGCTAAGTAATACAGGTGTTGAGTCATAGTATACAGAACAATGTATGTCGAGCATCAAAGACTTTAAATACTGAGTAAGATAGTTTTGACATTTTTTTTGTAATGGCACAAACAACTATGTAAACCATTTTTGAACTGACTTAAGATTATATTTTGATATATTAGAAATAAGGATGAATCTCTATTTGGATTCCCTATGCAATTACATGCAACCAATCAAAAAATGGGAAGGTTTAAGCAACAAAATGGATGAATCTCAGCAATAGATTCATAGCTAACCCTAAGCCACCAAAGTCTTCTTAAGGAGGATGAAACTCTAAATGTTTAGAGAGATAGAGAGTAAAAAAGGAATTGAATGAGTGAAGAGAATAGTTTGCATGCTCAAATAGAGCATTCATGGTGACTTAGAAGAAAGAGTGAATTGTAAAATCAATTAGAGAAGAATAGAGGATAAAGGAAAAGATACAGCATTGAGACATCTACTCAAAAAGGATCAAGAAGACATCATTTAGAGGTGAACTATTATGAGGCAGGCAAGTGTCAACCGCAGGATCTATTCTGAGACATTTTAACAAGTGATTTTAGTCATATCTCTTAAGTAGAGTAGTCCTAACAGACTGTATGAAATCCTTTAATAGGGTGCTTACTTAGTTGTAAGTTGAAGTGCTCTAACAAGGCACACTTCTAAAAGGGTGTTGAAATCCTCTAATAAGGTGAAACCTAATAGTCTTTGTAAGCCTTTAATAGGGTAGACCTTTCACAAGGTAGATCATGTTTCATGGTCAAAAAAATTTTACCTTCATTGGATACACTTTATTGTTATAGTAGTAAATATTTTTGGGTGTCATCCCCTCCCCATTTTTGCCTTCTCATTGGAGGGTTTTTGGGTAATCATATCTGGTGTTATGTGTGTGAATTATATGGTGAATTTTTTATGAATCCAAGTTTGAACTACTAATTCACCCCCCTTCCCCCCCCCCCCCCCCCCCTTAGAAGTTAACCTTTCCTATTGTATCAAAGCTAAGTTCTCCTAGAATTCTTGTCCATTAGCCCTACTATTATATCATTTTGGTTCCTGCCCTAGCTTTCTTTTTGTGAATAATATGTTTGGGGAGATGGTTCACCCCTTGTTGCATTGCCTGATCCTCACCTCAATGTGTGTTTGGTTGGTGTCAATCGATCCTCGTGTTTTGATGAGTGGCCCCCTATCTATATCTGGAATCTTATCTTGTGTTTAAAGAGAAGTGACTTAGTTGGGCACCTACCTTATGGAAACCTCATGATGTTTCAAGAACCCTAAAATTCTATGGGGCTTAGCCCATAAAATTATAGGCCCCTACAACTTATTCTAGAGGGGGTAAAGGGGGCATGTGATGAAGTCTAGAGATATACAAAATGTCCCCATCGGCTTTGAGGAAATATTTTGAAATGAAAGTCTAAGAATTGGGAAAGATTATTGAGAATCAAGGAATTGAGATAAAACTCATTCTACATCAATTGGATGAAGCAAGAGAAGAATTTAAAAAGTCCTTAAAGAGAAGGAAAGAAATTGCTATTACAAAAAATGACACACAATACAAAGAGATTGACACTACCAAGTTGTTTGCCAAAGGTGACTCCAATGAATTCGATGCAACAATTACAAATCTAATGGAAAAGAATAGAATACAAGCTAAGGAAATCATAAATCTCAAGCTAGAGCAAGAATCTCAAGCCATGCTGCTATGTGAGGTAACCAAACAAAAGAAGAAAGCTATGGAAGACAAAGCCATGATTGAAGAAGAAAAAAAATTTTGAACAACAGACTAGAAGAGAAGTAAACAGAACTAACCAAGATCTCCAATATACAATTGGATTCTCTAAGTCAAATGATGAATGCCAACTATGAATTGACTATCAAGGACATTGAGATAACTACATTGAAGTTGTAGAATGAACAATTGTAGAATGACCTAAAGAGAGAAAAGGAATTTGCTGAAAGTTTCAACAAGCCAAATGAAGCCATAAAATACTTTGAGCAATTATTGAGATCTCCTAAATCTAAGAAATGATACATTAGGACTGGGATACACAAGAACTAAAGAAGGAGAATCATCCAAAAGTACAAAAGAAAGGAAAATCAAAGGTAAGAATTCCAAACCTACTTGTCATAATTGTGGTAAGAAAGTACATATTGCTAATGTATGCAAGAGAAAGTTTACAAATCAAAATGTCAAGCCTAAAAATATGACTAATTTTCATAAGTGCAACAAGCAAGGTCATCAAGCACATGAATGTAGAGTCAAGATCATGCGTACACAAATATTTGAAGGATATTGCTACAATTGTCAAAAGTATGGAAATAGAGCATTTGAATACAAATATCAAATCCATGTGGTCATCAAAAAAAAAAGCAAAGGTAAGAAATAATGGCAACTCTTAAAATTGGGATTATAATACAAAATATAGCTATCATTACTGTCAAGAGTATAGACATATTCCTAAAAAATGCATTAGGACACATTTCAGAGGTAACTACCAAAGGTGGTTAAGTCAAACTACATGTTTTGTCTTTTTAAAAACTGGTCATATCAGTAGGTATTGTTCAACAAATTCAAAGGCACCAAGTTGTGAATTTGACAAAGGTAAAGGCAAGACAAATGTTGAACACATTAGAGATGAGATGAATAAGACATGAAAAAAGAAAGATTTTTGCAGCACATCAAATAGAGAAGGGATCACTTCACCTAATGGGTCAACTGATCACACCTTATCAAATTAGGCAATCAAAAGGTATGTGGGATAGATATCTAAAAGCTACATTATACATCAGTTCCAAAAGGTTCTAGTACTAAAAAGATTACATTCTCATGAATAAAAATGCAAAAAGTTGTCAAAAATTCAAGATAAACATTTAAGTCTTTCATGTTGTTGCCGAGTATGAAAATTTTCCTATATGTGCCAAGTGGAATGATGTCAAGCTATCAAACTAAGTAGTCGATGTCGAGCTTGTAGTTGCTATCAAGTGATGGAAATATGAACAGATGTCGAGTGAACCCAAAACTAGTTATTGTCAAGCTTATAGCTATGTAAGCACTTAGCATTAAATGCAAGGTTTTCAAAGGGTATATGATCAATTTTAACTCATTTTTCATCATTTTGAAATCCAAAAAGAGAAAGAAGAGAAAGAGGTGATCAAAAAATCTTTAGAAGTGATTGTAGAAGAATTGTGTAGCGATTCATCACCATTTCATCTAATCTCGCAAGGTATTTATCAAGAGCTGAATTATGTAGTTTAAATTTTCAAAAACCCTAATTTGACAAAATGGCATCAAGTTCAAAAAATATTGAAGGGAATTTTTAAATGTTTAGCTAGTTAGTAATGAAGTTAAGTAGCCCATATTTAAATCCATTCCTAACATCGCATATAAACAAGATCCTTGTGGCATATTATCCATGATCCCACCAAATGTGATAATGATAAAACATGTGAAGAAATGTTACAATTGCAAGATAGGAAGCATTGGTGACATGGAAATCAGAGGTGCATATAATAGGTTATGTGAAAATGGTGTTTTGAAAGAAGAGTACAAAATTATTGAGAAAAAGGGTAAAACACAAAACCTAGATTTTCCAAATGTATTCAAAACAAAGTGGATATGAATTGTGCTAAGTTAAATTCATGATGGTTCCTTGTGGTTGGAAGGTGGACCAATCAAAATTTCCAAGAGAATAATACATAGGGTTATTGGCTACCCAACCCTAGATCATCCCAAGACACTCAAGAGTGATTCCAAGGAAATGATTGAAAAGAATATTGGAGTAGTCTAGAACAAGAGAGATATGACAATAGATACAATCATTGATCCTCTTATTAACTTTTCTATAAGTGTAATATCACATAAGTTCTATCAATCTAGTAGATTGAATAGTGTACCCTACATAGTTGTGGATGTTAGTTCTAAGATTGTTAAGAAAGATTATACATATGATCTAGCAAAACTTCAATTGTAACAACTTACAGAGAACCTTGGAGTAATAAGGAAAACCAAAAGTGCACAATGAGAATTTGGTTCAATATTAATCTGCATATTCTTTTATGTACAAAACACATTCCCCATATTTGGAACAATAGGATGGAAAACTAATAGATTAGTTGCAATACAGATTGGTGAGTACATTGAGTAGCTAGGATAAAACTTTGAAACAATCATGACTAGCTATTTTGAAGACTTCAAGAAGTTAATGAAGCAGAGACTCAAAATACCAGTATCCTTAGTTGAAAAATACTACAATGACATTAATTTTCTTGTGGATGTTGATTACACATTTGTATAAGCTGCCATACCAAGGGTAAGATGGTTGAGACCCTTAGGTTATTAGGTACGTGTAGATGAAGCCTCAGTAGCAATAACAGCCTTACTTGTAGAAGAAGTAGATAAGACTGCAAAAAAAATTGGAAACTATGAGATGGTAAAATAAAAAATTACCATAGATTTAAAGACTACCTTTGCCATGAATAAAAAGGAAAAGTTAGTAAAGAAATTGAAAGCAAAATTTGGAGAGGTTGCTAAGGAAGAAGAAGAAGAGGATGAAGAGGAAGAAAAAACTCAAGATTAAGAACCTCTAGCATTAACATAGGGCACAGGAGAAGACAAAGAAGAGGAGGAAACTAAAGGTGTCAAGGGAGAAGAAGCTAATGAAGCACCTACTCCTACTGAGAAAAAGAAAAGAAAGGAAAAGGCACAGCCAGTGAAAAGGACTAAGAAAATTGTTAAACCAAGTTAGCCAAAGCCCATTGTACCTACAACTGGAGCTAGCACATATGCTACAATAGAAAAGGCTAAAGAAAAGACAAAGAAAATAGAGCAATCAGGATAGGAGCAGAAAAGATAGACAAGGAAGTATGTGGTTCAACCAAATTCTGATGAAGAGAAGACAGAATCAAATGGCAACAGTCAATTCAAGGTCGTGAGTCACAATCCTCTCTCGGACCTTGAAAATCTCTGTGAAAATGTTAAGAACAATACAAGTCTTTCAAGTTTTACTCATGTTGAATTTTATAAATTGGGTAAAATGGAAAAGAACCAAGTGGAAGAGGCATTATATGCCATGATATCAAAGTTTAAGACAACACCACTTGAATTTTCCAACTCAATACCTAAAAATCTATATGATATTGTTGAGAAAAAATGGCATTATTGTCTAAATATGGAAAGAAAAATTAGGAGACAGCATTAGCCCAAGTAATGCCTAAGTTGACTAAAGGAAAAATTGCCAAGGCAATAAAGAAATATGAGGTTAGGTTCACCCCTAAATATATAGCCTTTAGCATTCTCAAAAATAATATAGAAGATGTTGTTAAGAAATCAACACAAATTTGGAAACTCATTATGGGTTGACCACTTAAAAGAAAGGAGAAGTTGAACCCCCAAAGGTTAAGGATAATTATGATGATGATGATAATGAAGATGGTGACAAAGATGATATAGTTGGACGAGAGACTGAAATAAAAGAAGATGACAAGACAATAGTTGAGCCTGAGCAACAAGAAGAATAGAGTTTGCATGACACACAATTGATGAGTGTCAATCCTCCCCATGACACAACCAAAAAAACTAAAACCATCATTGTAAAGGATGTCTCTGATCCATTAGCTCAAAACACCAATCCTCTTACTATAGATGATTTCTAAAAAAAATAGATTAGTCTACATTAGAGGCTGCACTTTGTGATAATCCAATTTTGGTTAGTGTAGATGAGCTACAGAAAATAGTAACTAATATTACAAGGGAAAAGGTGAATCACAAGAACCACCTTCCATCATCCCTTTAGTTAATCAAGTACAATATTTTGTCCTAATGCCAGAAGTTACATCTACCAAGATTGATACAATTGTTAAAGTTGTTACTATTGAGAAGAAAGCATAAGAGAAAGACACCGCTGCATAATAGAAAGAAACAGGTTAGAAAGATTCATATGTACCTATAGCACAAGAACAAGGTGCAAACCAAGTCATAGTGATAGACCAGGGCAAGCCTAAAGAGATAGAACCAAAGATGAAGGTACAAGTAGCCATCCAAACACTGGTAGCTTTACCATCATCTGGCACTCCTTCCACACAAACTCTTCAGAAGTCAAGCATAGATGCTACTCCATTACAAATCTTAGCACCAAGCCCAAGCTCATCAAAGGTTGAAAAGGTAATACATTATGGAGACATAAACCTTGATGAAGAAATTACTATTCCAATGTATGATTATGATACTATGACATTAGAACAAATAGGCATTTTATAGCAAGCCTTAGAAAAGAAAAAGCATCAAGAAATGCTTAGAAGAGAATATAGGAAGAAGCAAGCACTTCAAAATATTAAGGGCATCTTTCTAGATGCATTTAGTCTGCCAACTCCTGAATAGATGAAGCCACTAATAGAACAACTGAAAGATATAGTGGAGAAGGTCAATAATGAAGACCTTGATACAAATGCAAAACTTTTAGAATTGTCAAAAAAGAAGTTTTAAAACAAAGTAAATTAGAAAATAGCACTAACTCAAGTTGCATTGGCAACTAAGGTTGAGGATGTGAAGAAGGTACTTGAGAACATATTCTCATTGTATACAAAACTATGCAATCCTACACTCTTCAACTAAGAGACTAGAAGTCACATTTTGAGCTTGGAAAGTCAAATATCTACATCAAGTGCAAGACTACTTACAAACCTAGCTCAGAGTGAGAAGCATTTTAAAACATTGCTTTAGACACAGAGTTGGTTGTCTTAACAGTAGATGAGGCTAATATTAGAGCCAAATTGACAAGAAAACAAGCTACCCTCACCCCACACAGAGATATTACACAAGGAGCTAGGCTATGTTGAAACTGTACTGAAGAAAGACCCCAATATTTCTACTTTAGATGGTCTAGTACACCTTGTTGCCAAACTTGTAATCCAAATAAAGTCATTGGATGTTGCATGTGATAACTAGGATGCAGCTCTCAAGGTAATAATGGATGTCCATAAACCTTTTCTAGACAAACACACCATAGGTGTATAGCCCATTTCACATAAGTGTAAAAAGGGGGAGAGAAATTAACAAAGGGGAGCATATAGCAGTAGGGATAATAAAATAGAAAAGAAGGGGGAGATATATATCTTTTGGGGGGAGAAAGAGCAAAAAGGGATAGGAGAAATACCAAAAAGGGAGAGATATCAGCTAAGGGAGAGCATATTAGTAACACAGTGCATTGAAGTCAAAGTGTATCAATAGAGACATATTTACTCAAAGGGAGTATAGAATTTTGGTTACAAAATAGACACACTAACTTAGGGGGAGTTATCAAAATTTTGAGGTATATAATTTACTACAAAAAAATTGAAACTTCAAAATTTTGTATATAAGCTGAGTTATGGATATGTTATGCTTGAGAGAATATGGATGTTGATGTACACTCAAGTGTTTTTGACACTAGATTGTTGATCTCAAATTGGCTTTGACAAGTGAGTGTCAACACACTTAAGCTATTTATTCATTTCATGCTGAACTATGTTGAGCACATGTAAATATTAGACCATGTCAAGTTGCAATGAGTGTCGGGTCACTCATATGCCAAGTCACTCAAGTGCCAAGTAGATAGACCATGTCGAGTGATTTAGAAGCTAAGTAAATAGTGGATGCTGAGCAATATAGGTGTCAAGTCATAGTAAATAGAACAATGTATGTCGAGCATCAAAGACTTCAAATGCTAAGGAAGATAATTTTGACATATTTGTTTGTAATGGCACAAACAACTATGTAAACCATTTTTGAACTGACTTAAGATTATATTTTAATATTTTGGAGATGAGGAAAAATCTCTATTTGGATTTCCTGTGCAATTACATGCAACCAATTAGATAATAGGAAGGTTCAAGTAGTAAAATGGATAAATCTCAACCATAGATTCATACCTAACCCTAAGCCACCAAAGTCTTCTTAAGGAGGATGAAACCCTAAATTTTTAGAGAGATAGAGTGTTAAAAAGGAATTGAAGGAGTGAAGGGAATAGTTTGCATTCACAAATAGAGCATTCATGGTGACTTAGAAGAAAGAGTGAATTGTAGAATTAGTTAGAGAAGAACAGAGGATAAAGGAAAAGATACAACATTGAGACATCTAATTGAAAAGGATAAAGAAGAAATTGTTTAGAGGTGATATGTTATCAGGCAAGCAAGTTTCAATAGCAAGATTTATGTTGAGACATTTTAACAGGTGATTTTAGTCAAATCTCTTAAGTAGAGTAGTCTTAACAAACTATATGAAATCCTTTAACAGGATGCTTACTTAGTTGCAAGTTCAAGTCCTCTAACAAGGTACACTTCTAACAGGGTGTTGTAATCCTCTAACAAGGTGAGACCTAATAGTCTTTGTAAGCCTTTAATAAGGCAAACCTTTCATAAGGTAGATCATGTTTCATGGTCAAAACATTGTAACCTTCATTGGATACACTTTATTATTGTAGTAGTAAAGATTTGTGGGTGTCATCACCACCCCAATTTTACCTTCTTACTTAGAGGGTTTTTGGGTAATCATATCTGGTGTTATGTGTGTGAATGCTTGCATGTTTATATGATTTATATGATTATTTCAGTTTTATCATTAAAGGTATGAGATGGATATATGGTGAAATTTTTATGGATCTAAGTTTGAACTATTGATTCACCTCGCCCCCCCCCCGGCCCAAGTCCTCTCAAAATTTCACCTTTCCTATTGTAATTCCAACAAGTTCTACATTCCATCCATAGACATATGGACAGATAGAGGTTGTGAATAGAAGCTTGGGTAATTTGTTGATATGTTTAGTTGGAAATAAACCAATTAATTGGGAGATGTATTGGCACAAGATGAATTTCATAATATAATTATGTGAATAGGAGTACATGGAGAACACCTTTTGGTATTGTTATTGGAATGTAGCCTAGAGGAATATCAAATTTGAGGGACGTTGCTAGTGAAGAAAAGAGAAGTGTTGCAAGGGAAGAATTTGTTGGTTGGAGTCTTTGCATAAGAAAGTGAAGTTGAGGTTGGAACAAAGTGATTAGAAGTATAAGGACAATGCTGATAAGTCTAGAAGACATCATGTTTTTGAAGTTTGTGATGAGGTGATGGTTCATTTGAAGAAAGGTAGATTTCTTATTGTAATATACAATAAGCTGAAGATGAGAAAGTTTGGACCTTGTAAGATCTTGAGGAAGTTTGATAGTGGAAATGCTTATGAATTTAAGTTACCTAATGACATAGATATATCTCTTATATTCAATATTTTTTATTTGCATAAGTATCATTAGTCAGATGATGAAGTTTTTGCAATAGATGATTATCCTAAGAAGTAGATTGAAGAGGTTGAATAGGTATTGGATTAGAGAATTAGTAAGAGCACAAGAGGAAAAGATTACTATATGAGTATTTGGTGAAATGGAAGAATTGACTAGTTGAAGATGCTACATGAATTTCTCAATCTGAGTTGGATTCAAGAGAATCATTTCTTCAACCCTAGTTGTCTAATGCAGGAGCATCCTAGGTTGCCTTATAATCCTACACTTTTTTCATTCTGACAGTTCAGATTGAGTTCTTTTAGACCATGTCAAGCTCTTTAGTATGAACCAAGTTGTTCCTTTGGTGACCAAGTTCCATTAGTATGAACTAAGTTGTTCCTTTGGTCACTGAGTTCCATTAGTGTGAACCAAATTGTTCCTATGTTGACCAAGTGTTTCTTCATTTGCCGAGTGAACTTGTGTTACTCATGCTTGGGTCCTTTGACTGAGTTTTCTATGTGTTTAGTTTTAGTTGGAGTTGACTCTTTTATTTAATTTAGATCATAAATTTAATGATAGGATCTTATCTAGGAATGAGTGTTGACCATTTTGAGGTTGGCCTTTCTTTGATGTGATATTCCAAAAACTTCTCAAATTCATTTTGGCAAGTATAGGTAGAGGTATTTGGTTTAGTTTTAGGACAAGAACTTAGAGGACTAGGAGTCAAAGCAGATCTCGTGAGTTTGAAGTTGAATATATAACTTAGGGTTATATTTTTGTATCTGGTCATAACCCAGAAGGCCTTATAGCTAGGCATGTATGTTAAATATTTGATAAATCAATAAAAGTATTTTTTTCTCTCTCTCCTTGGTGTTGTTTTCTATGTTTTTCTTCCATTGTGTTTACTCAATGAGGTGGTTGGATAGTTGGGTGTGTCTTTGGCCCTACTTGTTCATCCCTCCTTGCACCAACACATATACAATAGGTTAAATTAACTCAACAGGAGAAGACGATTGGATCAAGTGGAAAGGGAAAACAACTATAGATATCACTACCTAGTGATAGCACCCCTTGATCTCAGATGATGGCATAACAAGATGATACAATAGAGGAAATAATGAGTTTAGATGAAGTCATCACATTGCCTATATATAGCTTGAACAACATGACATTAGAACAGATGGAAGAATTGTAAACTTTTCTACATCGCAAGACAAAGAAAAAATAGTTGAGAAGAGAACATAAAAAGAAAAAGGTATTACATAATATAAAAGATATTTTTATTGATGCATTTGAGATTTTTGGTGTTAATGAGAAACATCAAATTTTGGATCAATTAGTGTATATATTTGATAAAGTTTAGACTGAAGATATAGAGACCAATAATACATTGATGAGATGGTCTAAGAATAAATTTGAGCACAAAGTTTTGCCAAAAGTTTCAATCGAACTTGGAATAAGGAAGGTTGAACTTTCTAACCTTAGCACTCAATTGGAAGGAATTTTGAAGGTCATTCATTCTTTGTACATGAAACTTTTTGATGTTGAGTTATTCACATTGGAGAATCAACATTCTATTAATATGATTCAGGTAGATATTGAGGCATGTACACATTCATTGGGCAATAATGCAAGTTCAAGCCTTCCTTCATATAATAAGTTGACATTTAATCAACAGAGATTAACCAAGCTAATGGCTAGAGACAGTGGCATATAGAACAAATTGGTTTCTATTCAATTTATGCTACTACCTCATTTGGAGATAATTCAGAGGGAATTATTTATAGCTTAGGATTTAATCCAAAGAGATACAAATCTTGCAATAGAAGAGATTTTAATCAAGCTAGTTGCTCAGCAAGAGATTCACATTCAAGTCATGGAATCAAAAAGAGACATATGGAACAAAGGACTTGAAGAAATTTTGGCATGTCATCAAACATCTTTGGATAAATACATGCTAACCCCTACAAACCCCAAGTCATAAGTGACAAAAACAAGGGAGAAATATTTTCATGACATTAGTGAAATGGGGAAATATTCGAACAAGATAGAATCAAAGGGAAGAGACAAAAATGAGAGGCATCATTATCAGATGAATCAGTATTAGAGTTCACAGACATGTATATACTATATAGCAGAGATAAAGTTTTGAAGACTATGTTACAGTCTTAGGGGGGACATTATTTTTGCATGGAAAGTTTAAGTCATGACAAAGTGTTTTTGCTACTAATGTCAAAGGGGGAGATTATTGATTTCTAAGCCTAAGTTTCCTATTATTGTGTAACACTTAGTCAGTTCCAAGGCAACATTGGGTGGTCATCACTGTGATCGAGCCATCTAGATAAGGTCAAGCTATAGAGGACTTGTTAATATTTTATCATAGGTCGAGCAAGTCAATAGTTGTCAAGCACCCCAATAGAGATCGAGTAAGCATACAAGCTAGGTAACACATAAGAGACTAAGCATTTGGAAAATTAGTTAGTGTTGAGTGAATCAGTATATGTCAAGCATATAAAAGTTTAGTGGCAGCCTAAATATTAGTTATGACAGAGCATAAGAATATTCAAGTGCCGAGTGGACTAGTTTTGACATATGAGTCTGTAATTGCACAAACACTTATGTAAATCATTTTAGCCACCTTCTACATGATATTTAAAGATTGTAGAGATAATTAAGGAGATGATTATGCATTTTCTCAGATGGCATCAATCCCAAGAAAATCATATTAACCAAGAATAAAATTAGAAGGATAAAATGGCAAAAGGATGAGATACTAATCATTGATCCTAATCTATAACTTTCTACAATTATCTATTTAAGAAAGGTTCCTACCCTAGGATAATAATAAGAAATGGTGTATGAACGATGATGGTGAATTGAGCTATAGAGCGAAGGAAGGGTAAATCTAAAAGGAGGAGATCAAACAAGCAACCAGAGCAGTGAAGGATAGAACAGAGATATTAGATAAGGAGATCATATTGAGATTTGAAGAAAGGAGATTCATAAATAACTTTCAAGTAAAACTGAAGGATCAGGTACTGGATCAGTTTTAATAGATTGAGTCAGGGAAAATCTTTTAATAGAGTCCTTCTAATAGACCTTATTTAAATCTCCTAATAGAGTCCTTACTTTATTATAAGTGTAAAATCCTTTAAAAAGGTAAGACCTAACAGTCTTGAACTCTCTTAGTAGGGAAGACCCCTCACATGGTAGATCATTTGAAGTGATCAAATTGTAGCCCTAATAGGAAAACTTTGTTGTTGTAGCACTAAAGATTGATGGGTTTCTTCCCCACCCTAGTTTTGCATCAACTTGAAGTGTTTATGGGTTACCAAGATTATTGTGTTATGTTTTGATATTTTTTATGGATGTTGTTGTGAGGCCTCACCCCGACCCATCCTAGCATCGATGATACATTATTATTTTGATACTCATGACTCGATACGTCATAACATTATTTGATGCACTGAAAATTATTATGATATTTATGATGTGTGATGCTTTACTTTTAGATATTTGATTTTGTCATTTAATGCTTTACGAACATGTATGATGATAAAGTAAATGAATGCAAAACTAACACTTTGATTATATAATTCAAATGGTCAGAAATATGAGTAGAATTAGATAAATAATTGATCATTAGAAAAATGGATGTTTTAATTTATATGATTTTTTTGATATGTAAATTTCATAATGCATGTGATTTCTTGAACCTACTGATGTGTGCAATGAGTGTGCAGGACATGTAGCCCGAAAACCTAAAGGAAAGACTGAATTGAACCCCTTGTTTAAATATGATATCCTTGCATTGTCTATCTTTAAAAGGTTGTTATTTCATTTTATTATTTCCCTAGCTTTTAATTGTTCCTATTATGTCTTTAAGGCTTTAAAACATCATATTTAAGTGCCCTAGGGGTAAGGGTATGGGTGGGGAGTACTTTCCACCCCCTTAGCCTCTAAGTTTGACTTAGGGTCACTCAAAAGCCCTATTTTTGAGGGATTGCAAAAATTGATTGTCAACTACATGAGTTGGTGACTCCAACTCCATTTGGAGTTTTCTTGAAGTCTAGTTGAGTTAAGGATCATACTTAGAGGATTTTGGAGGAGTTTTGGTGTGGTTACCCAATCTCTAGGTTTGGAGAAAGTTGGAAGATTGAAGGAAGATAGGGAAAAGCTCTTCTCAAACCACCATTTTTGCCATAACCCTTTTTGGTAAAGGTAGGAGTTCTTCACTCTTTTGGTTTTGTTCTTCATGTTTTTTTTTTTTCATGCTTGAATCTTGCATAAAGTATTGTGTTGTTCTTGTTTTTGCTTGCTTGTGTGTTGGGGTGGATTTGGAGGGCTTCTTGTTTGTTCTTGATGCATTCTTATGCTTGTCTTGATGATTTTTTTTTTGAGGGGATTTCATGGGGATTGTTTTGGCATTACTCACCCTTGGATAGGGAAGAAGTGACCATGTACGGGGTAGGGCCTTAGTTGGACCTCAATGGTGTAGAGTCTCCTCTCATGGTGAGAGGAGGGAAAGAGGGTAGGTGTATGGGCCCCTACTTTTCATCATATGCCTTGTTTAATATTGTGAATTCTTGAATATGGAAAGGAATGAAGATCCTTGTGGTATTAGCCTCAAAAGGGCCTTGTAGAAGAACAGAAGTTCTTGAAGTTTTACCCTTGAAAGGGCTATGTTATGGCATGGTGATTGATGTCTCCCATTGGAAAAATCCACCTCCCCCCTAGTCAGGTTCTATGGTTGGACCTATTTTGAATAACTGAGTTGGGATGTATGCTTGAATTGCTCTCTTGATGTTGTGATGTTTCACCCCTAGGTCAGCCCTTGTCTTCTCCTTGTATTTCCTTGAAGTTTTGAAGTAATGGAAGAAAGCACTTGTGAAGGATCTAGAAGTGAATTTGATTGAATTGTAATAATATTTAAAATGTAATTGAATTTTGATGTATTGGCAAAGACATTGGGTTTTCTTACTATTTTCCCAATGGAGCCTTGAACCAGGATGAATAATAGAGAAAAAAAAAAAGAAAAAAAAAAAAGATAATGAAAACCTCCTTGTATTTCTCTCATGTGATTTCAAATTTTACATATGTCATGAGAAAACAGATTGATAGATAATGACTCTGAATTATGGACTTCCAAGTTTTCAATTATGTTAATGAAAAGCAATTTGATATGTTGAAATTTCAATTCGATGTTTAAGCATTAAGATGTAATAAAATTCCTACATTGTGATCTCGAAGTATCTCTCTCCTTGTTAAGTTTTATAATGGACAAAAGAAAAATCAATTTGATTATGAGATTATGTATCTCCTTGAATTTCAAAAAAAATGGAACATACACCTTGTTACATGTTGATTGTTGAGACCTGAATTATAGGAGAAAAGAATAAATTTATACATATCTATATCATAGTATGTTTGAATAAGGGAATCAATGTTGTCAATAGATAGATACCATTCTTAGGATATCACAATAAGAAAATATTTATAGATCAACACTTAGAAAATGGTCTTTCAAAAAAAATTGCATCTCCAGGCTTAAAAGACCTCTCTGGAAAATGTATGGAGGAAATTTTAATTCCCCCTAGTCATAGAGAATATTCTCTGCATTATTCTTTTGGATTGCAACTAAAATTAATATTTAATCTTTAAAAAATATATATATAAATATAATGCTTTTGAAATTATTATATGTAAGGGAACATTTCGTTGACATTCCTCTACAACAATAAAACTTTTACATTAACTCCTAGAGGCTAGGAGGCAAGGCTCTATGTCCATTTTAATTTTTAAATCAAACTAATATAAGCCCCACCCACTTTTTAATTATTTTATCTATCTCCTATCCTTTTTCCTCAACCCTTTTCAATGCTATGCGTGGCATAATTCTTCATCCTGCAGCAAGGTACGTACAGCAAGGTACAGTGTCATATCGTTTTGGGGAAGCAAGGCAAGTGCTTTCAAAAACATTAAATAAAGAAAGGAAAAAATGCCATCACCCTTCTCCCAAATGCAGGCTTCATCTCTATCCCCACTCACACAAGGTTTAGAGGGGACAGGCCTGCAGTACGCAGGCCTTGGGTAGCAAACTGCCCATTGGGATGTGGGGGCACGTGGGTAGGCAGCCCTCTTGGCTTAGTTCTAAGGTGGGGGGTGGGGTAGGTATATGAATTGTAGTTTGGTATTAATAAATTTTAGGTAGGTTTTATTGTTAGTTTAGATTAGATTTTAATTTATTTTTAGTTTTTAGATTAGTAGTTAGTATGTTATTTTATTTATGTTTAGTTTGTTAGTATGTAGTTGTTAGTGTGTAGTTTAGGTTAGTTAAATTTTATTATATTAAATTATATGTTATTCTTATTATTATTAGTTATCATTTGTTTGTTTAGTTGTATCATTTAAAGTTTTCTTTAATTCAAGTTTAGTTTTAGATAAGTGTGGTTAAATGTTATAGTATTAATAAAGTTATGTTAATAATTGTTAATATAGGATTTGATTTAACTTGTTGAGTTAGTATTTCTATAGAAAGTTTAGAATAATGTTAGTAATAAGTTTGGTTATGTAGATGTTAGTCTTCTAGTTAGTGGTATTTTGTTTGTTTTTATAAATGTATTAGAGTATTTGGATTAGCATGTCTTTAGTTTCAAATTAGAAGGTTGGATGTTAGTAGGGGTTAAATATTGTCTACATTTTAAATTAAGTTCTTAAGTTAATTAGTTCAGTTCAATTTGACTTATAGATCTTTTTGGAATTAACCTTAGTCTTCAATTTCAATTGTAATGATAGACTAATATAAACTAGATTGTTATAAGTACGTTGGAGATAAAAAAATTTAATTAAAATGTCAGGTTGGTAGGTTATGAAAGCTTGTTTTATTTTATTATCTAATCGTAGTTAAATTAATTATATTTTTATTACCTTTAGAAATGTTTTATTTCCTATTAATTTAGCTTTAAAACTAGTGGTTAGTAAAATTTTAATTAGTGTAACTCTAGTGCTCATTGGTAAGGAAAAGTTAATGGTTATGTTGCAATTATAAATTGTCTTAGTGAATTTAGTTTAGATTCTAGTTAACTCAATTTGTAGCTATATATTTTATTATCGTTATCATCATTTCTCAATAGATGATCAATTTAATTATTTTTTTTAGTTTTAGAATCGAGTTTGTATGTAGTTAGACAACTTAATTCTTGATAACATAGCAATTAGTCCTTTGATGTCTAGGTCAAGCAATAGCCCTACTTATATTCCATCGATCGATATTAGAATAATCTTAATACATTGTGGAAATATTAATATAATAGAGAATCAAATGTTGATACCAATTTAATAACAAGGATTCAACTTTATCCATGCATTTCTTCCCTCGAGCATAAACTTAAGATGAACATAGTAGATGCATTCTCATGAATCAAGCTCTTAAACCTTTGAGAACCTTATTATTAAAAAAAAAAAATTGTGTGTGTGTTTTGCCCTCGTATTTTTTGGGCATGACAGTTATGCTTAGATATATTTCATTTCAGCATTACATGTTTTTCATTATATGGTATGAGATCTAAGATATGAGATGGATTAGGTGTGAATATAGTAAATTATTTTATCAGTGAAAATTTTAATAAATCCTAATTCACCCCCGCCCCTCTCAGTATCTTATTTTTTATTAAGATTTCCAACAAGGGGAAGGCCCTAAGAAACTATCGTATGTGTATGTTCAATAGATTTCCATGGGTCTAGTACATTTTGAAGACACATTCAAGTACATTCTACCTAAAGGACACAGTTCATTACTCAATAAATTGGCCCACAACTTGATGTCCCCTCGCCTCAAACAAAGTTGTTGAAAACAATAGATATTGGATTTTTTATGGAAGTTTTATTAACACAATCAAGGGATAGATATGGTGAGTCAAACCTTAGGGTGATCTAGGTAGTCCACTTGGATCGATCCTTGCACCAAGATATTGAGCGACTAATAAAAGGTAGCCTCTAATCCTAGGTTCTTAGTAAGGATTTCATTCATAACACCCCTCTTGCATAAGATACACAACAGAGGCCTCACAACCACAAGAAAATTTCAAACCATCGATTTCCTCACGATCACAATCCCATGAGTGTCTCACTAGACTAAAAAACACTATGTCCCCCAAGGTTTTCACCTTTTTCTAGGGCTTTGTGATTATAGTGGGTTAGATTAGCCAAGTTCACTTATTCCCACTTAGGTCATTCATATTAGTAACTTTCCACCAATAGAAGGCCCTCTAAAGGTAAGAACTCTTGAGGAGATTGAACACATCAAGGTCAAGATTTATGATTCACCCAAACAAGGTGAAGAGTATACTATCCTACTCCAAGTGCTTCTCCCAAACACACCAATCAGTGGTTAATTAAGACCACTTAAGAGTCATTTATCCTCTCACTTTCTTGATCACACTAGTGGGTCAAAAATATTGATTCACCCAAGGAGGGTGAAGATCATACTCTCCTACCGCTAATGTAAACCTTACTAATGAGTATTGTGTGCCTATGAAATGAAAGTCTAATACAAAAATAAAAATGATAAAAAGACACAAGATAAATATTTTTGTTTTCATTTTTGTTTGGGGAAGGCTTGCAACACACTTGTTAGTATTCCTTTTTCATGTGTGATCTTCTTCAAGAAAGCAATCCTACAAAAGCATAAATCAAGACATAAAACATGTACAAATAAGATCAAAATCTTGTAAGATTACTTGTTAGAAGATTTTAGATGACTAGAAAACCCAAAATGAAAGAAAGTAAATGCAAGCTAAGTTGTTAAACTCGGTCTATATAGTTCAACAAAATTGCATGACACTTTCCAGATTAACAAAGTATCGAACAATACACCCTATTGAAGCCATGTGATATTTCAAGCCTAGGTGATAGAGTGTGCTAAATTGAGGTGGTATTCTTGTTGGAAATATTCAAGATATGACAAGTTACTGAGATGGGAGGGGTGAATTAGTAACTTCAAAACTTTAAAACAATTCAACAATTTAATCATATATACTACTCACCATTCATTCATCTAATCTACTACATATATGAGAGATCAAACATCCATAACACATGTACACAGTGATTTGGTGACCCAAAAACCTTCCAAATAGAAAGTAAAACTGGGGTGGGGATGATACCCACAAAACTTCAATACTATAGTATAAAGTTGTCCTGTTAAGGCTTACATTGACCAGTTCTAGTGATCTGCCCTGTTAGGAGCACAAAGGACTGCTAGGTCCACCTTGTTAGAGGATTTACAAACATACACTAAAGTATACACTCTATTAGGAGATTTATACAAAGACTATTAAGTCTACCTTGTTAAAGGATTTACAAAACTAATTCACCTATTAGGATGAAATAGTGGATCTACTTAAAAACTTGATTGCTGATTAGATCCTTGAAGTATAGATCACCTCTTGTGACTGATGAATCTTTACTGCTCCTTGTAAACCTTGTAGAATATTTTGCTCTGCTATTGATTCACATTTATTCTTCTCAAATCATTACATGTCCATTCCTTGATACTCTCATGCATACATTTTAAATGATATAATACATTACATATATATCATTCCAATAATTATAATTGCAAGGTCGGCTAAAACACAAGTGAACAAAACATTACTGAGTCAGTCAAATAGTAAATAACTCGGGTTCACTGAACTGACTCAGTGACCTTCTGATACTCGGCATCCACTGCATTACTCAACATCGTCATGCACTCAGTAGAAGTGAAGGCTTGGTCCATACTAATCACTCCACATAGTTCTAAACTCAGTAACCACTGGTGACTTGGTAGATGTAGTGTTACTCGATAGATATAGTGTTACTCGGTAAGAACTGAATCCTTGGTTTACCTTGATTTCACTTGGTAGACACTACACTTTCATCACTCAGTAAACATTACACTTCCATCACTCGATAATCATTACACTTTCATTGCTCGGTAAACATTGCAACTTCCAATGCTTGGTTTACACGAGATTCCCATGACACAGTCTAACTACTCGATAAATACTGAGATGCTCAGTGTAAACTATGAAGCTCGGTGTAAACTATGAAGCTCAATGTAAACTGTGAAGCTCGGTGAGTGTAGGAAACTGAGTGCTGAGCTAGGTAGCTATACTGATATAGATAAGTGTTGTCACTAATGGCAATAATAACTTAATACCAACAATCTCCCCCTTTGGCATTAGTGACAAAACACTTATAACCCAAAACACATGTACATAACCTGACTCAATGAATTTTGGTTTTTCAAAATTGATCTTTGTAGAACTATTGCATATACATTTCTATATATCTTCTTAATGACTTATAATGTATATATAAAGATACTTATGTACACATGCTAACTCTATTGAGTGTTAGTTCCCCCTTTCGCTTATACTGATAACTCTCCTCATTTATTATGTTGAATCTCTCCCCCTTTTTGACAATAATTCCAAAGGACTACATATATAGTTTATATGACTACACCAAAGTGAGATAGAAAATCTTTATGTACCTTAAGGATGGTGGCAAAAGTACTATCCCAAGTCTGCTGCAAAATTTGACAGGTGGAGAGAGCAATTTGAACTTCTGTTGATAATTGAATCATGTGATCAGCCACTGAGAAGTTCTAATCTTGGATCAATGTTTTGCAATGAGCAATATGTTTCTGCATTGTATCCATGATAGGAAGGATCATGTTTTGGATGTCTATTAGTGTAGACCATATCCTTGCTTCCTCTCTCAATAGTTATGCCTACATGTCTGCCAGATATCTAATTTTGGTGTGATGGGAGGTTGTGGAGGAGGAGTCCACCTTTAGCTTAGATGCACTTGATTGTATATCAATGTCAATCTTATTTAGCTTATCCTTTATTTCTTTAGTAAAACTAGAAACATCACAAAGTTTGGCAAAAATTGATGTTGCATTATTAAAAGAATTTTCAAAATTTCCCAGTGTGGACAATTCAACTTGCTTGATTACTATCTGCTGAGAAATATGCTCTAGCATCTTGTCATCAAATTTCCTTTCAGCCTTTTCAATTAGTTTTTCTTGTCGAGAAGGATCTTCATTTAATTTTTGTACTGCCTCTTCTAACTGAATCAAAATGTGTTGAGTGGAATATACTTCAACACCTATAGCTTGTGTAATTATATCCTCTGCATTCTCAATTATTTTGTACTCCTTATCCCTTTTAGACCTTAATTGCTTCTGCGTAGCTTTCATCTCTATGAGTTGACTGGCTAACCTCATCTCTTCAATGGTAGCAGTGTCAAAGTCAATCTTTGGTATCACTATCTCTGTGTCTAAGTTAATGTCTTCTTCAATTTCCTTTCCAGTGATCAGAAGTTTAAATGGATGCTTTTGTTTGACTTCTATGATTACTGATTTGACCTTTGGAATAGACACAATAGTGGAGATAGAAGGGCTAGCAGTAAAAACTGGGATAGGACTCAAAGGTTGAATGCCAATAGAAGTACTAATCAGATCAAAAATTAAAACACTTCCCAAAAATGGTATCACACTTGGTAGAGTACCCATAGTAGTATCTGAGCTAATTGGAGTTGAAGTGGATACAAATAATGTTGATGAAAAAAAAACTATAGAACTTACTGGAATTGATGAAAACAAAATTGTAGAACTTACTGGTACACTCACTGATGGTGAAGGAGCTAAGGAAGCTAACTTGGTAGCTAAAGAAGTGATAGACAGCTCAGTAGATAAAGTGCTTGGCACATTTGTTTTAGATACCTGGAGCTGCGAGGTGGCTAGTGAAGATTGAACAATAATTTCACTTGTAGAAGTTGTCTCCATAGTAGATTTAACTGTCTTTGGTGGAGAGTGAGGAAGGGATGCAATAACTTCTGCTACAATTTTTGCTACATCTTCTTCATCTTTTTCTTCCTCAAGTGCTTCTTCCTCCTTGTCTTCTTCCTCTTTTTCTTCCATTAGTGCATGCAGCTCTCCTGGTGTAATTGTGATAGATGGAGTGTTATCAAAATCATCATTGTCACTGCTATCATCATCCTTAATTTCAACAGGATAATCTGATGGCTTTCTGAGATGATATGCATCATTCCAAATATCTGTAGCATTTCTGACAACTAATTCAATGTCTTTTAATAATATGAGGCAAGTATTGAATCTCTTATTCATTCTTCCTTCATGATCTTTCAATGCCTTTTTGACTTTTGCATGTGTCAGATTGGGTACTAATTCCTTCAATTTTTGCTCAAATATATCTTTGACAGTTTGTACCGTGTTCTCCCATCTGACTTTTATTTTTTCAAGAAATATTGCTGGAATTTGAGATGCAAATTGATCAGGAGAGAATTTCCAAGTTCCTAACTTTTCCATTACCAAGTCTTTCAATCTCCTTTTGCTCTGCTAAAGTCTGAGTTTCATATTTGAGAACTTTAAAATTGTTGATGCGTGCTCCAGTCCTTAATTGTTTTAGCCTTTCCTCAAATGTGAGTGGAGGCCTGACAAGTATAGTTTCCTACTTGCCTTGTCTAGTTCTTCTAGAGAATACTGCAATTGGCTACTTCTTAGGTTTGGTGATAAACACCTTCCCTTTCTTCTTTGATGGTTCCTCTTCTTTTTCAGATTCTTGTTTTTCACCTTCTTCTTCTTCTTCTTCTTCTTCTTCTTCATCCTCTCCTTTACCTTCAGTAAGCATAAGAGGGCCAAATGCAGTTTTTAATTTGGCTATCTTTCTCTTTCCTTTGCTTATAGCCTGGGGTAGCTTGATTTCAAGCTCAATTCTACTCTTGGCTTCATCATAAGTGCCAAAGGCCAAAAGCTTAGGATCTATAGGCTCATTCACTAGTGCTTCAATAATGTCCTTGGCCTCATCAATAATTACCTCATAAGGAAGAGGTTTCACCCATGCAACTCGGGGTCTAACTGCCTAAATGTATACCTTATCATAGTCAACCATGAAGCATACATCATCTTTGTAATCTTCAACCAATTTTGGTGGAATTTGAAACCTATTATTCATTCTTTCCTTGAAATCTTCAAAATAATTATCCATAACCTTCTCAAAATTTTCACCCATGTCAGCAATAAACTCATTAATCTGATATAGAATTGGGTTGTATTTTCTCCATACAACTGAGCCCTTTGATGGAAAGAATTTTTGAACATAGAAAAATAAACAAGTTAACAGGGAGCCAAATTTGTAGGGATTATCCTTTGAGGTCCTTATGCTATCCATATTCTTGTTCAATTGTTTCAACAACAATTCTGATAGGTCAAATTCTAGAGTTTTCTTCACAATCTTGAATTTCAAATCCATGGCCTCACAGGGCACACTATTCAAATGACTAGAGCTATAAATCTTGTGAGCAATGACGTGAATGTCAAACCTTAATTCAACATTAGTAACAGTGCTAACCTTCAAACCTCTACCATCCCATTTAGCTAGGGTTTTCTTTTGTAACTCCTCCCGACCTAAGGTTTTGGTAGATTTGGCTTTGTTGAGTATGGGGAGACCAGTAATCTTATGAATCATCTTCTTGGTGATTAACATTGGCTGCTCTAACTATAGTTTCCCATTGTGAACACGATTGAGTATGTACCTAATCCACTTAATTTAGAAACTTCTTGGCATATGCGAGATATGGGTTAATCCTTTGGTCTCTAGATGCTTATGCTCGAGTTTTAAAGAGCCATCAACACTCATTTCTCCTAGGGCATTGTCCATTTCTAGGTTTCCAATCTCTTGAACAGAACATTTAAAATGTGTATGAATATCATTTATGAGGAATACCTTTGGTGGAATTTGGGATTGAGCTCCATTAGGGTCAAGAGATTTTGTAATGGCCAGAACAATTTTGAAGTTAGGCACTTTCTATTCTGCACCCTTTACCAGCATCTCTGAAACCTTCTTTGTCTTGCTACTACTGCTACTCTGGGATGCCATCGCTACTTGATAGGTGTAAGAAAATTTTTGAACAAATTCTTCACTTGAAAATTACTTGAAATCGCTTGGAATTTTCTTGAATGTACCTAGAAATCTCTTAGCTCTATAATTGCGATGAAGAATGAAATCAAATTCTACCTTTTTGACGAAAAAAATTTCATTAATGCTCGGTACAAAAGTAGCTAAGATGACATAGTGCTTGATAGGCTATCATTCACTTGCTCGGTAGAAGCTTGCAACTTAGTGATTGAACAAAACTTTAGTTACTCCTGACCTAGCTCAGTTGAGTCTGAAATTGACTTTGCTTGGTATGACTCAATTTCTTGTGACCCTTTGTATCTGAAATACGGATTGGATCTTTTGCTTTTTTTCATTTGGAACTGCTCTAGATATAGCTTGATGATACAGTTCCAGATCCCTTTTTATGAATCTAATTGGAAATGGTGGAGTCACCCACTTCTTGAGTGACATTGTCATCATTTGAACTGTTCTGCTCAATAGATTTAGGAATCCACTGTTGTCTCATCTGTTTCTGAATGTTATCAACTTTAGCTTTCTTTTTATCTTCAATTATTCCTATATTCATGTAATTCTTGGCTATATGACCGAGTTTGGTGCATTTATAACATATTACTGTTGTATCTCTTTTTCTCAAGTGATGCCTTGAGAAATCTTTGCCAATGTGTCCATATTCTCCACAATAATGACATCTACATTAGGTATTGTAATCCCATCCAAAGATTGCCTTAATAAGTTGTTCCGCTGGATTGAATGATTTTGATCTACATTCTAATGCCTTGTGACCATGCTTCTTGCATTTGTGAAAATTGCCTTCAAATTTTGGTTTCTCCTTGCATTCATTAGCTTTATGACCATGCTGACTATAGTTGTAGCATTTTCCATTGAATTTTGCTTTTCCGTTACTCCAACATTTGTTTGATGTATGACCTAACTTACCACAATGATTGCAAGTAGCTTTTTGATTCCTTTGAGCACCTTGTTTGGAAGATTCACCTTCTTCATTATATCCAAGTCATGCTTTCCCCTTTTGTCTATGAAGATTCTGCTCATTTTGTTGGTTTAATTGATTCATATCTTCTTGAGATTTCATCATTCTTTCAATGATTTTCTTTTTAGTGATTAAGTCATTTTCCAAACTTTCATTGATTTGTCTTTTAGATCTTAAGTCACTTTGTAAACTTTCATTGATTTGTCTTTCAGTGATTAAATTATTCCTTAGGCTTTCATTTTCAGATCTCAGATTCATAATTTCTTCATTTGCATTAGATAGTTGATCTATAAGATCTTCGTGCTGATTGGATTGATTATTTCTTGCCTCCAAGTCTTCATTTGCCTTGTTTCTCTATTCCAAAACTTCACATAGCCTGATTGATTGGATTTCTTGTTCTCTTTTAAGCTTTCTTACTTCTTCCTACAGAGAGCCATTCTTTGCTAGGAGTTCCTTGATTGCCTCATTAGCTTCATCTGAACTGCTTGATGGTAAAAGATCTTCAATCTTTTCTGCAACATACTGATGATCATTCATTTGTCTTGCAAGTTCCTTCCTTCTTTTTAGGGATTGGGAAAGATGTTACTTTCCTTCTTTGAGTTGAGCCATAGCCATTTCCAAATCTAGCTTTTCATTTTCAATTGCCTTGTCAAGTCTGAATATCTCCATTGTCCTTGATCTTTGCTCAAGTTGTCAAACTTTATCCTAAGAACCAGAAATGCTTTGATACCAATTGTTGGAAATATTCAAGATATGACAGGTTACTGAGAGGGGAGGGGTGAATCAGTAACTTCAAAACTTTAAAACAATTCAACACTTTAATCATATATACTATTCACCATTCATTCATCTAATCTACTGCATATATGAGAGATCAAACATCCATAACACATGTACATAGTGATTTGGTAACCCAGAAACCTTCCAAATAGAAAGTAAAACTAGGGTGGGGATGATACCCACAAAATTTCAATACTGCAGTATAAAGTTGGCCTATTAAGGCTTCCATTGACCACTTCTAGTGATCTACCCTATTAGGAGCACAAAGGACTATTAGGTCCACCTTGTTAGAGGATTTAAAAACATACACTAAAGTATGCACTCTGTTAGGAGATTTATACAAAGACTGTTAAGTCTACCTTGTTAAAGGATTTACAAAACCGATTCACCTGTTAGGATGAAACAGTGGATCTACTTACAAAATTGATTGCTAATTAGATCCTTGAAGTATAGATCACCTCTTGTGACTGATGAATCTTTACTGCTCCTTGTAGACCTTGCAGAATATTTTGCTCTACTACTGATTCGCATTTATTCTTCTCAAAGCATTACATGTCCATTCCTTGATACTCTCATGCATACATTGTAAATGATATAATACATTACATATATATCATTCCAATAATTATAATTGCAAGGTCAGCTAAAACACAAGTGAACAAAACATTATTGAGTCGGCCCAATAGTAAATAACTCAGGTTCACTGAACTGACTCGGTGACCTTCTAATACTCGGTGCCCACTGCATTACTCGGCATCATCATACACTTGATAGAAGTGAAGGCTCATTCCATACTAATCACTTGATGCAGTTCTAAACTTGATAACCACTGGTGACTTGATAGATGTAGTGTTACTCGGTAAGAACTGAATCCTTTGTTTACCTTGATTTCACTTGGTAGACACTACACTTTCATCACTCGGTAAACATTACACTTCCATCACTCGGTAAACATTACACTTTCATTACTCAGTAAACATTGCAACTTCCAATGCTCGGTTTACACTGGATTCCCATGACATAGTTTGACTGCTTGGTAGATACTGAGATGCTCGGTGTAAACTATGAAGCTTGATGAGTGTAGGAAACTGAGTGCTGAGCTGGGCAGCTATACTAATATAGATAAGTGTTGTCACTAATGGAAATAATAACTTAATGCCAACAATTCTATCACAAGATAGGCAACATTTCTTGCTTGACCCAAGTGATAGTCTAGAATTTGGTAAGGATCGCCTGCTAGGTACGGGAAATGTTGCATAGTATTTTTGTGAAGTATTGTATGATATTCTAGCATAGGAAAATGTGAGATGAATATATGACAATATAATGAAATAAAAATGAAAATGAAGCTAAACCCTAGGGTCTAGCCCCATGGTAGGCACCAGAAATGTATGCACAAAATGTAGCACACTTCTATAAACCCTTATCTTCAAAGAGTCTCATGAAAAGAGAGACTTGAGAGGCATCTTATAGCTTCCTATCTATGACATACAAGAGATCAAATAGATGTGTTGGGTTGGATATCAAATTAATTTTAGTACTAACCCTTGCAAGGTGTACCGTAGAATGAAAGATTCAAAGACAAAAGCAAGGATTCTAGTATTCAAGAATTAAGTGAATGCAAATGAAAAGTAATCTAGTATTTGAATGCAAGCTAATCTAGATGATATGCAAGTTCAAGAAAGTAAATATAATCTAAGTGTTCAAGAAAGTAAATATAATCTAAGTACAATGAAAGTAAAAGACTAAGATATAATGCAATATTAATTTATAATGATCACTAAGCTATGAGTACAAAAGTGCTTCAACAATGCAAGAATACCAAGAGTGTGGTGAGTGCTCCAAGTGCTCTAGAGTAGATCTTGCAGCATAGTAATAGTGTGAGTGTCTAAGATTATGAGACTGTGGGGAGAGAGCCTCCTTATAAAGAAAAATGGAAGATAGAGATTAAGAGGTGAAATCTATAGTGGAGAATATGTCACATTTTTGACTTTGGTGGACAAGAATCTTGGGAAGCAAGATCAACAATTGTGTTTAAGAGGAAAAAGATGTGTGGAGGAGAAAGAGATTCTATTTGCCTTGGAAAGTATGCATACAAGTGTAGACAAAAATGTATTTTCTTTTATTTTTCAATTAAGAAATTTCTTTTTCATGTGCACACATAGGATAAAGGGGATCTATTTATTTAAAAGGGACCATGTTCTTCTAATTAAATAAAGACTTAGGATAAGGTGATCAAACCATATGTTATAATCGAATAAACTATAAAATGAGGATTTGATCAAAGACAAGTGGTTGATAAATATGCAAAAATTGATAGAAACAGGGATCATGTTCTAGATTGCCATTTTTTGGTGATTAAAATACACATTAAGAGTGTCTCTATATTACTTAGTTTTTGGAGCAGCTTAGGAAATTTTGGTATGTCATCCTTGTCATGACTTGAGTTCATTAGACCAAGAAAAATTGGATATTCAAAAAAATCAATACACCAGTTCATCCAAAGAAATCCATCTACTATCCTTATCCTTAAGAATCTTGTTTCCATTGGTTAGTCCTTCAAAAATGTGTTAAAATTCCCTGAATCATTTCAAACTTTGACAAAAGTATTGGTATATCTCTTTGGTTAAAACTTCAATTATGTTTGCTTGAGAATACTTTCTAAAATTTCCAAAAGCTAGATTCATTCTCTAGGTCATGCAGTGAATGCAAACAACATAAGGTGAACAAAAAGTTTCTATCTTTTTGCAAAGATCATTCTTGTGGCCTTTCATTGCTGAAGCTCCATCTTCTCCAACACACGTCAAATTTGTGGTAATCATCAAGTCACCTATACCTCCATATTCAATAAGAGAACTCTTTACTAGTTCATATTAGTTCTTTTTTATTGCATTATCCTTCATTTTAACAATAGATGGTAGAGGAGGTTAGTAGAAAAAAATTGTGTATGGTATAAACATGCATGCATACCTTGTAAGTATTATCTATTGATGTAATTTCATCTAAAGACAACACAAGAAAGTCCAAGTCTTTAATTTTTTCCTTCACATCTTTTTTAACCTTAACAAGACAGTTTTCTCATTCCCATCTATTGTTACTGACTGGTGACTCTTATGATAGATATGAACATTCAACAAGTGTAATAAAGCACTCATTTATGGGTCATATTTCATAGCACACCCTTTTCTCAAAATATAAAGACAACACATAACTAAAGATCTTTTTCCATTTGTTCTACTTCCTCTTCTTTTCCAAGAAAAAATTCAATTGTCTTTTACTCAAGAAGACTTCATTTGTATTCTCTCCTAAAATTCAAATAATTGTTGTGATTCCTTCTTGATTTTCCATCTTGTCATTGATTGTTCGACTCCATCTATGATATTCTTCACGTAAAATTTACCCATATGCTTCTCTATAGTATTAATTTTTAGCTATAACTTTTTTTTCCCTCTTTTAATCCTTGTACTTCACTTACATATGTATTCTATTGGACCCTTCAATTGGATTTTCCACTGGTTCAATCAATGGATACTTTGAGGCTCATTCTATTTTGAAATTCTTGTCAATAAATCCCATATTTTATCTTCTTTTTTATTTCATGTCATTTTTTAATTTGTATTTCATTTTTTCCTTTTGTGGTTGTGACCCTCATCATATCTAGCATTCTCATCCAAGTCAATTATGTTGTTCTAGCTACTTTGGATATTTACTTGAAATCTTCTTCAAGTTATCATGATCAAAGATATCAAGTCTGTCAACTTATTTAACATGTGGTAGTGGTGTACTATTACTTGTAGATTGGGAATCTTGTAAATGTACTTGTAATGATGTGGCTTCCTAATTTTGGCTACAAAAATTTTTGCCACTAAAGTACAATGGTAAGGTTGTGCATTTTTTTGGTCTTTCTTGGCTTTCCCCACATGCAAGACTCTTACCCTTATTCATGTTCAACATCTCTAATGAAATAAAGGCTAAAAAAATATAACTTTTGAAGAAGTGACAATAGACTATCACACATATTAGGAAAGAGCCTACAACACAATGGTAATTTGTGAGCCTCTCATGTGGGAGGTCTTGGGTTCAGATTCATTTAACACATAGAAATAATTAATTATAATAAATAACAATAATTAATCTAGGCATCGGTCCTTTACCGATCAAAATAAAAATAAACTGTCACACATTTATCTGATATGATTCATTGATTGTATAACCTATAATATAAAATATCGATGTCATTATGTCTAACTCGAGAGGCCACTGACCACTAACTTGTATCCACTATGTAAGAATAAACTCAAAATTGTAGACAGATAGAAGTGTAACTTCTAGTGAGTACAGAATAATATTATAACACACTACACAATACTGAGTACACTTCAAAAATTATTCACTCACCTTTGCATCAATTATAGTCAACAGTTTGAGACTTCGTTATCAATCATAATTGAGAGAACCAACTAAATTGAATTGTTTAAAATAAAACTGATCTATGAATACATTTATATCAATCTTTTTGGATAGCTTTTACCTATGATAGGAAGGTTATAGGGTATGCAAATATTTTGTGAATTCACATAATAATAACATGTCTTATTCATTTTTGAGGTGATTATGGTTCATCCAATATATTGCCATGAATAATGGAGTTGGCAAAAATGGCATTGGTTTGTGACATGTGTCTACAAAATGACAAACAAATTTTGACCCTCCTCAAAACAAATCTTTGTAAAACCATGGGTGAATTTTAGGTCAACCAAAATTTCCCTTTGAAAATTATAGGTGAATGTTTTCAATTTGTCATGTCTAAAAAATAAATTTGATTAACTATCATGCAAAATAATGAAGCTAATTGTATAAATCATTGGGTGCTGGGTCTATGCATGTGACCCAATTTTTATAAAGTTTGGGTGACACGCCTCGTCCCATGTGTACAATTCATTCGCCAAACCTCCATTTACCAATGTGTAAAATTTTCCACTAAAATTATCCCTGCACTCGATGGAAAGATATGTGTAAAGAACATTTGACTATTCCAACTTTTGATTCTTTCTCTAATTAAGAGCCATAAATTGATGGTGGGGATAAAGTTCCTATTGCAAATCTAGGTGATGTTTGTATCATAAATTGGGTCATCCATGAGAATGCCTCTTGTATTATTATTGCAGCCCCCTCTAATCATTATGACCCGTAGTCAATTATGTAATGCCCCCTACTAGGAATTACTTATTTAACGTGTATAATTATATATTACTTTACAATTTTGTAGTTAGGTTAGATTAAGAAAATTAATTTACCCCTAATATAATTTGTAAATGTTATATTGAACATAGACCTTACTTCTTTACTATTCACTAATGGAGAATGAAGATTTATTGTCATACGATGCTTGAAACCACCTAGACATTTGAGACCAAGGTTTTCATGAACTATCACCAATAGCACCACTTGGCCCAAGGGTTTCATGAACATGCGGCAACACCACTTCTTAGGAGACACCTAATTTGAGATGGATTTACTTAGCCCCTATATAGAGAACAACCTATCATTCCAAAGGTATTAATGATATGTGTGTGTGCATGCATATCCATATCCATATACATACATACATACATACATACATACATACATACATACATACATACATACATACATATATATATATATATATACATACATACATACATACATACATACATATATATATATATATATATATATTCTTGTTCATTCCATGAAGAATATCCAAATATATATTATTCTCTTATTTCACGTATTTAGGAATGATATTTAAATTAAATTATATTCTTCTATTTATATCTCATGTTTTATCATCATTCATTAAACTTAATTGTAATTGAATTTAAATCTTCCATATTTTTATTTTTATTTTATTTATAATTTCTTTATATTTTAATTTAGATTTCATTTATATTTTATTTTAGTTCTTTTATATTTTTTCTATTTCTATTTCTATTATATTTTATATTTTAATTATTAAATTAATGGTTAAATCCTATTTTAGAAAGGAGACATTTTTTTACAATTTTCTTTCTTGTAATTTATTTATTTACTTAAATTACTTTCACACTTTTATTTTCTTAAATTTATTTATTTTTATATTCCTAACTTTATTATTAACTTTATATTGTTGGATTTTAGGTTTGTAAACAGGTTTTCTCGACTTATGGAAAAGAAATTGATCGGCCTCTAATAAAAAATGCTAGGGCTAAGGTTAATGCATTATTTTTTCTCATGGAACATAATCATGATGGTAGAGATGATCCTCCTGTTGCTTCGGTCTTTGCATGTGTCTGTCATTCTCGACACTATTTCTATGCATCATTTTTTCGTGGACATAAACATGCCACTTCTTCTCTGCATCACAACAATATGGTTGAATAATATTGGTGTTCTTGTTGGCTTCATCTATTTTGTGCTTAGCATCTTTTAGAGATATTGGAGTTGTTATTGAAGAATAATCTTGGTAACAAACAAATGACAATGTTGCTACTACACTGACGTAGAATTTTTTAATTTTGACTATATACATTGTATGGGGTTTTTGTTTTTCTTTAAGTTAGTATGTTGTAGGTATTTAGTTATACATTGAGGTTCATCCTCTAGTTATCTCAAAATTATATTGTAGAAGAGGGATATCACATTGTTGATTGTGTTATGTTCTGCTTCAACTAACAATGTACAACTTTCTAAACATTTTGCCTCGCAATTGTCCAGATAGAATTTCATTAGGCAGTTGTTCCCCTTGTGTTGGGAATCCTAAGGACATTATCACCTATACAACCATTTGAGAAAGAGGAAAATAGTCTTTTAAACTCACATTCTTATGTACAAGTGGTGAATGATTTTCCCTCCCACTCTAAAGGGTGGCTACTAGCCTTTATGCTAGTGTGTAACTAATATTTTGTATTTTGTGTTTGCCAACACTTTTATTGTCAATGTGTTGTTAGGGAGTCACTGATGGCTTTTCTTATAAAATTCAATATTTTTGCTAATGTCTTGTTATTCCATTTGATTGCTTGTGTAAAGGTCAACCCCCTTGTTAACTTGTTGATTTTAATCAAATACAATTGTCAAAAAGTGAAAAAAAAATGATTAAATTTCATTTTAAACTCACAACATAATGGATATTATATGTTTTACTTATTAAGCATAAGAACTTGTTGATTTTAATCAAAAAAATTGTCAAAAGGTGAAAAACAATTAAATTCCATTTTCTACACTCATTGTTCTTATTAAGCACAACAACTTTAAAATCTTACATAGTTTAACTATATTCCTTTTTGTTGATCTTAAAACATAAAAGGCCTCTTGGTTTTGAAACTTAATAAGTATATCATGATAATAGCTAGTTTTCATTCTCCCTCTTACCCACTCATATTACATAGTTTTGGAAATTCTTTGTAGGCCCTAATAAAAGGTTAAAAAAAGTGTAGCCAAGATACCTATTTTTATTTTGTCCATGATGCTTACTAATAAGCACTTCTAGAAAAAAAGTATGATGTAATTTTTATTGGCAGTGTGCATTACCAAAACATTTATGTTTTATATTTTGTCTTCTAGTTGTGTAGACTAAACACCTTTATTGTAAATGGAAAGCCTTCAATCAACAAAGCATGGACAAAAGGCTTTCAAGAGTAGATGGTAGAAAATATGATAGGACTCAAAAATATTTAAGATAAGTTTTTTATAATAATAGAATATTTTTATAGGTAATAGACCTAGGCTTAAATAAATTATTGTTATTTGTTGAAATTATTGTTGTTGTATGTTAAATCTCAAGTGGAATTGAACCTAAGACCTCTTAGATAAGAGGTGTGTTTCAAGCTCTTGCATTAATAAAAATAGATTTTTAAAAAGGAGAGATTTTAACTAACAAACAATTTGGAACACTCCATCCAATGAATTTGGGGTAAAGGAAATAGTAGCCACTTAGGTGAGCTTCGTGCTTTTTTTCTTGTACCTCTATAGATGAGAGAAGAACATAAAGATAAGGTTTTGACTTTTGGGTAGTCACATATCTCTCTATATGGATCATGGAGTGTCAAGTGTTTAAAAAATATCATTTGAAACACTCACCTGATACCCACTATGTTGGTGCACCAATAGTTTCTTACTCAAAAAATAGTATTACTTGTGGTAAATGTCTAAATGGTCTTTATGGAATGTCCCCATAATGGTGCACAAATTAGTCAAATACCAACTAAAAAAGATTTTAAAGCCTTTAAAAATGACCTGCCATTAGTACCTACATGTGTGATCGGCTTGGGAAGAGGGACCACTAGTTGTGAATGTTCCAATAGTCGATCACCCATTTCTAAATATATTGTCCAACCTTACCATGCATTTGTACTATATCTTATAATTAAACAATCCATGTACAAACTGAAAACAAAATCCAAATGTTGATAACTTATAAAAGTTATAGGCACCCTTCAAAACCTATTAGGGGTTTTAGGTGCCCATTCAAAACCTATTTGTGTGGTTGATGAGTACTATGTTATCTGTGATGCCACCTTGGTCACTATGTCGTGTTGGGTGACTTGTTTCACCTTTGGACTATAGTTTTGTTTGGTTTGTGTCATGCCCAAAACTTGAAGACAAAAAAAAAACACACACACAATTTTTTTTTTTTTTAAATTTATAATTAAACATGCCCTAGGTTTGAAATGATTGATAATAGTTTTAGTACAGGTTCTTTACTTTACGTCTTAAGGTTATAAACATGAGGGCGATTACATCATTAAGATTTTGAAACTTTTGTTATTAGATTGATATCGTTCTTGAGTTATGCTATTTAAGAATTAAACATATCAAAAGATACTAACAATGTAAGTTACTCTTAACTTTTGGCTAAATGATAAAGGAAACAATCCAACATTCTCTATTGGTTTTAACATTTACATTAATTTGCAATGATATGCGATCAAATTTACTTACATAACAATGTACATGAATTCGGATCTAAAATTTCTTGCAATAACAAAACAATCAAAAAAAACTACCTTAGAATTTATTTAAATAGCCAATTAATCGATAATTTAATCTACTTAAAGGTCAAACAATTGGAGTACATTTAATTTAAAACTAGCTAATTAGTATTTAAACATAACTAAGTACAAAAGAAATATTAACAATTACAACCAACGTCCTTAATCAAACATAAGATAACCTTAAACTTTATTTATTTAACTAATTATTCTTTAACAATTTTAAATTTCATTTTAAACTAACTAGATATATATATATATATAATAATAATATAATAAAGAAACTAAGATCAAAAAATTAAATAACTAACTAATCTAAGACTAAACTTAAAGTTTAAAACTAACCTAACACTATCTCCTAATCTAACTACAACTAAACTACAACTCTTAACACTCTAACATATCTAATAACATTTAAATAAAACACAACTTAACAAAATTAATAAACTAACTAAACATACTATTTACACACTAAAAGAAAACTTAAATGAGAACTACCTACAACTAGCCCCCTATTCTAAGCCCCCTCCCTACACACCTACTAACTCTACCAACCCCCTAAACCCACCCTACTCCTAGGCCTGCCCCACCCCACGAGGCCCTCACATCTCCAGGCTGCGCGCTGCCCGAGTCTGACTCAGCACGTACTGTCCCAGGCCTGAGTCGGCCCAAGTGGGAGGTCAGCGCTACTCAAGGCTCAAGGTTGGACATAAGCAAGGGTCTGCTTGCTAGCGTGCTAAACCAAATAAATTTAATGCTTCTCCCCAACACATGCGTCCATTTCCAAATGATGAGGGGGAGGGATGGGACAAGGGTCAGAATGACGTCATCCCATATGATGACCCAAGACTTGCAATCCATTTTTTTTTTAAAGAAACCCTTTAAAATATACATTTCTAAGACTGACACCCAAGGAGGGAAAGTTGGGCATTGATGACATAAAGTTTTTATGGTAAGAAAGGATATTTAGAATATTAAAGTTATAAAGGTTAAATAACTTATGCATTGTATTAGATATCATTAATATATATATATATTGTTTTATTTCTAATTTTAAACACTAATAGATTCTTAGAATATTCTCTGTTGCAAACCAAAGATTATCACATTCTCTCATACAAACTCCAGCATCCTGTAGGTGGATTATTTGATAATTTGTCTACTCTCTCTTGAAACTCAATGTATATTTTTCTTTTGCAATTATATTACCACAATAGGTGTATGCATTTTCTTATGAATTTCTAATTCATTATTTCCATGAACCTCAAATGGCCATGCATTTCAATGAAACCACATTACATGAAATAACCATCTACGTGTTCATTTAACTATCTAATAAAACTGATGGATCAACATAATGACTAAACTAGTCATAAGGCATTTGAGAAAATAAGAGAGATCAAAATGATAATGCTCCATTCCTTTTGAAAGGAGTATCAAAATACACAAAGTTATTTCTCTATCATGTTTCAATTGTAGCTTGGATCTCTTGACATAATTCTTCCTACATATTCTTGCAAATTTATTTTCAACACAATCAACCATGAACTAAATCATTTCAAACTTGATAAAGACACCATACATTTACATGGATTAGTAATATCTCTCACTACCGTCCATATGAATAGAGGCATCACCATACATCACAAATTGAATCATCCATAATTGAACATCATTGTTGCATCTTATCTTTGATACACATTCACATGACAACATAGAATACGAAATTTTAAGAGAAGTAAATTTACTCAATCACTTATTTTATTATCAACCTGATTTAAGGCTCAGCCGGGAAAGAATCAGGAAGAAAACCCAGCTTCATTGCCATATATAATAAGGTTTAAACAATACAATTTACAATAGGATCTCAATCCCAATTTTCAATAATTTTATCAAATTTTCTTCATGATCAAAATCAAGGAGTTTGCAATGTCTTCTAAATCTCATTTCAAGAACCATGGAGGAAACCAATAACTGATCGGGTGACAACCAAGCAGAACCAAAAGAACATCAAGCATGCATAATCATACATGGTTTACACAATAAGATTCACAGTGAATCAAGACTAGGGAGAGGTGGATTCTTCCAACTGGAGAAGTCAACCACAACACCAATTCAGATGTCCAATCGGGGCCAATAACCAAGAACTTTCGTTCTTCCATTTTAACTTGCCATACTCATACCAGGTTTGTGCTGACGGGTAGAGGCCCATAACACCCTACCCTTTATCCCTCTTCTCATCCTGAGAAGAGACTCTACACAGGTTGGAGTCCAACTAAACAGACCTCTCCCAAAATTGGTCACTTCTGCCCTCTCCTAGGGTGAGTAATACCAAAACACCCATGCAAGGAAACTCAAAATTGCAAACATAAACAAGAAAGGAAAACAACCAAAATAAAAAGGTTTACAAATCTTCCCAACATACCCACAACCATACAACAGTAAAACAACAACAAGGTAACAAGAACATGAAACAAAACATAAAAACTGAATAAGGGAGATGGGAGTTTCCTACCTTCTCAAAGAGGTAATGGCAATAACAAATTTGAGTAGAGTATCCCTCCTTCCTTCAAGCTTCAAGAAATCTTCTCTAAATGTAGAGATTGGGTAACCAAACCACTAGACCAAGGAAGGCCTCTAATAAGCCTCCAACTCAACCACCCAAAAAGAGCAATAACTATCTCCACCCACTTAGCCACTCTAGAAACTCCTAACACAACCTACACCATGGTTAAACCCTAAAAGGAGGTGGGGTAAGACAACTCATGACAACCACTTGCAATTTTCGCACAAAGGCAAAAAGGGACTTTTTGAGTGCCCTCAAAAGTCAAAGCTAGGGGCTTAAGGGTTGGAAAAGACCCCTAACCCATACCCACACCCATAGGTTAGGAAAAAAACATGTTTTAAAGCCTTAGGGAAGAGGTTAGAGTCAAATAAAATCTAGAGATAAAAAAAAATAGGTCTATCTAACAACTCTAACTTGCAAATCAAGCACAAATCTGAAATAGGGAAAACTAACCCTAATTAAGAACCTAATAGAAAATTGACACTAACTTGAAACCAAAGGTTAAACAATTAATCCTAACTAGCATACCGAAGCACATAACATTTTACGAGTGTCAAGCGACACTGGAAGAACATAATTACGAACAACAGGGTTTCCAAATTTTAGCACATGGAGATCAGTTTTGTTCCTCCGTAGGGTTTCTCGGCTAAATATCTGCACACTCATTGCACACATCAATAGTCCCGAAAATCACATGTACATATATACATATCAGAAATTTACATAATTTGAAACATACATAAATTAGGATTTTCTTGCATCCTACTTATATCCTTAATCATAAAGATTCCAACTCAATGTGTTAATCCCACATTTTACTGATTTCATCAACATACATATACATGAGCATTAAATGACAATCATCAAATATATCTGGAAATAACATCACACAACATGAAATAATAAAATATGTTCTAAGCATCAGATAATGTCTCGACATCTCGAGTCGCGGATAACAAAATAAGAGTAATGTATCACTATGCTACGATGGGTCGGGGGCGAGGCCTCACAGTTTGGGCTTCTTTGAAAATTTCATGACTTGTAAAGGGTTTCAAACTCCCTTTAAAACATGTGTTTCTTATCAAAAAACTTATAAAAGTTATAGTAAAAATATTTAAGTAAAATTTCATTAACAAGTGAAATAGATAACTTTGTCTCTCAAATAAAATATTATAGCTATTTATTATATGTATTTCACTTTAAAATAATATACTCACTTAACAAAATAAGATGTTCAATAGATTAAATAGTGTTTTCTTATAACAAATGTTTATCATTACTTATAACTAATTATTACATTGCATATATGTTATATTTATATAATTATACAATATTCTAGTAATAAAAACTAATATTTTTAAATTCAAGTACTAGAAAATTTTAGATTAAGTTATGGTTGAATCTTTTAAAAGTCATTTTTTGAACATGTTTCACTATGTGTGATGTTTCACTACGTGTGTTATTTTAACGAGTTGTGTGATGAGTCACACCTTCAAACCTTAGTTGTAAGTAGTTAAGTGTCCATTTTACATTTTCAGATAAAAAATAAGTCCTAAAATGTTTCACGCAATGGCTACATGTGGACACGGTCAGCCCTCAAGACTATTGTCCCTCTCCCCTATTAGTATTTTTGTTTTCATTTTTTGGAGCTCTTTTAATAGTAGTAATTGAAGGGTGCCTATGACAAAACCATCATAGTTATTAGACCCCATGTCAGTGGATCTCTTCCCTATGCATATTACCAAAACATTTATGTTTTATGCTTTCATTTGGTTCTATAGATTGAACAACTTAACTTTAATGTTTTGGATTTTGATTGTATAAATTGAACAACTTGACTAACTACAAACAAAAAACTTTTTGGCAAGTCGAACACCTTACTGTGAATAGCAAGTTGTCAATCAAAAAAATGTTAGAATTCTTCTAGAATAACTTGTGGGGGGGGGGGGGGTGGGGTGAATCAGTTATTCAAGGTCCAAATGTCCAAAATAAAACTTTTCACAATTCAGTGAACCTTTCAAACTTTCTTTACCATGCATGCATTCATTGTGTGTAAACCAAAACTAATATGTTGCTATTAAACTAACATGCAGAAATGTAAACCATAAAACATAACACATCCATCAGTACACTTGACACAATGATTTAACGTGGAAACCCAATTTGGGAAAAACCACTAGTAACATGCTACTCCTTTCTCACTCTTCTGAAGTGATGCCCTGTTAAAGGTTACAACACACACTGTTAAATGTGACTCGGTTATTGGATTTCAATCATCCTATTAAAAGTGAGCCTTGTTAGAGGACTTTAGGTCATTCACTTGGAATGCCACCTTGTTAAAGGATTTTCCAATGACTATTAAGTCAACCTTTCTCGAAATGATTTACCCTAATCTGATACAATTGTTAGATATCAATAGTAGAGTTTGATCTTATACAACTTATAACCTTACTTGCAAATTACATATCACTATTCAGTCCTCAACTCTACTTGGCTTCCTATCTTTGCAGTTTTGACACCTTGTTCACCCTTCAAGCATTCATCCTTCTCTAGCCTTCTTACTTAGCTCACCATAGTAGACTTCTTCACTTGGGTCACTTGATGAAGAAACCCCTCTTCCTTCTCCTTGTCAAATTTTTGCATCCAAAAACTCTTTGACCTCCAATCAACATTGCTTCATGACCAGACATCCCTACATATAGGGAATTAGAACTCTTTTTCTCACTCATTATCCATCTCAAAAATTAGGGTTTTCAATGGATTAGGTAGGATACAATGTATCCACCCTATATCTTGTCTTCTCTAGAAACTTCTTCTAGAATCCATTTGAATTCACCTCCAAAATGGTTTACATAAGATTTTGTGCCTCGAGCTCATCAATCTTATCTTCCTCTTAATTTACAAGTTCCAAGAAAACAAACTTGTCGACTTTTATTTGGCGAATCTTTGATCTTTTTCATAATGCAGTAGCTCGAAATTATCAATTTACTGATGCTTGGCACATACTGTGTTACTCGGCATCAAATGTAAAATCACTCGGCATCAACTAAATTTTACTGGTGCTCAGCATCTATTGAAAATCACTCAGCTTCAACTACCTTGCTGGGCACCTACTATCTTGCTCAACATCCACTAGTTTACTTGGCATCCACTAGAAATCACTTTCACTCAACTCCAACTAACTTTTTGCTCGGCTTGCACTAACTTTACTCGGCACCTTCTATTAACTTGGTCAAGCTTAGCAAATGAACTTTGTCCAACCTTTTCTTTTGAACTTTCTAAGTGTAGCCAAACATTTTGTAACCTCAAGTAGATCATCAATACATTATGTTATCACTGTCTTAACTGATTCTTACACTTCAATACATAATCATAACTCAACCTTTCCCCTAAGTATTTTTGTTACATCTTTTTGATCAAATCCTCTTCATCAATCAAGTGATAGTGCTTGAAACATATAAGCAATTGTCTTACCAACAAAACAATGATTGAAAATATTTTTTCAACAATAACAGTCTTTCTACTCAAATGATCTTTTCAATCATATGTCAACACAAAACATGCACGAAAAGCTTTCAAAGAACAGATGCTACACAATATAATATGACTCCTAAATATTTGATAATATTTTTTCTACAATAGTAGATTTTAAAATGAAGATATTTTTAATTATGTGAACAAATAAAAACACTCCATCTAATGGACATACTATTAATCTTGTCTTCTAACAAAGTTTAAGATATATACACCTTTTTTTTTGTTCCCCTGAAAATTAGTACAAAGCATTCTCCCTCTTATATCTCGAGGGAAAATTAGTGAGAAGTCATCAAAAATTAATACAAGGGTGTTTTTGGTGTATAAATCACTACAATGTAACTATTCACCAAGCATGGAAAATGATAAAATGTCATGTCTCCTCTTTAGTATGGCTAGCAAAGTTATGTGAATTGGCCTATCATGGGGGTCTCGTAGGCTAGCAGTTGTGGATAGAGACTCATACAAAATATTTAGTGACTGGGCTTGGCTATACAGACAGTTGAGAGCCAATTGATTGTAGTTCCTTGATTTTAGGGGAGTATCCCTACATTTTAGGAGGATGTGGCAGTTTCCATATGTGAGGTTTCACAGGACCATTCCATGGTTTTGGTTTTAGGATGACAAGGTGTGTTCCCTAGTGTCTAGGAGCATCCCTAAATTAGAGGGAAGGGATTGTCATTTGACCCATCTCATCCAGGATCAGTAACAAACAGGTGACATTTTGTTTCATGTTTATCTAGTTGGTTTCGGCTTTTATATATATATATATATATATATAGCCATTTCGGAGTAATAAGGGGAATATGGCTTCGTTTAGCCATATGTGCTCTTGTGTTATAGCTCATTGGAAAGGTTTTGAATTATTATAAACTATTTTCACTATTTGAAGACTTTTTGGTGCTTTGAGTTATGACATTGTAATAAAGAAATATTTTTCCTATAGCCTAGATGCCTTTATTTGAGAAAAATATTATTTTATTATAAAGCGCAAAGTGTAATTCTCATTTAGGGTTTGATTTTCACTTGGGAGGATTTATATGGAGATGAAGACCTAATTGTTGATTATCTTTTGACATTTGAAACTTGTGAGATTGGAAATTTCTCTAGTGGAGTGATTCAGAGGCTTGGGATGAAAACCCTAACTCTGGAGTGTTGGGACGCAAACCTCAATAAGGATTTTGTGATTTAGTATTGGAGTTGGAAAGTATTATTCTTTGTGCCAAGGATCAACATTCTTCATAGCACAATTTATCAAAAGGAAACATCACATTCAGCTAGGCGGTCAACCTATTCCATTTTGGGTGTTTCTTCCAAAGGTAGCTCAGGCTTGTATTGTGGGCATCATTCCTTATTAACAGCCACATTTTGCAATTTAGAGATCATACAGGGGTTTGTGACAGAAAGCTCTCCATCTTTTGTGATTGTAAAACCCTTCTACAATTGGCGTCAAGTTCATTGTAAACAGCACCAAATTCATTTAATATATTTATTTCTTTGACTAGAAAAATTTGAATACTATGCCTGGTACAATTTGAATCATTTCTACATTGTTAAGTATTTTCAATATATGAATGTTGCTCATCATTATTAGTTCAAAGTTATTTTTATTTGTCACTACTTTCATATATCTTCAAAAACACCTAAAAACTTGAAAATGAGGGGAAAAAAACATAAAGAAACCATAATTCCATAAAGTCTATTCAAAGATACAAAATGTTGGTCAAAGTCTTAAAATTTGAAACAAACATCAATTTCCAAGGTCATCGGGATTGGGGATCTTTAAGTGGTATCAGAGCTTTGATCTTGCCAGCATATGAATTTTATTGACACTTCTATGCATCTAGGTAGAGCTGAGATAAACAAATTTTACACAAGCAAGAGACCTGAATTCAAGCAAGGGTTTGGAATTGAATAAGAAACTATTATGGCAGATGAACAAAGAGGTGCCAGACATAACCAAACAAAGGAGGAAGAGAGGGAGATGATTAGAACTCTCATCACTACATAATCTAGGATACTTTTGACCTTCTAAAGGTTACAAGGTACCTTGGAATGGATGGAGTTTGATAGACATGGAGGCAGGCATGAGAGACAGGGCCAAAGCATATCAGTTTCAGTCACAAGAAGTCAACAGACAAGCATGCCCTTGTACACTAGTTAGGGATAGACCCCTACTTCTGTGGTTTGTACTGGGTGAGCATCTAGCATAGGTAGAGCCACCCAAGGTAGGATTCCAGGATTCAATTATGGCATCCACGAATGAGTAAAGAGCCCTACCTCTGGAAGTTAGGGACGCTTTTCCTCTTCCCCAGTATTGTGCACAACAAAAGAGATGTTGCCAGGTTCAGAGGAGACAAGGGCCATAGGCCACAATGGAACAATGACCTCAATAGAGCTACTGGGAAGATCACATTGGCTACATATGATGGTACTAGTGGTACAAGTACACAAGCTTGGCTACACAAGCTGGACATATATCTATCTTTGAGGCCCATGCCTAAGCATGATGCTATTTAGTTTGCAATCTTGCATTTAGATGGGGTTGCCTATGACTAGTGGCACCATGGATTGGACACCCGAGATCACACCATGGTTCACTTCTATGCAGAGTTCACTGAGCATCTCATTAGTTAGATTGACCACAAGGAAACAGAACTCTACTATAGGGAAGTGGTGCATATTAAACAAACAAGAGATGTGGAGACTTATATTAATAAGTTCCAATATATTGTAGTCATGCTACCTGATATGCCACAGAGGCATAGTGTGATGTTTTGTATAGAGGGATTGCAAGACAGTCTTAAGGGGTTGGTACAAGCATTCAAACCAGTTACTCTCAAGGAGACTATTGATGTGACATTGAGAATGGACCCATCCCCTACTTCTTATTAGATAGATAAGAAGCCATTCAGGAATTCTTGACCTCCACAAAAGGCCAACACTTCCCAGGGTAGAGGTGGACCATCACCTCGACCTCCTAGGATGGACTAGAAGACAAGGAATGACTTGAGAAGGAGGACACTATGCTTCTCTTGCAAGGAGCCATGGGAGCTTGGATACCATTGCCTTGGTAAAGAAAAAGTTCATTTGATTGAGCTAACATCTCAGATGGGAGATGAGGAGATTCCTAACACTAATATTGAGGGTAGTCTAGAGGAGATTGAGCAGGATCATCCACAATTGGAGGTAGACACTTATGAGCCCTTAGCATCAATTAAAGTGACTATGGCTACTCTATCCAGTTATCCTAGATTTCATGCCTTTTGTTTGAAAGTAACACTTCAGGGCCAGCGGGTTATGAACTTGGTAGCCACATGCACCACAGACAATTTTATTGATCAGAAATTAGTGGATCGGTGTGGCTTGTAGTATGAGGTGTTTGTTAGTTTTGGGGTGAAGGTTCCATATGGCACAGTATTGAGCTGTACTAGGAGGATTCCTCAGCTTAGCATTCATATGGGGGATAAAACCTTGACAGATGATTTCTATGTGCTTCCACTGGAAGATTATGATGTGGTTTTGGGTATGCAATGGTTACAGGGTATTGGACAGTACATTATTGACCACCATTGTATGCAATTAGAGTTCCTTTCTAGAGGGAAGAAGATTATCTTGAGGGCAGCATTAGATGGTGGACCTAGGGAGGTGTTTGCTCGCAGGATGGAGACTATCATTAGACATGATGGCGTGATTTGGGCTACACATTGTTATGTAAAGCCCAAGAAACCAACACCTCTGGATGGCAGGGCATTTCATGTTGATATATAGTCAGTGACGGATCGACATGGTTGAGTGTTTGGTGATATACCCCCAAGTTTACCTCTTGATAGAGGATTAAGCATGGGATATAGATGGAGGATGGAGCTAAGCCAGTAATCATCACTCCATATCATCATCCTAGAGCATACAAGGATGAGATTGAGAAGATCATTCATGAGTTGTTAGACATGGGATTCATTCGCCCTAGCTCTAGTCCTTTTGCTTCTTCTATGGTACTAGTTAAGAAGGATGGGACTCTACGGATGTGTATAGATTATAGGACCTTGAACAAGAAGACGATCAAAAATAGATATCTCATTCCATAGATTGATGAGTTGTTAGATGAGCTTCATGAAGTTATCTACTTCTTTAAGATTGATCTTCGTTCAAGCTATCATCATATAGGTGTGCAGGATGAGGACGTACATAAGACTGCATTTCATTGTCACTATGGGCATTATGAGTTCTTGGTGATGCCTTTTGGTCTCACAAATCCACCTGCCACTTTCTAGTCCTGTATGAACCATATCTTCAACAAGCAGTTGAAGAAATCAATTCTAGTGTTTTTCAATGATATTTTGATTTATAGTTGTACTTGGGAGGATCATCTTAGACACCTAAAGGAGGTACTTAGCACCATGAGAGTTAAGTTGTCCAAATGTGAGTATAGACTCAGTGAGATTTTATATTTGGGCTATGTGATCAGTACTAATGGAGTGAAGGTGTGTGAGGAGAAAATCTAGGCAATTTGGGATTAGCCCTATCCCAAGAACATTACTGAGTTACATGGATTCCTTGGTTTATGTGCATATTATTGGAGGTTTGTGAGGCGATTCTCTCAATTAGCAGCACCCTTGATAGATCTCACGAAGAAGGGAGCCTTTAGATGGACAAAGCAGGCACATGGAGTCTTTGACAGACTTGAGGAGGTTATGATCACATGTCTGCTTTTAGCATTCCCTGATTTCTCGCATCCCTTTGTACTTGAGTGTAATGCTTCAGGTGAGGGAATAGGAGTTGTTTTGATGCAGAACAGATATCCCATTGCCTACAAGAGTAGGAAGCTACATGATAATGAAAGGTTGTATTCTACTTATGATGAAGAAATGTTGGCTATTTCGCATGCATTAGTCAAATTCAAATAGTATTTTGTTGGCAACAAATTCATGGTAAGAACTGACCACAATAGTCTAAAATATTTCCTTGATCAAAAAGAGCTCAATGATTGTCAACAAAAGTGGGTAAGCAAGGTTCAAGCCTATGATTTTTACATATAATTTTTTAAGGGGAAAAAGAATATTGTTGTTGGTGCACTTTCTAGGAAACCGTCACTTGCTGCCCTATGTTTATTGAGTGAGATTTCAGCAGATTGGAAAGCTCAACTTTTAGTTGAGTATTTCAAAAAATAGCATGCTTGTGAGATCATGGATGGATTGGTATAGGATAATAAATACAAGGTGATTGATGATGCCATCTACTACAAAAACAGGGTCTACCTTGTTCCTAAACCACAGTTAAAGGGACAGATTTTGCATACCCTCCATGGTACTCCTCCAACAAGACACCCCGATTATGGTAAGACATATAGAGTGGTACAGGAGAGATTCTTTTGGAAGGGTCTCAAGGATGATGTCTTACACCATATTCATGAATGCATGACTTGCCAACAAAACAAAACAGAGCATACTTTCCAGCTGATTTGTTGCAGCCCTTGCGCCTATACCAGAACATAAGTGGACGAGACTCTCTATGGACTTCATTACAGGTCTTCCTCAAAAGCAGGGGGAGGATTGTATTTATGTTGTGGTGGACATGTTGACTAAATATGCCCACTTCTTTCCGATTGCAATTGATTTCACAACATCCCAAGTAGCTAAGCTATTCTTCAGGGAGGTATTCAGACTCCATGGTCTCCCTTGTAGACACCTAAATTTGATTACATTGCTTTGGTAATCCTATTTAGTTATCTCGAAAGGCATCATTAATTAAATTCTTATTTAATTAATCCTTTGCCATCCCCTAGCTGATTAATTTAATTAATCATCTATAGTCCTAATTGATAAATCAAATAACCTATTATTTATCAATTAAATCTTATTCTTCTATCTAAATCCAAAATCCCCATTTATTAAATAAACCTATTTGATAAATAAAACCCTCAAATCTAATAACCCTTAACTTATTCCTAATCCCCTTTTTAGCCTAATCCACCCCATCCACCCATACTAACTAAGCTTAGTCACTAACTCACCCACCCTCATGAATGCCATCCACTTGCAAATCTCTAACATCCCTAATCTAATCCTAAACCCAAGCCTAATCCACCCCCTAATGTTGTCACATTCCCTAAGCAAGCTTAAGACTTTCCTAAGCCAAGGAAAGTCAACAATCTCAACTCCCCTTAAAATATCCCAACCACTAAGCTTTGAATGCTCTTACAAAAGCCATAAAGACTCTTATAAGCTCTTACAAGCCATAATGAAGGGTCTTTATGAAGATATTATCTTTTGAGCCCCCTTTGTTGACTCATCCTTCCCCTTTCCTCCATCCACTCACCTTGTGACATGTGTCACTCCTTGATTGGTGCTAAACAAGCACAATCCATGTGCTCCCTTTTGAGTGCATCCTAGCCCTCCTTAAGCTTTCATCTTTCCTTCCATCTTAGCCCTCCATCCCTCAAGCCCTTAGCCTATAAATTGAATCCCCTCCCAAGCCATTTCAATCACAATCCATCAAGTAAAGTTATAATGCCATTTTGAAGCCAAATCCATACTTTTGCATGCATCCACACCAAAAATCTCAAAAATCTCCATTGAAGCTAGTTTGAAGCTTGAGCATACATCCCAAATCCTATCAAATAGACTCATCCCTAAATCAAGTGACTATCCTCATTGGGAGAGCCATTCCATGGCTCATATTCTCATTTGAGGGTTTCACTTTGTCTCTCATATATGTTATGGTTTTTATGCTAGTTAATGCTTTTGTTCTTTTAATAGATTAGTATTACTTGCTAACATATTTCTCATATACATCCCTAAGACCATAGTGAGTGACAAGGACAAATGATTCTTAGGTTCCTTCTAGTAGGAACTTTTCAGGCTTGCAGGCACAAAGTTAACACCTAGTACCAGCTATCGCCCTCTGACAGATGGACAAACGAAAATAGTTAATAAGTGGATTGAGGGGTATCTGCGTAACTATGTGTCAGGGAAGCAGAAAGCATGGGTGTGTATTGTTATAATATTATGCACCACATGTCCATTAATATGTCTCCTTTCAGAGCTCTTTATGGCTACAATGCATTATCTCTCATTCATCCAGAAGAACCAGGATATCATGAGTTCTCTCAAGGAGAACTTATAGCATGCACAAAATCAGTAGAAGATGTACGTTGATCAGCATATAATCGAGAGGGTATTTGATGTGGATGACATGGTTTTCCTACACTTATAGCCTTACAGACAGAGCACCCTTAAAGGGGAGGGAGCTAAGAATCTTAAACCTCATTTTTATGGACCTTACAAAGCTCTCAGGTGAGTTGGAGAGGTTGCTTATGAGGTTGAGTTATCACCTGATAGTAAGATTCATACTGCATTCCATGTATCATGCATGAAGAAGGCACTAGGCAACATATTATAGCATCACCCGATTTACCTCCCTTGGATGAGGAAGGTAAGTTGACTTTGGTTCCTAAAGAGATTCTTGAGGTGAGGGAACGACGGTTGAGAAGCAGGGTGATTTGAGAGTATTCGAGAGTATTCGGTATGTTGGAGAGGAGTATTTGGTATGCTAGAGAGGTCTACCCATTGAGTATACCACTTGGGAGGGTAAATCCATTTTGCAGCATCCAACATTGCAGTTGCTTGTGGGCAAGCATCTCCGAGAAGGGAGGACATTCATGTCCCCTCTTAGTCTGATTAATAGAGTTATGTGAGTTAGCTTTTATCATGGGGGTCTCATAGGCTAACAATTGTGGATAGAGACTCATACAAGATATGCTATGACCGGATTTGGTTTTACAGATAGTTGGGAGCCAATTGGGTGAAATTCCTTGATTTTAGGGGGTATCCCTACATTTTAGGCAAATGTGGCAGTTTCCAAATGTGAGGTTCCATAGGACCATTCCATGGTTTTAGTTTGAGGATGACAAGGTGTGTTCCCTAGTTTCTAAGAGCATCCCTATAATATAGGGAAGGGACTGCCAGTTGACCCATCTAGTTTGATATCAATCAGAGACAAGTGATATGGTTTGTTTCATGTTTATTTGGTTGGTTTGAGCTTTCAAACGCAAAATGGGAAATATTTTTCCTATAACCTAGACACCTTTATGTGGGAAAATATTATTTTATTATAAAATGTAAAGTATAATTCTCATTTAGGATTCAATTTGCACATGAGAGGAGTTATAAGGAGATAAAAAGCTAATTGTTGATTATCTTTTGACATTTGAAACTTGTGACGTTAAAAATTGCTCTAATGGAGCAATTTAGAGGCTTGGGAAACCTTGAGTCTAGAGAAGTGTTGGGATGCAACAAAGATTTGGTGATTCAATATTGCAGTTGGAAAGTATTGACATTCTTCATCGCACCATTTATCAAAAGGAAATATCACATTCAGTTAGGCAGGGAGCCTATTCCAACTTGGGCATTTCTTCCAAAGGTAGCTCAGGTTTCTACTTTGGTCGTCATTCCTTATTAGCAACCCATGTTTTGCAGTTTAGAGATCATGCAGTGGTTTGTCACAGCAAAGCTCTCCATCTTTTGTGATTGTAAAACCCTTCTACAGCTGGTGTCAGGTTCATTTAAACAGCAACAAATCTATTTGATATATTTATTTCTTAAATTTGAATATTATGCCTGGTAGGATTTGAATCATTTCCAAATTGTAAAGTGTTTTTAATATATAAATGTTGCTCGTCATTCTTATTTCAGAGTTAATTGTTATTTGTCATTTATTTGCATATAATTTCAAAAACACCTAAAAACTTTAATTGAGAAAAAACCAAAAAGAAATCAGAATTCTATAAAGCCTCAAAATGCTGGTCAAAGTTTCAAATTCAACTTCCAAGGTCACCGGGAGTTGAAACCTTTCGTAAAACAATATGCTACATGCTGAAACTCCAGTGATTATACAATGGCCCATTACAAACGTGGCCAGCATTAGTGTATCTACTTTTATACAGATGATCAGTGGCAAAGCATTTTAGTATTTTGGAAATAGCAATTGCAAACAGAGTGCCCAATTTGCTCAATGATTGTTAGTATAGCAGGTATTGAGAAACAGCGCAAAGATACTATGTTGTTATCCTAAAGGACTCCCAGAATTTGCTCAGATTGTTCAAAAATTGTATCATTGCAGGCGTTGAGAAACAATGCAAAAGGTACAAGTTATTCTAAGGACTGCCAGAATTTGCTCAAAGTGTCCCTGACATTGTGAAACAGAATGGTCGATGGCACAATCTCCCGTCTCGATAGGGGTCAAGACATTGATATTAATTATCTGATACAAAATGCATACATCATATATTGAATGAAAAGTTTTAAGAAGCAGAGTAGAAGCACGGAGACTGAACATCTACAATATTCTTGAACCTGACAATATAATGTTCACATACAAATCAGAAAAATGTGGTAATGCAAAATCAAACCTAATATAAAAAGCATATGACAATATATCGTATATGGAATCAACAATATCTGAAACCCCACAATAGTTTGCATCAATTTCATACTACAACATCTTCAGATTTGGGAAAGTAGACTATGGGAAGAGCTTGATGATTTAATGAGTAGCAATAGTTATAATTGCGACTGCAAAGGTGGAATTGTTGTTTAGAAGGGTAGCATAATATCTTTCAAGAGCATCTAGATGATCATCAACATCACCCTCGATGGATATTTAAATTATCTATTAGACAATAGGCTATATGTGTTGGGAAAGCCTTTGAAATATCAGGTCTCATGCCATTTTCTAGTGGTTGCAAAAAACAACGCTAGTATATTGCACTTCCCTTCAATGCATTCATTTTTAGGATTAATATAACAAGAGATTTTCCTCGTGGATTTTTAGTGAATGCTTGCATGCCCAATTTTTTTAAAATCCTATCGCCTAAGTAAAATTGATCTCTGATTGTATCATATAGCTTTATACGCAATGAACCATACAAAAAGAAAAATTATTACTTTTTGTTTGAATTTATATATTGTCAACCCTCTAATATATTACCCAAAGCATATAAAGCTATCAGCACAACCGTTGCACCTCTTTAGGGTAAAAGTGCTAGTACCTATACCACATGTTGATATATGTTTATTATAAATTTGTACCTTTAATTTGAAGTTGTAAATATATGGCCAATCTAATAAGCCCTAAAAAAGCACCTAAATGATTATGATTGTATGAATTTGCATCTTCAATTTCAAGTCGTAAACATATGGCCAATCTAATTAACCCTATTAAAGCCCCTAAATGATTGTCTTTGAAGTTATGCCAAAGTAGTTTCAACTCTAGTGGGTCATTAATTTACAAATAACTTGTGCAATAGCAATGACCACAATCATTAACTCCTTGAAAAATCACAAGTATCTGCTTCGGTGCATATTTGCACAATCAGATCAGATTAAAAAATCACATGGCCAGTAGTTGAATACTCCAGTTCTGCATGCCTGCAGCATTCCAAAGAGCAGGTTTTGTTGATACAAACCCATCGTTTGTCCAGAATGACAATCTGGGAAAAACTAGCCCTTGGAATTAGAGGATAACAAGACATGCATAGCATCCATCAATTTCAAACTAGGATGTGCAAGAAGTGATGTTCACTATTCAATATAAACTAGGATGTGCAAGAAGTGATGTTCACTATTCAATCATTGCCAGCCTGTAAAATGACAAGACATCCTTCAATGCAATATCTGGTATCATCTTTTACCAACAAGTCTAAAACCATATGAATTATTTTCAGTTCATCTGCCTCACTACCATTTTCTAAGTTATTTCTAGTGCATCTGATGGAACATACATGATTAAAGGATCGTTTGCAGGCACAGACCTAATATCCATCCTTGTAGTTTTAGCTTCGCTTATATAGAGCCAAAGCAATACTCTTTTCTGTAATTTTTATGGCTTGAAAATTATTCTTGAAATGCAATGAATTATCTGAATTCACACAACATTCAGCCACATGATACTACAAATTGTACCCAAGCACATAACATCAAAACAATCAGCATCGTATTTCTTCTGTGCACTTGACATTTAGGAATGAATTAAACAAGAAAAAGTATTTGAACAAACTACAACCAAATATTCCTCCAAGAAAGACTGGAATAAGGCCTTTCTTAGCACAACTTAACAAAATCATTAGATACGGCATAGTTTTATCTAGGTATGATCAGATTGCTGCAAATCCTTTCTTTGCCGTCCCGCTGCTACTACCCGCAGGTATCACCTTCAGAACGTTAAATCTAACAGTCTTGGACAAAGGTCTGAAAACAGAAAGAGATGATTTATTTACAAGATCTCACAAAAGAAAACCAGTGCTTCGTGATAAATAAAATAACCTATTCTAACAGTTTCACAATGAACAATACAGAGAGATTCCATCCAACCTGCACTGCCCAATTATAACATGGTCCCCTTCCTTCACACGGAAGCAGGGTGAAATATGTGCAGGAATGTTTGAGTGTCTCTTCTCGTACCTACACCCCAACACATATCAATCAGCTTGTCCTCTGTTTGAAACAGATGATTAAAATAAACTGTTAAAATCAGCAATTTGTGTTTATTCTTAGTTTATTCTTACCTTTGATACTTCTTGACAAAGTGAAGGTAATTGCGGCGAACGATGATTGTTCGGTTCATTTTTGCACTGTGGCATGTCCCTGTCAATATACGACCTCTAATTGACACATTGCCTGTGAATGGGCATTTCTTGTCAATGTATGTCCCTGACATTCAGAATACATGAATTAGAGTTTATGATTATAAGGCGAACCAGTTTTCCTTTCAGACAACTTTTACAATATTCTAGTGATTAGCAATGCTCAAAGCAATAAACTTTGGACAGTTACAAACAAGGACACCACAAAAAGACATCTAAATTACAATATTCTCTCTTTGACATGAAAATCTGAAACAGTTTTAGGACCTGTATCAGATTTCCAATAAATTGATGTTTCTGGGCAATAAATTACTCTTCTAGTTAAGTTCCAAGAATCATGGTGATTCACACGATTCGATTCAAACCAAATGATTTTTTGTGAAACAGTGAATTGAATCAGCGATAAAGGGTTTATGAAAAAGTTACTCATTAAATTTCAAGGGTTTTTGTAATTTGCCAATTCGTGGCCGATTCGATTCAATTCATGGCTGATTCACGATTCAATTCGGCCTTGCTGATTCCAATCGAATTCGGATTCTTGTTATTTGGAGTTAAACTATATTAAACTTAACTCAATTTGATTAGTTACTTACCTGGAGCTCACTTAAGCTAAGAAACAGCCCATGAAAGATAGTCCTTATTAGAGCAACAGATATTATAGTTATAAGGGGCTTATTTTATCATGACATCTTACAAACCATAGGTAAACAGATAGAATGGTAGTCTACACGCTCATTAAGGCATAAATGACTGTCATCGTGTCATTACTTCATCAAGAATCTAACCAAGGAAATTTTGCCATGCATTATGCAGAAATTACTTTAAGACTAAGCACTCCTAGATTGCATCAGTGACAACACATATGGCCAACTGGACTGCAAAGAAGCAATAAGTGCCCATAAGAATAAGAGGACTATTTAACCTTGGAAATCCTAGACAATTACTCCATGACAGTTTGTGAGAATCTAGGAATATTTTGAGCACACTGAATGCTAAGGAGTTAAGAGCAAACAAGGCAGAGTCATGTGATAACAGATAATAGATGACACCATGATGTAAGAACACATAATGTAAGAGCTTATATCACCATGTATATATAGAGACAGCAAATAAAACTGTCATGCAGTTATTCTGGATGGAAACAGTTTAGTGAGTATAAACATTACATAATATACTATGAGGACTGCACTGTTGAAAAAGATGTTAGAACAGCAATGACAAGTGCTGTCATGAAGGTGATGTCCTTGCAGAAATAGGACAGCTTCCATATCTATATATGAGATTTTCGTAATGAGAAAGTTACAAGGATAAAGCACTACTTTGCATTAGAAACGGCTCAAAACTCATGACAAGCGCACAGCAGTCATATCTCGTCTGTGACAATGAAATGGTCTCTGAGTGTTACAAGATCATATGATAGCCCACAATGAGGATGATAGGACAGTTCATAGATAGCCATAAAAATAGATGTTAAGTGACCTTTAGAAGTAGTGGAGAATAACCAATACAAAGGCGCATAAATAGGCTCAAGCAATGATGATTTGCATTAAGACAAACATAGTACATTTAGTGACTAAAAGACTCCAAGGACATGACTGAAACGGTCGTGCACAAAAACAATTTTCTTTGATAGACATCAAAAGGACAGTAACCAGACTATTATCAGACAAAGAAAACTGAGGAGCCCAATGTTGTAATGATGCCCTTGACATAGGAAGAGAGTTTGAGTGTGTTGTATAGCTTCAACAAGCGCATAAATTGCATGTCAATTTTACCCCCGGTGGTGTCTTTCTGGAGGCCATTGTGACTTGGGCGAGCGAGCTGGAGAATTATTTTGACAGTTAAAGTGCTGAGTTTGTCGATAGTATGACTATAGCCTTAGAAATATAATGCGTCTGAACCATGAAGATTTATTGTATTTTTATTCATTCATTAAAGATTTATTGCTACCCATTGTATGTTGACGCAACCAAGAATAGGGTATGACGGTTCTCAATTATAGCATAATAGGGCACCATGAAATAAATGTAACCGAAACGAGGACACCATATATTATGAATGATAGTTTGCTTCTTATAGAAAAAAACATAGAGTAACAAATACTATTGGTAGCAAGATACGAAAAATACCTTGTATAGCTTCCTTGGGTGTTTTAAACCCTAGACCTACATTTTTCCAAAACCTGTTCCCGCCTTTCCCAGGCCGCTTTCCCTTACCAGATTTCTTCGAACTGAAATTAAACGATTTGAGACAATAAACATTAGTATGAAGTGTTGATCGGCAGATTTGAGAATAAGCTAAACGAAAATAAATAAGAACAGCAATAGGCTATTACCATAAAAAAACCTTCGGCTGCTTCAGAAAAGCTTTCTCGGTCTAAATGCAACATGAATTGTTAGTCATCATCTAACCTAAACATAAAATACTAACGAATCTGCAAACAGATACTGTGAATAGATACCTTCAGCAGAAACAACAAAAGTAACGACATATAGAGGTGGACTGCTTACCTGTTCGGCCATGGCTGCTGAAAGAAATCCTAAACGTACCCCTGCTACAACCCTGCGCAAAAGAAATGAATTCGCCGAGCACTACCTTCAGAATCTTGAACGAATGCCTCGCTCTCAATAAAAGACACGGAGTTACAAAACCCTAAATTTTATTCTCGTTTTCGTTTTAACTATAGGGTTAGGTTTCGTCAGATTTATTTTCACATGTGAAGAATTTTACTTTGAAAAATACTTACATATATCGTTTTGAAATATATCTTTTTAATTGTCATAAATTTAATTTAGGTGTAATTGACAATTCTCATAGAGTTGTTTTGTACAATATTCAATGGAGTTCACAATTGGAGAATAGATAGTCTAAAGAATAAAGACTACTTATTGCATGAAGATCAATTTTGAAGGAAAATATGAAGAAGAAGGTATTTGATGTCGTGAATGATTATATTTTGTGGGAGACTATTAATTAACTATAAGAGCAATAATTGCTTATAGGAACATCAAACTTAATATATAGTTGGTGTGGTTGGTTATTATGAGCGAATTCAAAATGTTAAATTTCAATTGAGTTTCTAATGGAATTTACCTCTATACCTAAGCACTTTGTCATTGATGTGGCATGGTAAATTGATCAAATTACCTATCATATATGTACTAGTTGAGATTAATTTCTGGGGTGAAGCACCCTAGGGTTTTACTCCAAGCCTTAGTTAAGTTTCAAGTTTGTGATGGAGGAGTGGATCACATCAAATAAAGTTATCGAATAAGTGCATGAGGACCTCAGTCTCATTCATATGATATTCGCAAGTTCACAGCCAAACAAGCAGTTAAGCTCTTTAGCCATGCAAAGTTGTGCAAGCAGTTAAGTCTCTAGTTTCACAGGTTCACAACAATCAAATAAGGGAAAGAGGTAAGACGTGCGAAGTGGTGAAAGAGTGAAGAACAAAGGTGATTGTATGATCACAACCTTAAGTGATTAACAATTCAGGAAGCCTGCGAAGCTACAAAGGAAGGAAAGATAATAGTCTTGCATCATCGCCAATAAAAAATGTCAAGTCAGCCTAGCAGTAGCGAAGCAATGATCGAAGGAAACAAGGCAATTCACAACCTCGCAACCAAAATAACTAAGCCATGTAAACCACAACAAAGATGTGCTCAAGGGTTTTGCAACATTGCAAGTGTTAAGTGACAGTTAGTCAAGTCAACTGCAAAGCTATGCTCATAACCTTTCGCAAGGTTGCAACTTAAGTAATCCACATTTCTCAAGGTCACAAGGTTGAAAAATAGTTAGTGAAGTCAGTCACAAAGACGTGATCAGAACCTTTTCGCAAGGCCGTAGGAGTCAAGAGGCAGTTAAGGAGAACAGCTGCAAAGCCACGCAAGTCTACGTAAGCAGTTAGAGAAAAGAGGTGTGAAGTCACGACCAATGTTTGCATCATCACAACGATAAAGCAGACAATTAGAGGATAAGTTGCGAAGTCACAAAAGTGTTAAGAAGACGACCAGGCACAATGTTGCAACTTGGAACACATTAAGGAAGAAAGAAGTGCAAAGAGGCAAGAAAGACTTGTTCACAATATCACAGTTGGAAAAGTTAAAAAGAGAAAGAATATGTAGAGTAAGAAAAAGGACACATCAGCCAAGAGGTTGTTATGAACAAGAAAGAAGTTGCAAAGTCAAAGAAGATGGTTGAAGTCAAATCTTGATGATTTGTTGAATGAACTGGCATAGAGATAAAAGCTAAAGGTTCTCGGATGGCACAGGAGAGTTAGAAGAATAGGAGAATTAGTTATAGAAGCATTGTAGAAGCTAGCAGAGAGTAAAATTTCCAATAGTTAGAAGTTTTCTTGAGTATAATGTAATTTTCTAAATTCAATAAAAGATAGGTGTGTTAATTAGTTTCAAGCTATAATTTGTTCCCTATTGGTAGAGCTTAGTAGATTGGAATTGTGTTACATAGCAGTAGCCAAATAAATGGATACTACTTGACCTCTTTCTTCAATCAAATGGACTTTTGGAGTTGAGAAGAATCCTCTGTACATATGTTATTTTATTTTATGTTTGTGAATGTGATGGAGCTAGATCAGAATTCAAGCAAGGCCTAAGTAAGCAAGACATGTCTCAGTTAGGAAACTTGCAGAGAGGGGAGAAGAGAGTAGAGAGAGCATGATTGATCTTTATCATTCATAAGAAGAAGTAATGGTTTGGTAGTCTTTTTGGTGGGTAGGAAGCCTTGAAAAGGGGAAGATATTAGTTCCTCTAATACTAGGGTCAGGTAGTAACCCTAGGGGCTCAAGAGTGAGTCTAAGGAGTTCTAGAAGACAATAGAACTCAAGGTGGAAGGCAACCCTCCCCATCAATTTGATTTGCATTGAGTTATTACAACAAGGTCTCGATCTATTAAGTGACCTCAATTTCATAAACCATAATTACTCTTTCATAATCCACAATTTTGCCCTTAAAACCTTTATACTTTTGAGTTCAAATTATTCATGTAAATAGAGTTATCCTATTTGAGATTGAGTTGCAAATGGTTATAACAAATTTGAGTGTTACTAAGAAGAAAGGCATTTCCCTTGCTAAAACTAGTGGTCAAATTTCATGTATGGTTGGATTACATCAAACAAGTTGAAATAAATTTGAAGACCATAAAGCAACAATTTATGGAGCTTGTTTGTAGACAATAAAATGACATTTTTTAATTGTTTACTTATCTACTAAATGTCTCATTGGTTGTCATTCCAACACAATGACATAAACTCACACACATAGACATGGAACAAAGTGTTTTATGTGCATGTAATGAAGGATTTGAGCAAATACGCAAATCAAATCCATGAAGCCCTCGAAGACCTAGGGAGAAGAAAAAGACAAGAGGAGGCAAGGGTTTGCTCTGAACACATGCAAATTGTATTCTTAGATAAAGAAAAGATAAATATTATTATAAAAGATCAATCCTTATACAGGAGATCAAAACCCGAAAGGGTAACCTAAAAAGGGAAAAGCTATTTAATAATTACTATTTAATTATTAAATAGAGAATACAAAAAGCACATAAAGTGAAATCTTAAGAAGGGAGAAAAAGGTAATTTAATTAATGAAATTAAATTAATTTTTTTTTCTCTAACATGCCCCCTTAATATGAGAAACAATGTAGCTACAAACAAAGTAGAAAGAGCAAGGAAACTACAATACAATGCTGAAAGCAAACTTGGGTCCCAGCAACAAGGCCTGATGAGGTACCCAATCACAATCAAATCTCTATGAAAAGGAGAAATAAAGAAAACTCAATGGGAAAAACTCTACTCCAAAAGGAGATAGAAAAGAATGCACAAAAGAAACATCTCACTTGAGAATCTCTCAAGCCCATAAGTACAATTAAAGCCTCCATGATAATAGCTTGAGATTCCATAGCCCCTAGAATGACAAAACTCATGTATCAATGAACATACCAATGTGGCTCTAATTTGAAAGAAACAAAGGTAGTGGAAAAGGATGATAAAACCAATGTATGCAAGGTGCAGTTGGAAGTCCTAGCTAATGCTCAAAGGAGAAAACAAGAGAATCCTGAAATGGAATCTCCAATGGAGGTGGAATAACAAGTATGCTAAATTTGTCATCTGAGAGGAGATGTATGTCCTCTAATATATCCTCAACAACTACAGTAGGTGACTCGATGACTAGAGCTATGATCGTAGGCAATGCTAAAGAGTAATCCAGTGTAAGAGATGGAATATGAACAGGAGATGGAGGTGTAGAAGTCACAACATTGGTCTTAGGAACAACACATAAGTTCAAGCAACCTAGCTTCACCTCAGTAGACTCTAATGAAAAAAGAGAGTGATTCTCTGATAGTGGAGATGGTGAACCAAAATGTGAGAAGGAATATAGGTGGGAAGCATGATCAACAGTCCCTATAGCAACAATATTGCCTATCTCACTATCTCTAATGTGCACTGAATCTTGTGCAAACTCAACTGTCTTCCCTATCCCACTATGTGTAATATGATAAATAGAGAGAAGGTTAGAGGAAAAAGATGCAACACAAAGTACATCATGAAATGTACCATCATCAATATCAATATAACCTTTCCCACGTACAGTCATAACAATGTTATTCCCCATCAAAATGTGTGGAGTAGGAGAAGCCTCAAAAGAAGAGAACAAATCTTGAGAAGATGCCATATGGTGTGAAGCACCTGAATCTAGTAATGAACTAGAAGAATGAGGGATAGTAGTTGCACATAGTGCATGACCCTTTCCCATATCTCTACCATCTAACTGAAGTGATGATGATGAAGAAGCTATGTGAGAAGAAGAAGGAATATCAATGTTGCACTTCTGAAGGAGAGCTGTCAAATCTGAAACTTGTTTGGCATAACCATCTAACTTCTTCTCATAACAATGTGCTTCATCATGATTAGGCTTATTATAATAAGCACACTTTGGTCTTTCTGGCTTTGATTTACCCCCTTTAAGAGGAGGTGGCCCTAATGAACTGTGAGTGCTAGAATCAATCTGAGACTTTGTAGAATGAGATTTTTGAGTCTTCTCCTTTGTCCTTGAAGATGGTGGAGCTACCAATACATGAATTTGTGAGTCTGTGAAAGAATCCAACTTAGAAAGCTTAGCTTTCTCTTGAGTCAACCAATCACAAAAAACCTCAAAAGATGGCATGGTAAATCTATTACCCAAAGCATCTTTGGTGGAATAGAAGGTAGAAGAAAAAATCTAAAAGTTTCCACGAAACTTAGAAAGAATCAAGTAGATACACTCAGTGTCAATCTTCATTTTCCCACAACCCTGTAATAAAGATCTCAATTGTTTGAATTTCATCAAGAAGTCCTTAATGGAGGGAAAAGAATTCAATATAAGTGAGGTAAGCTCTACCTCAATCTAAAGTGTCCTAAATTCATTCATTGTACTAACCAAGCCTTCGAGCTTGGTCCACATAGCTAGAGGAGTATTGCACCCATCTAGATGAAAGTATAGACTGTCTAAGACCTATAAAGAAATCAATATTATTGCCTCATCCATCGTTTTCCTATGTTGCATGACCTCAAAAGGCCTCTATAAAACTAGTTGCACTGCATCTAAATAAGACCACAACCCTTTTGACCAAAGAAGTCGCGTCATCAAGGTCTTTCGTGTGTAATAATTATAAGGGGTCAAAAGTCCTAGATAAGAATAGGTCTCAACCATTATCTTTAGAAGGTGTTGAATTTATTTTTTCAATGTATTTGTGGTTTACATAAGTAAATATTAGAAACAATATGACAAAACACCCCCCACAATGCAAAAAATCGAACCCTAGCTACTAGAAAGAATGTCTAAATGAGAGAAAAGAAAAAAGAAGAAGATATGAATCAAAAATACCTATTATCAAATACTGGTGAAATAATAGAGAATCTAGAAAATTCTCGAGAAGATATTTTCAGTGCTTTTTTTCGGAATGGAAAACAAAGCTATAACGAAGAAGTTATGCCCCCCGAAAGATAGAAGTCATCAACAGACTTCAAACACCAAAACAGGTATCAATCTGAAAAAAAATCCTAAAATTTCCTTCTTCATCATCTCCATCTTGGAACTAGCTTTTTGACACTTTTTTCAAATTGAAAAAAGGCCCCCATATGCTCAAGATATCACAAAAAAGCAACAAGGCCCCCAAAAGCAATACAAAAATATTATTGTTTTTTTTTTAAATAATAATAAAAACTTAAAAAAAATTCACCGCTGGTGAGCAGTGGTGGAGTGGCATCCAGATGAAGGAGGGTGGCAGAGACGGAGTGCGGTCAAGCTAGGCAGCATTGTGGCAAAGCGGAGGAGGCCCGCTAGTGGCTGGAAGTGCCGACGTTACAGCAGTCTGTGAGACTGCTAGCAGTCACCTAGATTGCGAGTAGTTTCGGTGATTGCTAGCTAGTTTTTAATAGTAGTGGCCTAAAAAATGAATTTTTTTTTGTTTTTTTTTATTTTTTCACATTTCGGATTGTGTGTAGAGGTTGTACAACCCTACTGTGCAAAAATGTTTTGCCTCCTGGATTAGTGTTGTCCAAAACAAGCAAACTTATATGAAAATAGGGGTTTTGATGCCTTCTGGATCCAACCGTGACATCCATTTGGCCTCAACCTGCTCTGAAAATTAGTGACCCCCATCTTTTCACAAAAAAAAAACTCAAAAAACTCCATATCTGTTTTGTCAAACCCTCATTCTCCTTTTTCTCCAAATAACGAACAAGCTACAACAAATCTGGCTCTGATAACATGAAGGATTTGATAAAATATGCAAATCCAATCCATGAGGCCTTTGAATACTTGCATGTAGAAAATATGTCACAAAGAAGAAAAAAACAAGAGGAGGCAAGGGTTTTCTCTGAAAACATGCAAATTGCATTCTCATATAAAGAAAAGATAAAGATTATTACAAAAGATCAACTTATAAAAGGAGATCGAAACCCAAAAGGGTATCCTAAAAGGAAAAAGCTATTTAATTATTACTAATTAATTATTAAATAGAGAATGCAAAAAGTGCATAAAGCAAAATCTTAAGAAGGGAGAAAAATATAATTTAATCAATGAAATTAAATTAACTTTGTTTTCTCTAACATGTAACACAAGCAAAATGGCATGCAATGAGAGTTTGTGTACTTTTGGTGTGAGGCCTCACCTGGCCCATCATAGCATAGATGATATAATTAGATTTTGACACTTTTGACTTGATGTTTTGATATACTTTTGAGACTATGTGGTTATGTTATTTTAATATATGCATTTTGATAATCTGCACTAATGTTGTGGACCTAATTGATATGTTTTAATGATTGGTGATATATGTTTTTAGTATTTTGATTTAAACTAAATTTGTAGAAATGCTTGAAATGTTAAATCGTAATGTTAGGATTTCGACTTATGATATGCACTAGGACCTAGTTCACATGCTTAATGCTTCAATGGTTAGGGATTTATTGTTTCACTGCTAGGATAGAAAATGGATGATGATGATATTCAAAATGTTAATTTGACTATGTTAATTAAAGGTTAATGCTGATATGCAAATTTTGATATTTCAATGTTTTGAATATTCCTTATGAAAATGATTAGAAACTAAGGTTAAATGTGATAAGTGAATATGCTAATTAATGTGAATTATGCTATAGAAAATTTTCATACACATACATTTATTTTTATATGATTTTCTTGGACTATTGTGCTCAAGTTTAGTGTACAGGAAATTTAACCATGGAATTAACTAGGGAATCAAGGCTCAAACCCATGCAAATACAACATAGCCAAGGTTGAATCTATGGAAAGATTTGAACCCCGTTGTAATGTGTTTTATTTCGTAATGTGAATGGTATGTGTGTAATAGTTTGAATTCATGTATTGTTAGAGATAGGTCACTATAAATGTAATGTGTTGTTTATGTGTCACTTGACACTTATGTGGTCCATGTGGAGATGACTTGTCATTTAGGGTTTTGGGAAAAAGTAACCTAACCTAAACCTAACCCCAATATATTATCCAAGTTGACCTCATACTGAAAGATGTTAGGATAAGTCCCTATCCATTTGAATTTTGAATTCCAATTTCTCATTAACTTTTAGGGATCACAAAGTGGTCCTAGGGGGTTATTTTGGTGAACAATAAGTGTTCACACGATAGTAGTATGGGTTGGGGGTCTAAATTTAACCATTAGTGGACCTAGGTGACTTTGAAGACCCTCCTAACAAGTCACTTTCCTAGAATTTCGAAATTGAAGAGTTCACATGTTTTATCCCACCATCTCCTACTTTAGTCAAGGTTATAATTTTAGAAAAGGGCAAGGATGCAAGAAAAGAGAGGCCTCTTATTAGGGCCATTTTTAGCTAGGGAGAAGCTAGAGGCTTGCTAGAGGGTTTGGGGGTAAATTAGTGAGTTGTTTACCCATTCTCTAACTTTAGAGAATCTCGCAGTTTTGAAGATTTGGGAGGAAAGGAAAAGGATCTTATCCTCAACTTTTCAACATCATTGCAAAGGAGCAAGGTTGGTGCTTCTTTCCCATGGAGTTTTGTTTTCTTTCATTTTGAAGATTGATAATTGTGTTGCATTTATGAGCATGTAGGAAATGAGATTGCATTTCAAGTAGATTGTGTTGTGTTAGATTGTATTATGTTGTGTTGTGAAGTGTGTGGAGAGTGGTTGCATTACTTTCTTACTCCTTGGTTGCTTTGTTTTGCTATGAGTGATGATATGGGTGTGAAGACTTCACTCACCCTTTGGGAAGGGAAGAGAAGTCTTGGGTGAAGGGCTTAGTTAGGCTTGACAACATAGTTGAGAAACTTGGAGTATGGGCTCCATTGTATGTCATAATCATTCATATCTTGCTTTGGGAGTGATAAGGGAAGTATGGTGGAGAGAGGAAGTTTATGGAGTATGGGCTCCAAGAAAGCTGTGGTTGATGGTAGTCTATTTGAAAATTTATTGTGAAGAGGAGGATGATTGTGAAAGCCTGAAAAGGGCATGGAAATTATTTATTGCAGATATTGTTTGATATGGAAAGTCTCCTCTTTGAAAATCCTACCTTTACCCTATTTTCATGATTCCATTTGTGTAATGTCCCCTTTCTGATTTTATATGATATTTAAAGCCTCTAATCATATTTTAAAATCAAACAACCAATATTTCAAAAGATCAACCAATTTCTCAATAAAACCCAAATCGGGTATGCCCGAAATAGTGCCAAAAACTTCACAGCTTCACATATTATTAATAAATCTGAAAGTAGACATTTTTATATAATTTTTTCTAGAATAATGGCCCAAAAAATGACATTTATAGACCTTTATAGAGTTTACACAACAACTCCCAAATGAAGGACAAAAATAATGCTCATCAAGCTCCCGAAAATAACACAAAATAGCCCAGAAACACCACAAAACACTAATAATCTATCATAGAAGTATAACCATGACCCAATACATGTGTTACACTCTATTTTAACATCTAAATGTCTACAATACAGCATAAAACCAAACTGATATGAAATACTCAATCGGAAATACTAAACTCTGACAAGAAACACACCTGAAATCTCACAAATTTGCATTGTTCAGCACAAGGGAAAACTTTGCATGAGCTTGCACATGGAATGGCCTCAAAATCCCATCCCCCCCTAAAAACCTAAAAACTCGTGTCCTTGGGTCTCCTTCTCCATAAGTTTGGCAGCCTCTAAAGAACAACAAAGCAATGAGCAAAAATCAAGTTCTAGAATGAGCCCGAAATGCCTCCAAATCCCTTTAAAAGTGGGCATAACCCTAACTCACGACCAAGAGAGGTCAATAATACTTATTTTAATAATAATTTTCATTTATTAATCCATTGGTTTCCAAAGATTGACCTCTTTTTCCAAAATTTCACTTTTTGAGCCTACCTGCCTTAGCAAAAGTTATTATTTTTAATTATTTGAAAATGGGACATGACAAGTCCTCCCCTCCCAAATATTGCTTGTCCTCAAGCAAAGAAGTTTGGGATGCTCAAGAATATGTGCTCCTTCCTAAGTTGCATCCTCTAATGGCAATCCTTTCCATTTGACCAAATGCTCTATGATGCTCCTATTTCTCAATCTTTTCTCTCTTGTATCCAAAACCTCTTCTGGTATCAAAACTGATTACCCTTCATCATCAAGAGGTGGTAATTCTTTAGATAGTATGGTTTGCTGTCCTAGAACCTTCTTTGAGCAAGAGACATGGAAAACTTTATGTATTTTTTTGTTTGGTGGGAGCTCCAATTCATAAGCCACCTCTCCTACCTTCCTAATGATCTTATAAGGCCCATAGAACCTTGGCTTCAACTTCTCTACCCCACTCCTCTTCAAGTTGCTTTGCTTATATGGCTGCAACCTAACAAATACCAAATCTCCCACCTCAAAAGATCTTTTAGTCCTTTTCCTATCAGTATACAACTTCTGTTGGTTTTGTGCATGTTGTAGATTATCCTTGAGGGACCTTACTATGTCTTGGCTTTGCTTGACAAAATCACTTGTTGCAGGTACTCTGCTATCTGAAAGTACTAGATCAACAAAGGAAAGGGCATCATAACCATAAAGAGCATGAAAAGGAGGCATACCAATAAACATGTGATGAGATGTATTGTAACAATACTCCCCTAGGTGCAACTATTTCACCCAAGCATGTTGTTGATTTGAAACATAGTTCCTCAAATATCCCTCTATCCATTTATTAACTATCTATGTTTGTCCATCTATTTGAGGGTGATAGCTAGTACTAGGAGTGACTTCAGTTCCTACCAAATGAAAGAGCTCCTTCCAAAAAGAGTTGAGGAATCTACTATCTTGGTCACTGACAATGTTTCTAGGCAAGCCATGTAATCTAAAAAATTCCTTGAAGAACAATTCGGCCAATTGTGATGCCTTGAAATCATATGTGAAGGGAAAGAAATGTGCATAATTAGTTAGTCTATCTACCACCACATATATGCAATCCTTACCTTGAACCTTGGGTAATCCAGTGATGAAGTCCATGGAAATACTTTCTCGTTTTTGTTCAGGAATAGGAAGTGGTTGCAACAACCCTACAGGAAAAATTTGCTCACTCTTGTTTTGTTGGCACACCATACATTCCTTAATGTGTTTAAGGATATCCTCCTTCATACTCTTCCATGCAAACCACTCTCGAAGTTGCTTGTCTTGAAGTATCCTTGATGACCAACCAAAGGTGTGTCATGAAAGGCCATCAATATCCTCTCCTTAATTTTTGATCCTAGCACTAAGAAGATCCTATTCTTGTAATAAATCAATTCATCAACAACCTTATACCTATTATCATCCACTAACTTATCCAAAATCTTGGTGGAAAAGGAATCTTTAGCATACTCTAAAATTATGAAGACTCTCCAATTAGTAGAGACAGATGTTAAGGAACACAAAGTGGGCTTTCTTGAGAGAGCATCATCAACCACATTATTCTTTCCTTTCATGTATTCAAAATCAAAATCATAAGCTTGCAATTTGCTTACCCATTTTTGTTGATGATCATTCAAATCCCTTTGGTTCAAGAAGAACTTGAGGCTATTATGGTCTGTCTTTACAATGAATCTCCCACATACCAAATATTGTCTAAACTTATGAAGTGCATGCATGATTGCCAACATTTCCTTATCATAGATGGAGTAACCTTTCTCTGATTGATTTAATTTTCTATTCTAAAATGCTATTGGATGTCCCCTTTGAGTTAGGACAGCCCTTATACCTTCTCTAGAAGCATCACATTCAACAACAAAAGGTAAAGAGAAATTTGGAATTGCAAGCACAGGGTAGGAACTCATTACCTCCTTAAGCTTATCAAATGTTTTTTGTGCCTCTTCTATCCAAAAAAAAGCTCCTTTCTTTGTCAAATCAGTCAAGGGGGCAACAAGTTGAGAAAATCCCTTGGCAAATCTCTTATAGTAGCTACAAAACCCGAAGAAACCTTTCAATTGTGCAAGATTAGTGGGTGGAGGCCAATCCAAAATTGCTTGGATTTTTTGTTGATCAACCTGTACTCCTTTAGAACTTATAATGTGTCCCAAATATAGGATCTCTATCAAACCAAACTCACATTTAGATAGCTTTGCATAGAAGGATTGCTGCTTCAAGATTCCCAAAATAGTGTCTATGTGCTTTAGATGCTCTTCCCATGTTTTACTGTAAATCAAGATATCATCAAAAAATACCAAAACAAATTTTCAAATATGCTTGTTGAATACCTTAGTCATACAAGATTGGAATGTTGCTGATGCATTAGTGAGGCCAAATGGCATAACAAGAAATTCAAAGTGCCCATAGTGACATCTAAAAGCGGTCTTTTCCACATCTTCCCTCCTCATTTGGATTTGATGGTACCCTAATCTTAAGTCAATTTTTGAGAAGTATACAACACCATGTAACTCATCGATGAGTTCATCTATGTGTGGTATGGGATACCTATTTTTTATGGTCTTCTTGTTTAGAGCCCTGTAATCTATACACATTCTTATTGTACCATCCTTTTTCTTAACAAGTACCACAGTTGATGCAAATGGACTAAAGCTAGGCCTTATGAATCCAATGTCCAGGAGTTTCTTAATAATTTTTTCTATTTCTTCCTTATGACCTCTTGGATGGAGGTATGGAGTTGTTATAACAAGTTTGGTACCCTGTTCTAACTCTATAACATCCTCAAAACCTCTATTTGGTGGTAATCCCGGAGGTAAATCATTGAAACCTGTACTATGCTTATCAAGAATATTTTGAATTTCAAAATGGAAATTACCTTGATTCTTTGGAGAGCTTGTTGGATGGATTATGACTCATGTTGCCCATGCTACTTGTCCTCTTCGAAAAGTCCTCTCCATCCTCTTTGTAGTGACCACCTTAGGTGCTCCATTCGATAAGCCTCTCAATAAGACTTCTTTCCCATTGGAATGAAATTTAAACTCCATAGTTTGATAGTTCATATAATAGCCTCCAATAGAGTGCAACCATTGAACACCCAATACAAGATCTGTCTCCCAAATGCCAACAACATAGAAGTCATCACATAACTCATAATCTCCTAAGGTCATCTTGAGTTGTTTCACCACCCGTATGCAAGGCATAGTGAATCCATCAGCGACAGTAACATTGAATCCCTCAAAATCTTCTACTTTAAGCCCTCTTTTCATGACAAATCCCTCATCAATAAAATTGTGAGTTGCCCCACTATCAAGAAGAACTGTCAACCTTTGCCCTGCTAGTACCCCTCGAATTTGAAAGGGATGGTATCTTGAGACTCCTGATAATGTTGCTAAAGTACCATCCTTGCTGATTTCTTTTTTCCTTCTCTTCTTCTTCCTCCTCCTTAGTGTCATGAAATTCCTCATGCTCATCCGAATCAGATTCTAAAGCAGCTTCAATATAGTCCACTTGACCTTTCCCTAAACATTTGTATCTTGGAACCATGGTTCTCTACAAGTGAAAAAAAAGCTTTTTCCTTCGTAATTCACTCCTAGTCTCTTCATCTACCTTCTTTTTTGCTACATTTATCACATTCTTTGGTGGTAGTGCTGGAAAAATATTTTTTATGAAAATTTCCCTTATGTTGCCAAAGATTTGGGGGTTTTTGATTAGTGATTGGTTTCATAGGCATACAAGTTTCAAGTTGCAAGCTTCTTTTGATAGCTTCCTATAGGGTTGAGGGTGAGAAAGCCTTAACCAAACCCTTAATAGAATCTTCCAAACCATCAAGAAAAAGATAAAAAATCCTCTTTTCACTCATATCAGGTACCATAATAGCCACTTTTTGAAACTCTTCTATATACTCATTAACTGATTTGGTTTGCTTCAACTTTCACAATTCTTTAAAATACTCTTCATCATCCTTGAAGTCAAATCTATCTATCACTCTTTGACTAAAATCATCAAATGTAGTTACCTAATCATGACCTTGAGTAGTCATTCCATGATACCACCAATCATAGGCTACATCTTCCAAGTGTAGACTTGTGAATTGAACGACATCACTCTCCTTCATGGGGTTAAGTGTGAAGAAGGTCTGTAATTTTTGTAGCCATGTTCTCACTGAAATTTTATTTGTTCCATCAAAAGTAGGTGTTGTAAACTTGCTTATTTTATTTTTGAGCTCTCTTCCACTTATGTCATGTTCCCTCCTATACTCTTTCTTGGGCATCAAAGTGTTCATCATATCCACATATTCTCTAAAAGGAACCAAACTATGAAAGTCATCATCTAAGCCATTGTAAGTAGCTCTTAATGTAATCAAGTTACATGTAACCTCTTCCACAGGACTAAGGGTTGGATTTGGTACTGGTGGCTCATCTGCAAGCAGGAAAATAGTTTTTGTTGATTTAGAGGGTGTGGGTTTCAGATTTCTTGGCTCCTCTAAAGTGCTTCCTTTCTAATTAGTAGATGAACTCCTTGCACTTTTTCTATCAATATCCACAAAGCCTCTCTAGTTTTTGCCAAACTATCCACTGTTTGCTTCTGAGTATTCTAGATGTCTTGGAAGAATTTCTTTGCCATCTCATCTGGGTTAGCCATACTTTTTCCTTCCTTGTATTTTGTACTTTTACTTTTAACTGGAGGTTTCTTCAAAATTTCTTTATTCTTTTCTCGTTGTGAATATCTCTTTTCTCTTTCACTTAGTTGCATACAAACTTCTACAAACCCTCAAGTTGGCAAGATCATAGCTTTGATACCACTGTAATGTCCCCTTTCTAATTTTATATGATATTTAAAGCCTCTAATTAGATTTTATAATCAAACAACCAATATTTCAGAAGATCAACCAATTTCTTAATAAAACCCAAATCGAGTATGCCCGAAATAGTGCCGAAAACTTCACATCTTCACATATTATTAATAAATCTGAAAGTATACATTTTTATTAAAAAAATTCCAGCATAATGGCCCATGAAATGACATTTTCAAATCTGTATAGAGTTTACACAATAGCTCCCAAATAGAGGACAAAAACAATGCTCATCAGGCTCCCAAAAACAACACAAAATAGTCCGAAAACACCACAAAACACTAATAATCTATCATAGAAGTATAACCATGACCCAATACATGTATTCCACTCTATTTTAACATCTAAATGTCTACAATACAACAACAAACCAAACTGATATGAAATACTCAATCGAAAACACTAAACTCTTACAAGAAACACACTCGAAAACTCACAAATTTGCACTATTCAACACAAAGGCAAACTCTGCATGAGCTTACACATGGAATGGCCTCAAAATCCCATCCTTAGCCTCCCTAAAAACTTGTAAACTTAGGTCCTTAGGTCTCCTTCTCCATAGGTTTGGCAGCCTCTGAAGAACAACAAAGCAATGAGCAAAAATAAAGTTCTAGAATGAGCTCGAAATGCCTCCAAATCCCTTTAAAAGAGGGCATAACCCTAACTCATGACCAAGAGGGGTCAATAATACATAATTTAATAATAGTTTTCATTTATTAATCCATTGGTTTCCAAAGATTAGCCCCTTTTGCCGAAACTTCACTTTTTGAGCCTGCCTGTCTTAGCAAAAGTTATTATTTTTAATTATTTGAAAAGGGGACATGACAATTTGTGAACAATTATGAAAATTCCTTGGGTTGGGATTGTTCAAGTGTTGCATTGTGATATTTATGCATCTGCAAGATTGTATATTGTATCCCATTTGAGCCTTGTTTTTCCTTGGCTCGGGGGTGGTCTCTTTGGAGGCCTACGGTTGAGAGGAGAGTTTCCATGGTTCTTGTTATTTTTTGATATATTTGTAGGTTTTGTGCTCTTTGGATCCATGAAGAAATTAGGGTTTCTCCCTTGCATTGATGAAGCAAGAAAGGATATGTCATTTATGAGATGTAATTGGAAGGATGAACTCTTCCTCCAAGTCTTGATTATATTTGCAAAGTCAAAATCCCCACCTTAAGTGGAACGCCTAGTATGGGGAGTAAATTTAAAATATTAGCATGTGTTGGTATAGGAAAGACATAATTTAGGCAAAAGAAGAATAGGGAATTAGTGAAGGATTAAGTAGTAATGATAGATTAGTTATTAGAATGTGTTTGGTGTTAAGGATAAGCATAATTCCTAGTAATAAAGGGTGATGGGATATGTTAGGAATAGTTAGTAGCATAGTGGTACGAGGGATTAAAAGAAAAGTAAATATATTAATTAGGAATCATGTATGGGTATTAGTATTTAGTATTTAGGTTATACCGTTGATGTATTATATGCTACTTTTGCATGGGATAAAGAACGATTTAGGGGAAAACTTTATCTTGGTTAAAAACAAAATAAAACATAATGTTTCAATGAAATATATTATTAAAGGCTTATTGGGAATTGAGTAGCGTATAGATGTTTTAGTGAATGAGTGATTTGAAATTTGATGACTATATTATAATACATGTTATGTAAGTTAGTTAGCTTGTGTTCAATATGCTATAGCAAATAGATATAAGTGGTATTAAATTAGGCACGGCTAGGTTAATTTAGCCATAAAAATGAATAGTAAGAGTCATTAGTAAATGTAATATTTAAAGAGATAGAAAGGTTAGTAGAGGATTAACTAAATAATAATTGTTGAGGAGGTGAATTTCTTAAGTTAAACCAACGAGATCAGTTATGGTACCAAGTCAAGAGAAGTGTAGTATAGTTGATCTAGATAATCGTAATCAAACTGACCTCATGTGCTTAGATTCAAAAACCTTAGTTAGACCTTCATCCTTATGTTATAGTTCAATTGGAAATGAGAATAACCTATAGTCCTAACCATGACATGATTAATATAAACATATACATTGATAATAAGGATATCATAGACCATAACCCTACCCTAGATGCAAAATCCAAATCATATGTGTCTATAATTTCAATTACATACTCTCACTCAAAATAATGCTACGATAAATCTATGTCCAGAAGGATCATTGCCTAGTCTTTATGACATATCTAGCAAACTATAAATCATAATTAATGCTAGTACTAAGGTCTTATAGAATTAGGTTCTCCCATCAACTCATGGATGTTGTATCATCAAATTGTCATTTATGTTTCACGATGCCACTAGGATTGAATATTCAACCAACCCGTTCAAGGATCATTCTTGTTAGTGGTTGGAAGTATGTTGCAACCTTGTAAACATAACTATTAGGTATTTCGTGTATGCACACTAAAATGGTTGCCTAGACTATGGGCCCCCATTATTTAATTTATCAAATTTCCTCAATCAATGGTTTGCAATATTTTATTAAATCAATTCAAATCAATTTCTTTGATCAAATTGTAATTAATTCAATTATTTCAACATTTCCTAAGGTTTGATCATTTTTATCCTAAGTCTTATTTAATTGAAAGAAAACCTCTCTTTTACTTAAATAATTAATCCACATTTAATTAATTAAGAGAAAAACCCTTCTTTTAATTCAATTAAATATTTCCTATTTAATTAAAAGAACTTTCTCCCTTTTAATCAAATAAATAAAATCCCACTTGACAAAAAGAAATAAATTAAATAAATCTTTTTTTAAAAAAATTATTTACACTTAAATGCACATATTTCTAAGTGGGATTCCATTTAATTTTCTTCCTCTTTTCTCATTGGTGGAATTTTGTCTCACACGGATCATTCTTTCTCCACCCTTGATTAAATCTTATTGCCTCTTAATCTTAATCGTCCATTCTTCTTTATAAGGGAGAGCCTTCTCCTCATTTTTGACATCCACGATTATGTTATTGTTATGATGTAGGTTTGGAGAGCGATTTTTGGAGGAGTTTGAGCATTAAAGCTTTTTGTGGAGAACTTCTATCTTCTTGTCTTCTTCTCTCATGCATTCATGGCTTCCATCATCATAATTCATCCTTGCATTTTCATATTAGCTTAGATCCATGTTTGTTTTCATAGATTAATATTGCATTGTTATTTCCTTTCATAGATTAGATTTCCTTTCTTACATTGCTTTGCATTTTCATAATTTAGATTAGCCTGCATCTTCATTTGCATTCATATTTTGGTCTTTGAATATCTTGTTTTATGGTGTACTTGTATGGGCACAAACTAGGTCAAACTGAGGGCCTCCATCACAAACTCTTGCACTCTGTGAATAAAGAGCTATGAGCTACCATTCAAGACCTCATTCTTGAGCAATCTTGGATATAATGACTCATAGAAGTGTGCTCACATTTTAGCATACATTTTTGGCACCCACCATGGTGCAACCCTCATTTACTTGTTGTTTTTAGATATTTTTAGAGCTAACCCACTTATACGGATTTGTTTGGAGACAAAAAAACCCTAGATCTTAAAGATTTGATCATATATCCCAAACAACTTTTTGTTTTGGTCTAAATTTGTATTTTCAAGGTGGTGACATATTACAGAAGCTTCAGTGAAATTTTTAGATTTTTCTGAGGTATTTTTGATTTTTTATAATTTTTTCTTTATTTTTCATGAAAAATAATTTTAGGGCACAAATTAGTGATTTTTTCAAAAAGTTCTACATTTTTGGAAAGGTCTCTAAATTTTATATGGGTTGGTTCTTTGTGTTTTGATTTTAGAGATCATATTAAGGCTCAATAAATCGCTTTGTAAAAACTAGTCTATTTTGACAAAATGGCTCTCTAGGGCACAAATAAAAAAATTTGTTTCCAAAATTTTAACATTTTTGAAAATCTCTCTATTTTTTGATAGGGATCTCTTTTTTGCATTTAGGGTTTTGGATCCAAATTCATACCGTATAGGTCCAATCTTGTTGACTAGGTCAAAAATCAATATTAAAAAAGGGCATTTAATGAAAAGCTCGCATTTAATTTTCACATGAATCAATGCATGATGTGAGCTTTCATTTGGGTTATTTGCTGGTTATTATCACTTTTAAAAATTAGATTTTCAGATCTAACCCCAGTTTTGCATAAGTTGGATATATATTACATATCTTGTGTTTGCTTGTTTTGCTTGTTACTTTGTTCATTACGAGCGAGTGTTCAAGAATAAACAAAAGGTACAACAAAGAAAAGATGTGTTGTATATTTTTTTATCTCTCTAACATTTGGATTTGGCAGTCAAATGAACTCTCTCATGTGTTTGGCTTGAGTGCTTTTACATGCTTTCATAGATTCACACTTAATTTGGTGCTCTAAATTGGATCTAGATTTACTTTCACGCATATGTGTTTCATATAGTAATTAGGCCCTATGAAAATTATTTGTGAAGTTCTTGTGGGAATGTGCTTCATTCACTTGCCTTATATGTGAAGTTCTTCTCGACGATGGATCCCTTTGTAGGTAGAGAAGGATATTTGTTATTATCTCACTATTCCACTTGAGTTTGTCCTCAACATCCATTAGTACTTTCTTTTTGAGATTGGTGGTGTTTCTTGTTGGCTTTTCCAAAAATTTGGTGAGGTGATTTCGAATTAGCATGTCAAAGAATCTTGTTTTCTATGTCTAAGTAAGGTGAAAAGGCTAGAGGTGTATGCTCTATTCCCTTTTGGGCACCTGAGAAACTTGGAAACCTTAAATCCAAACCAAGTCCCCATGTGGTATAACTTTCTAAGTCTTCCTTGATTAGAGAGGGTTAATCATAGTGGACATTCCCTTTATTGGGTCAACCATGTGGACAAAACCTCATGGTAATAGCCATTTTTGACGTGGTAGCAACAACCACTATATAAATGTCCTTGTGGGGGAATCCTCACAGGTGTAGTCATTTGTTGGGTTATTAGATCTCCTTAGTATCTCTGATTGATTAAATTCTCGGAATATGTTAAAATCTTAGTGCGTCGAGATCGGATTTCACCCACTCTAGATTGCAAAAGCTACAGAGTTCAACATTACTAAGAACCATAGTGCTACCAAATTTTCTTTTCTAGGACTATGTGTGTGATTGGAAAACATTTTGAGAACATACACTATTGTGGTTCTAGGGATTAGACTGATACTACTACACTATTCTTGTTTATGTGCAAGGTTGCTTTGCCCCTTACTCATTGTTTGAAGATGTTTGCTTGAAATTCTTGATTGATGTCTTGCATGCTTGGTTCATGATTCAAAATTTATTACACCTATTTGGATATTTAAAATAAATAAAATATGAGTTCTTGATTCAAGACTTTATGATCAAACTGTTTTGCTATCCTGTTATTTCCAATCTCCCTAGGTTGATCTGGTTTAGATTAGGCTACTTACCCCATTGTTAGAAGCTTGTTTAAACCTTGGGTTATTGTGCTTTGACCCCTTGAATTAGTAATCTTTAATTTCACAAGTGACCTTGTTTGGAGTTGATAAGTTAGAGATCGTTCTTGTTGATAAAGATATACCTTTGGATTCTTTGATATTATGCTTAGAGAGTCTTAGTAATTTCTTGTGCTCATATTTTAGCATACATTTTTGGTGCCCACCATGGGGCAACCCACATTTACTTGTGGTTTTAGATATTTTTGGAGCTAACCCCCTTATATAGATTTGTTTGAAGACAAAAAACTCTAGACCTTAAAGATTTGATCATATCTCTCAAATGGCTTGGTGTTTTGTTCTGAATTTGTATTTGCAGGGTGGTGACATATCAAAGAAGCTTCAGTGAAATTTTTAGATTTTCTGAGGTATTTTTAATTTTTTATAATTTTTCTTGACGTTTCATGAAAAATAGTTTCGGGGCACAAATTAGTGATTTTTTCAAAAAGTCTACATTTTTGGAAAGGTCTCTAAATTCTAAATAGGGTTGGTTCTTTGTGTTTTGATTTTAGAGATCATATTAAGGCTCAATAAATTGCTTTGCAAAAATTATTTTGTTTTTGACAAAATGGCTCTCTAGGGCACAAATAAAAAGATCTTTCCAAAATTCTAACATCCTTGGAAAGCTCTCTAATTTTTGATAGGGGTCTTTTTTCTGCATTTAGGGTTTTGTATCCAAATTCATATCATATAGGTCCAATCTTGTTGACTAGGTCAAAAATCAATATTTAAAAAGTGCATTTAATGAAAAGCTTGCATTTAATTTTCACATGGATCAATGCATGATGTGAGATTTTATTTGGGTTATTTTTTGGTTATTATCACTCTTAAAAATTAGATTTTCAGATCTAACCCTAGTTTTGCATAAGTTGGATATATATTGCATATCTTGTGTTTGCTTGTTTTGCTTGTTGCTTTGTTCGTTGCGAGTGAGTGCTCGAGCATAAACAAAAGGTACAATAGAGAAAAGGTGTGTTGCATTTTTTGATCTCTCTAACATTTGGATTTGGCAACAAATGAACCCTCTCATGTGTTTGGCTTGAGTGCTTTTACATGCTGTCATAGATTCACACTTTATTTGGTGCTCTAAATTGGATCTAGATTTACTTTTACGCATATGTGTTTCACATAGTTATTAGGCCCTATGAACACTATTTGTGGAGTTTTTGAGGGAATGTGCTTCATTCGCTTGCCTTATATGAAAAGCTCTTCTTGATGATAGATCCCCTTGTAAGTAGGGAAGGATATTTGTTATTATCTCACCATTCTGCTTGGGTTTGACCTCAACATCCATTAGTACTTTCTTTTTGAGATTGGTGGTGTTTCTTGTTGGCTTTTCCAAAAATTTGGTGAGGTGATTTCGAATTAGCATGTCAAAGAATCTTGGTTTCAATGTCTAAGTAAGGTGAAAAGGCTAGAGGAAGTATGCTCTGTTCCCTTTTGGGCACATCAGAAACTTGGAACCCTTGAATCCAAACCAAGTCCCCATGTGGTATAACTTTCCGAGTCTTCCTTAATTAGAGAGGGTTAATCATAGTGGACATTCCTTTTATTAGGTCAACCACATGGACAAAACCTCAAATGGTAATAGCCATTTTTGACATGGTAGCAGCAACCGCTATATAAATGTCCTTGTGGGGGAATTCTCACAAGTGTAGTCTTTTTTTGGGTTGTTAGATCTTCTCACTATCTCTAATTGATTAAATTCTTAGAATATGTCAAAACCCTGGTGCATTAAGATTGGATTTCGCCCACTCTAGATTGCAAAAGTTGTAGAGTTCAACATTACTAAGAACCATAGTGCTACCAAATTTTCTTTTCTAGGACTATGTGTGTGATTGGAAAATATTTTGAGAACATACACAGTGGTGGTTCTAGGGATTAGACTGATACTACGACAGTATTCTTGTTTATGTGCAAGGTTGCTTTGCCCCTTATTGTTTGAAAATGTTTTCTTGAACTTCTTGATTTCTATCTTGTGTGCCTAGTTCATGATTCAAAATTTATTACACCTATCTAGATATTTAAAATAAATAAAATATGAGTTCCTAAGTTGAGACTTTATAATCAAACTGCTTTGTTATCCTATTATTTCCAGTCCCTAGGTTGATCTAGTTCAAATTAGGCTACTTATCCCATTGTTAGAAGCTTGTTTACACCTTGGGTTATTGTGCTTTGACCCCTTGAATTAGTAATCTTTGATTTTACAAGTGACCTTGTTTGGAGTTGATGAGTTAGAGATCATCCTTGTTGATAAAGATATACCTTTGTATTCTTTGATATTATGCTTGGAGAGTCTTAGTAATTTCTTGTCCATCCACTTTTATAAAAATTCAATTTTAATTATTTATAATTTGGGTAAATCATCCTCCTGGTCCATATGTGCTAGGGTATTCATCCAAAGTTGTGGGCACCTCTGTGATAGTGTTGGTTTATGCCTATTGCAAAATTCTATTTTACCACATCTCTTTTGGACAAGTGAGTGCTTTTACTATCCTAGTTTGGTACCAATGTTTCTGAGGGTTATTTTATCACCTAGTACTTTTTCTTTCATGTCGGTTACAACAAGATATCAAGTAGATCAAGGAAAGTGACCTCAAGTCATCTTTAAACAATTACCTTTAGTTCAAACTCATCAAAGATGTAAGGGAAAAGAACATGTGTTTGCTCAATTGCCTGAGAATATTCTAGAAGTTTTGTTTGAACCTACTAGTGACCTTATTGAGTTGAGTACACCCTTAGCATCACCTCAGTTGGATATGGATATGGATTTTGCAATGGCTCCATAAAAGAAGAATCAAAGTGGTGAATACTATGTTGACCATTTGAGTGGTGGTCCCACTCGTAAAAATAGACTAACCTCACCCCATATTGAGGATAGATATTTGGATGCACACCAAAGGGTTGAGAAAGATAAGCATTATACCTATCAAGAAGAGAAATCCCAATATGATGATCAAATTGGTGAGCCTTCTAGTGCTTGTGTGAATGCAACATTTACTGGTAACCAGTTTAGATAGTCAAGACCGTGTACATTGCTCATGACACCTTTAGGTTATGCAAGTGGTAGGCTCAAAGTACTTGAGCATGAGAGAAAAGCCCTTCTAGAAGAACAAGCTAAGATGGAAGAATAATTTAGATGCCTAGATCAAGAAAAGAAAGTTATGATTGAGATAGAAAGGAAAGCCCATCAAGAAGCGCAAGACCTTTTTGTGGCTTTGCAACTTGACAATAAATTCAATGTGCACATTGGTGGTGGAAACAACTCTCCTCCATCCACCCCTCCTAAGACTCCATGAAGTGGAAGACACTCAAGAACACCTTCACAATCTTCTAGCCCTAGAGGAAGGAGAGCTTCAAGACATGATTATTCTAGGAGACCAATACCTCCTAGAGTTTCAAGACAACCTTCACAACAAGCTCATCATGGCTCACAATATGGAGGTGGTAGCTCAAACTTTGACTATAATTCTTATGATTTCATGGCTATGCAACCAGACCCACATTTTTAGCAACATATGGAAGCATATATGGACCAAAACAGTGACGCATGCTTTCAACATTTAATCAATAAGGGTGCTAAGGTCCCTTACAACTTTGATGTAGACAAAAAGATTCAAAAGCATGATCCCGCTATGAAAGAAGAAATTGACCAATTGAAGAAACAATTGAATCAAATATTGGCACCCAAGAGTTCTTTTTTACTTGATTCAATTTGTCCTAATCCTTTTGTTTAGAGTGTTGACATGAAAGATTTTCCTAGAAAAATTGAGATACCCCAATATGACAAATATGATGGAAATGGGGATTCGAATGATCAAGTGCCTCAATTCTATACTATGAGTTTTGAGTTTCATTATGAGGACTCATATCTTATGAGATTATTTCCAAGGAGTCTTACAGGTCAAGCAATAGAATGGTTTACCAATATAACTCCTCCTGTTAAGAAGTTCCCTAAGTTAATTCAGAGATTTGTTCAACACTTTGCATACAATCATTCATGATCTGTCTCACTATTGGACTTATGTCACACAAAGCAAAATCAAGGAGAATCCTTTGTTACTTTCTTGCAAAGACAGAGATGACAATGCTCTCGCTATTCTAGGACTATTCCTGAGAAAGAAAAGATTGAAATCCTCATTAGTAACATGGTTCTTGAGATGAAGTACAAAGTTAAGAAGATGGTTTTTGAGTCCTTTGATACCATAGTTGAAGCTGCATTTAGAATAGAGGATGTTTTGAGAGAGCAAGGTATTTTGACAAAAAATGGAAACAATAACAACAATGGTCAAAATAACAACAACAATAAGAAGGATAAAGGAAAGAACACATATTGGAATAAGAACAAACAAGTGGTTAATGATGGAGCTGTGGATTCCTCTAAGCCTAAAGACCAAGTTGTTCTCCATCTAGCTAGTGCCAATCAAATAAGTAACAAGCCAAGATATCAAGAAAGGCCTAAAGGAGAGAAATATAACTTTACACAATTGGGTGTCATATGAAGAGATATTTACGAAGCTCCTTGCTCATAATCTTGTGCACCCTTATGATGTTGCAAAGTTCCACATACCTAAAGTTAAGCCATGGTGGTGGGATGAGAAGGCCTATTGCAAACTTCACAATGGCATTGGACACAATATTGGAAACTGTGGGAGACTTAAGCATATTGTTCAAGATCTTATTGAGGATGGAAAACTTGAAATAGATGGATTAAATACCAATGTTGATCACATAGCATTCAAAGAGCCTTTGCCCAAGTACAAGAAAGGGGAAGCTTCCCAACTTAAGAATGGCAAGGCTACAATCAGTTACACTTATGAAAATGTAGAAAATGTTGTTAATATGCTTGAGGTTGTAGAAGAAAGTGTCAACATGATGGAAGATAAATATCCCAGCAGTTATGATTTAAATTTGAGCTCTCCTATCCTTCGTGAAGAACTTGTTTTGGTGCTAAGGGGTGCTTACTCTAGAGAGTCATCTCAAGGTCTCCTTGTCATTAGAGGACCCAATTCAAACTAGTCAAGTAAACCTAAGCAAGTGTCTTCCCAAAGTCTCAATGTTGTTACATGAAGTCAAGGTCCCCTTGTCAAAGGACCTAGTTCAAACCAACCAAGTAAGCCAAAAAAAGTGCAATCCAAGTATGTTCCTTCAAAACTAGTGGCCAATCCTATGTCAAATTATAATCTCATCAATCAATTGCAAAAAACCCCTACCCAAATTTTGATCTTTGAGCTTTTAGAGTTGTCTCCAAGATACAAACAAGTCCTTATGGATGCTTTGTGCATGGTGAATGTCCCCAAAAATTTAGATGTCGATCAATTCCAGAACATGGTTAATCATATTGCTAGCCCTCATTACCTTTCCTTTTCGGAGGAAGATGATAAATCTTTGAGCCATCTACATAATTTTGCCCTTCATATTGAAGTCATGATCCATAGAACCAGTGTTAGGTGTGTGTTGATAGATGGGGGTGTTGGGCTTAATATTTGTTCTTTAAGTCTTTTAAAGAACATTAGGTTATTCTGAACAAGTTATTGATACCAAAAGGAAGATTATTATCAAAGCCTATGATGAGGCAGAGTGAAGCTCAAAGGGGTTGGTCGTTCTTTTCGTTAAGGTTGGTCCTATTGAAAAGGACATTTTATTCGAAATAGTTGATGTTGGACCCCTTGCATATGATATTTTACTTGGTAGACCATGGATTCATGATATGCAAGTAGTGCCATCGACCTATCATTAGTGTGTTAAATTCCCTTACAATAGAACAAAGATTTGTATACTTGGCGATAATACTTTGTCTATTAACTCAATTTTAGCAAGTACTCATGTTCCCCTCAATAGAGAAGCAGATGATTTTGATGCAACTTTAGCTAAATGTAAAGACAAGTTCAAATCCATAGACCTTGGCATGGGGGATATCAACTCAACTCCCTCGCAGCATTACTAGTTTCCCCTAGATCTTATGGTAAACCTTCACAAGAGATGAAACGTTCCTCTTCAACTATGACATTATTTGACACATTTGTATAGTCGTCAGTGCCTATTCAAGATGAGAAAGAAGATGTGGCTATTGGAGATTGGATTTATAGACAAGAGAAGTATATGCACAATGAGAACTTCACTCCCTCTCCTAAAGCTTATGGAAGAGGGTATACTTTTGTCAAGAAGATGGGCAATCCTAGACATGGCCCTCTTAGTAATAGATTGGATGCTAGAGTTGAACCCCTTGATCATTGTCTTTTCATATGCAAGTCTAAGAAGCCGATTCGCCTAGGATATGCAAATCACAATAATTTTACTCCTATCCTTGATAAGTTGAATAGTGAAGAAGAACAAGAGTACATACCTAATTTGGAAAATCACTAAGATATGTGTGAAGATTGGGTCCCTTCTACTAATCTCCTATGGGGAGATTTAGATAGTCTAGTATCTCATGAGACAATTGCAAATTTAGAACAAGAGAGTGTGACCCTTGATGATATTGAGGCTTCTACGTCTAGGCATCCCAAGCCTTTATGGTGTAAGCATCCTAATCAAGATTTAGAAATAGATTCCAATGAGTATGAATGAGACTCCCTCTTGGAGCCTTCTATAGTTGATATGGACATTGATGTTGTTCATACATATAGTTCTCAACTCAAGTTAGTCGATGATTCATGTGTAGGATTAGATGATTTGAACTCACATGTTACCTTAGTGGACGATTCTTCACTTGTTAGGACGAATCTCGATTTGGGTAGTTTAGGAAGTTACTCAATAGACTCTGACTCTTTGGTCACTAGAGATATCATTCATATTCATAACCTTGAACCAGTCATTGTTTTACCCCTTGTTCATCTTGATTTGATTGATTGGTCCCAATGCAATCACAAACCTGAGCTTTTAATGTTTCAAAATGATTATGAGATAGCTTGCTATTTGAATGCCATTGAACCCGTAGTCTCTTCCACTAGTGAATCGGCTACCAACATGATAGAGCCAGACAACAGGTACCTTAGTCACAAAAAAAAGAAAAAAGAAAAAAAAAAAATAGGAGTTTTGACGGCAAAAACCACTATGTGGTGATGTTAGAACCAAAAAAAAAGTAAAAAGAAAAGACATATCTAAGGGTGAAAACCTCTCTAAGGTGCTTGAGGATGAGGTTCTTGATCATCTCCCTCGTCATTTTCAAGATAGATCTTCAATGCTCATCGAAACAACATAAGCAATCAATTTGGGTATGGATAAAGCTCCACAAATGGTACATTTGGTTCAATCTTTGTCATCGCAAGATCCTAGACTAAGTTCTTACGAGAAAAAAAGATTAATTTTGCATGGACTTATTCAGATATGCTAGGGTTGGACACTAATCTTATTATGCATCACTTATCCATAGCTCTAGGTGTTAAGCCAGTTAAGTAGAAATTGAGAAAAATGCATCCTCACATAGCTCTCCTAGTCAAGGTAGAATTAGATAAACTCCTTGGTGCAAAATTAAGAAGAGCTATTGACTATGCTAAATGGATATCAAACATTGTACTAATTTCAAAATATGACAAAACCATTCGAGTTTGCACATATTTTAGAAATGTTAATAGAGCATGCCCAAAGGATGATTTTCCACTTCCTAATATAGACATGATAGTGGATTATGATATTTATTCCTTAATGGATGGTTTTTTCTGATATAATCAAATTAAGATAGCTCCTGCATTCACTTGTGCATGGGGTACCTATTGTTGAAATGTTATGGCTTTTGGATTAAAAAATGCAAGAGCCACCTATCAATGAGTTATGACAACTATTTTTCATGATATGATGCATAAAAACATGGAAGATTATGTCGATGACACCTTGGCAAAGTCTAGACTTAAATGATTTAGAAGTCATTCTAGATCACAAGGAACAATTTCAACTAAGGTTAAATCCTAAAAAGTGTACATTTGGAGTCACCTCTGGAAAATTTCTAGGATTCATTATTTTAGCAAAAGGAATAGAGGTGGACCTTGAAAAAGTTCAAGCAATGACGGATATGCCACCTCCTAAAAGCATTAGTCAAATGAGGAGTTTTCAAGGGAATCTTCAATCTATAAGGAGGTTTATTTCACAATTGGTAGATAGAGCTCAACCTTTCAACAAGAACTTACATAAAGGAGTCAAATGTGTATGGAATGAAGAGTGTCAAAAGAGAATAGATCAAATCAAGAAATTATTGGCAAATCTTCCTATTTTAAAGCCTCCTATTCCAAGGAAACCACTTATTCTATACATTTCAGCAACATAGTCTTCCTTGGGGGTATTATTAGCTCAACTAGATGGACATGGGAAAGAAAGAGCAATATACTACATTAGTCGTACTCTGGTTTCATATGAGGTTAATTACACTAGTATTAAGAAAGCTTGCCTCATAGTTGTATTTGCTTCCCAAAAGTTGTGACATTATATGCTTGTGCACCTTATACACCTCATAGTAAAAATTGATCCACTCAAGTATTTACTAGGTAAGGCTGCCCTCATGGGTAGACTTGCTAAATGGATGATGATCGTTTCACAGTTTGACATAGAGTACGTTGAGCGTAAAGCAATCAAAGAACAAGCCACAGTGGATCAATTGGTTGATTTCCCACTACAAGATAATGCACCTATTCAAGTTGATTTCCTAAATGAGCACTTCATCTATATGACTAAAAGAACATGGAAGATGTTCTTTGATGGATCCTTTATGCAAAATGGTTTTGGAGCTGGTGTGTTGTTTGTTTCTCGTCATGTGTACACGATTCCTAAATTTGACAAGTTATTATTTCCATGTACAAATAACATTGATGAGTATGAAGCTCTAACAAATGGACTTAAGATGGATGTAGAATGGAGAATTATAGAGTTACACATCTATGGGGATTCATAGCTCATAATCAACCAAGTCAATGACAATTATTTAACAAAAAATGAGAAATCGGTACCTTACAAGAAAATGGTTGATTCCTTGAGAGGCCACTTCACATTTGTCTCATTTCAGCAAATCCCTAGAGTAGAAAACAAAGCAACTGATGCTATGACTCCACTTGCTTCACTTCTTCAATTAGAGCAACATGAATCAAGATTTGAATTCCTGGTGGAAGAGCTACATCACCCTATCTATGATTCCCAAGAAAGTCATGTTATTTGTACCCTTATTGGTCGTGAGTCATCCCATTACAGTTCCATTTATTCATATCTTCATGATGGCATTATACCTAGCACCTTTAATTTATTTGAACGTAGAAACCTTATTCGAAATGCCTCTCACCATTCCCTTATCTTTGGAGATTTGTATAGGAGGGGTCTATATGGAACACTTCTTAGATGCTTAGAAAAGGAAGAATCTAATCAAGTGTTAGTTGACATCCATGAGGTCATCTATGGGGGACATTCCAATGGTCTTTCCATGGCTTGATGGTTGCTTAGGGTGGGGTACTATTGGCCCACAATACAGATTGATGTAATAGATTTTGCAAAGTCATGTGAAAAGTGTCAAAAACATGTAACCTGATACATGCTCCAAGCAGGGAACTCATTCCTTCTATCTCTCATTGGTCATTTCAATGTTGGGCCTTTGATCTTGTTGAGTAGATTCATCCCAACTCAAGATGTGGACACAAGTTCATTATCACTGCTATTGATTACTTCACTAAATGGATGGAAGCTATCCCACTTTATGTTGCCTCAGGCAAGACAATTTCTCTATTTATTCTAAATCATATTATCTGTAGACATGGAGTTCCTTCTGAGATTATCACTGACAATGGAGGCCAGTTTAAAAATAAGGACCTTAAACAACTTTTTAAGAAATTCAAGATAAAACAACATTGGTCCTTCATTTACTTCCCACAAGGAAATGGTCAAGTAGAAGCATCAAATAAAACCATTCTCAAAATCTTACATACAACAATCCATAAGAACGGTAGGGATTGGCACTTACAAATAAATTTGGCTTTGTGGCCTTGTAGAATGAGCATTCATACTCCTACTGGGGCTACTCCTTTTTCCCTTACATATGATGTTGAAGTAGTGTTACCTTTAGAGGTTGAGATTCCTTCACTTAGAGTTTCCCTCAAAGGTCAAGTTACAGATGAAGACTACCACACCATGAGACTTCAAGAATTAGAACTTCTAGATGAGAAACACCAAGCATCATTTGACCATAGGAGGGTCTATCAAAACTACATGTCAAAAGCATTCAACAAAAAGGTTCACCCTAGAGAATTCCAGGTGAGAGATCTTGTCCTATGTGAAAATCCTAAGAATCAATAGAATAGAGATCAAAAGGGTAAATTTGAACCTAATTGGCTTGGACCTTACATTATTACAACAAATTTTGGGTCTGGTGCCTATTTACTATCTACAACAGAGGGAGAGTAGCTACCTAATCCTATCAATGTCTTACACCTAAAGAATTTCTATCCATAAGGCCCATTCTGCCTAGGGGCATCTTTGTACATATTTATTGATCCTAAAAAAATAAAAAATAAAAATGATATATTTCAAAAATACAAAAACATGATATATATCAAAAATACAAAAACATGATATATTTCAAAAATCCAAAAAAATGATATACTGTCAAAATTCTAAAAATTGGAAAATGTCTTGAGAAAATGATCATCTTAGTAATAAGCGCTTTGATGTATCTCCAAAAAATATATATATTCCAAAAAAAAAAATCCAAGTGGGGAAAACCTAGAAACAGGTGCTACTTGAGGCCTTTGTATCCCTATTTCTTAGTGCATGTCCTTGACACTTGGCCTTTCTCCATCATGCCTTTTCCTTGTTGCCTTGGTTTGGAATTGGTCTTTATATAGGGGGCATAACTATGTTCGCTTTGGTCTCTTGGTTGCATTAGTCTTTAGGACACCTTGCAAATGGTGTTTTTTAACACCACTCCAACTATTCAACATCGAGTGTTTTTCAACACTTCTTGGTTTGGTCTTACCTAGTTTTTTCATGTGATCTTACGTGCTTGCAAGCATTTGATCCTTATCCTTGGAACTCACTATCAGTTAACACACTTAAAATTTTAAACATAGACACTTAATGCTTGACCTATGTCATGATTTTTTACTTTGTGCGCTTATTGTTATTGATTTTTGTTGAGCATCCTTGTCTAATAAGTCTCTTCAGGATGCATAGCTAGAGGACTTGGGGCATGGGCATGTTTTTATTTGTTTTCTACTTATGGGTGTGGTCTTGAAACTCTAGAGTGTCTCTTGTTGTTCCCTTGAAACACTTAGGAGATTTGAGGCATCATCCTTAACTATTTTTTGCACAACCATTCTTACGGTCATCTTGACATCTATGCCTTGTCGTGAGCATGTATTTGCTACATTAAATTGGGTAAGCTAATATTGAAGTCATCTTGACCTTTATGTCTTTGATGCTCATGTTAGAATCTTTCCACATTCCAATCTGGTATAAATCACATTCATATCTTCATAGTTGTGCTTGTGACTAGTGATAATTGTGTGATTTTTAGATGTCTATTAATAATGGCCCAATAATGAAAATAAGCTCTTTAACATTCTATAATGAATGATGAACACAAAATCCTATGTTACAGTTGCTCTTTTGCAAGTACAACTTTGCATTTTCATGTAGCTTGCATTATTAGACTTCATGTTAGTTTGTATTTTTAGGCTGCATTATGAGTTTGAGAGGGTTTTCTCTTCATCTTTCTTGTAGACTTTTAATCAACTATGGTCATGTTTTGATCTTCATTTCCTTGTCTTATTTCGTGATCTCAATCAATTTTTTTGTCTTAAACAGTTGATTGATTTTGGGGCATTCTATTTCTTACAAAAAAAATTCTTTTCTTCTTTCTATTTCTTTCCATATCTTCCAAATTTCTACCTTCCATTCATTTTCACCCCACTTCTTTTCTTCTAATTCACCTTTGGGGCATAATATTTCATGCTTGATGATCTACCTTTGTTCTGTGATTCTTATATCTTTCATCTTACATCAAGAACCTTATCTTTTGTTTGATTTGATCAAATTTATCAATTTGTTGTTTTGATTAAGTAAAAGCAAGTTTTAAGGACCCAAAACTGTAGTACAACAAGTTAAGCTAGAAAAAGATAGAGGAAGTAGAAGCATACACAAAGCAGACCTCCAGAAATAACACAAAAGAGGTCAAAGAAAGAACTGCTAAAAGAAATAGCAAAAAGACAACAGAGAGACAACTAAAAGACAACAAAAAAGACAGTAAAGACCCAGCTAGGTAGCCTTGATCAGATCCAACACCTGATCAGCCAAGATCTGCATGTTGTCCGCCACTACCTTCACCTCATCCTTCGTTCTCGTGTCATCAGTCTTCTTGGAGTGAGCCCTAGTGTGCTTACTAGGACCTTGGCAATTGGTCGCCTGAGGGGAGTTCTGGCCTTTATCCATTTCCAATTTTTTAATCAAAGTACCCACATTGTTAGCCAATTGTTTTATCAGTTTCTCAAGGTTACTTATCTTGGCTTCCATCATGGTGACCTTGCCTTGGTTCACATTGAAGTCTCTGTCTATAGCCCTGTTATTGGCCTCCAATTGCGAGATCTTCATCATTAAGTTTTTAACATCTTCAGCACTTCCAACCACCTCCATGAGCCTGTCAATATGTTGGCCAAGAGTGTGCTCACCATGAGCAATATTACTAGCATGCACAACTTTCGTCCTTAATTCTTGCATCTCCCTACCAAGTTCTACATTTGGCCTTTCATTATCCCAATTTCTTTCAGAATAGCCCCCAAATTACCATACATCCCTTTCAAAGGTCTAGAAGAAACATCAAACTTGTCATCAAAATCTTCCTGTGTCCCCTGCTCCTAAGTGTCCTCATCACCTGACTCCCCTTTATCACCTAAATCTTTCTCGAGGCAACTTGAAGGATATTTTTTCTTCTCCAGTCGATGGGCCAAGGTCTCATCATCTAAAGGGGAAGAAGCCCTCACCCCCAAACTCACCTTAACCCTCTTACCTTTAAGCTCAGATTTCTTCTTATAGTCCCTCACCAAATCCTCCACAAAATCGCTCTCCTTGTCAGAGTCAAAATGACCCACCACTCTTCTTTTCTTCTTAGACCTATTCCCAGTTCCCTTGTTTGTATTAACATCACCCCCTTTAGCTTCATCCTAGGTTTCAGAATTGTAACCCTTCTCTTGCATGCTCCCTTTCGTATCATAATCTGCATCCTTAATTAAACCTCTGTTCCTCACAATTCTTTTAGACTTTAGAAAATTCATTATAAGTACCATTAGACCCTCATGATAGACATGATTACCATTAGGGTCTTTTTGTAAAGCTTGAATATAAATGCTAAGGGACTGATTTAGATAGTAAGGGAAATTGATTTTGACGCTGTGCCTAAAATGGTTGGTCAGCATGAAGTGATAACCATATCATTTGGTAAATCTCCCATCCAAAGTTAAATAATCCATTATAACATACATAACAAACCGCCAGGGATGAGAGATAGAGGCTGGATTAATGTAAGACTTACCAATTTTAACTAGACAACTCTTCTCAGTCTCAGAATCTACAAACTCTGCAATGGCTCAGTTAGACAATTTTCGCTCCTTGTAGAAATTGAGGCCCTCCATATCCAAACCTGTAGCCTTAGCGATCACCTCCGCAGATACCTCCATATGTTGATTTCCCACCATGACTGAGCCCTCTTTCCAAGTTTTTATAAACTGTTGCATGATGGTAGGATTGTTGCCATTCAACCTTTCCATAAACCCAGTGAAGTTACCCCTTCTCAAAATTTCCCACACCTCGTCCTTTTTCATCCATTCTCTGCAACTCATGGGTTCAACACGCTTCCTCTTTCCTCCCATTATCCAAGCACCTAAACTCTCAAATTTCTTATTCTGCAACTCCCAAGTGAAGGAAAGCTCGGGAATAGCTACAAACATAAAGGCAAAATAGACCTAGAATTTGTGCGAGACTTTGTAAAAATCATTGGGAATTAAAACACGAAACCCACGGCCACATAACTCCACATCATAACCTCGTACTGATACAACCATAATTAAAAAGCCTTCTGTGATGACCTCCATTTATCATGATTAAAGAGAAGTCGAGCCTCCAAAGGTAAGGGATCGTGAGTATCCCAACTGAAGGAATGGTCATTTCTACAAGCCACGTTGACTACCCAGTCAGCCAACCCAATAGCCTCTCTAAAATTATGGGAAATCACACACATATAAAAAGAATTAATAATTTGGATAGCCTCATAAATTATATTACTAATTGTCCATGAAGGTGTGGTTTTTTTATTTAGGCAATTAATAATATTTAGAGAGTCCCCTTCTAACCAGATTTTCTTCATGTTCATTTTTTTTGCATAAAGAAGAACATGGAGAGCTACCGAGGCTTCAGCAACATGATTAGTTTGAAATCCAATAGGGATAGCTAGACTTCCCATATTATCACCATTGGAATTTCTAATCACAATACCACACCCTGCTTTGCTCGAGTTACCTTTCGAGGCCCCATCAAAGTTAATCTTATACCAATTGTCAGGAGGGCAATCTCATCTAGCAAGATCTCTTGGATTAGATCCCTAATCCCCCTTTGTCACATTCTTCAAATTACAACTGTGAAGAACACTAGTTTCCCATTCATTACAAAATTGTTGTTCTAAAGCCAAATTATTAATATTCTCAATCAATGGAGTCTTTATTTTGTGGAAGACTTGAGTCGAGTTGGATTCAACATCTCTAAAGATTTTGTCATTATGCTCCTTCCAAATGCCCCATCCAACATATGGCAGAGTGAAGTCCCATAATTTACCAATCAAGGTATTCTTAGAAGGTGCCTTCCAACTAGAAAAGAACAGCTGAATAGTGGGAGGGAAGACCCAATCAACATTAATAAGTTTGAATAAATCATCCCAAACCTTCTTAGAAAATGAGCAATCCAAAATGATATGATCAACTGATTCCCCATCATTCTTGTAGAGAACACATCTATTAATAATAATAATCCCTCTCTTTTTAAGATTATATAGGGTAAGCACTTTATTCTGCAAAAGGATCCATAAGAAAATGTTGACTTTGGGTGTCAATCCCTTCATCCATGCCTTGGCCCAACAAGGTTCTTCATGGTTATCAAAAGAATAAGCATAGGTTGAAGCGATAGAAAATAAACCACTAGGTTCATTTATCCATATTAGCTCATCCTCCTTTTGGATTAGGAAAAACACATTTAGACACTTTCTTAGTTCAACCAAAATGGGGTCCAGTCTAGAGAGGTCCACCCAATCATTGTCTATCCAGTAATCTTCCACAAGAGAACCAAATTGGGTCTTACAGAGATCCATAAACCTATTCCATCTTGGGTCATCACATAGGGGGTGATCCAAAATCCAAGCATCTTACCAAAAAAGAACTCTCCTACCATTACCAACCTTCCATTTTATCCCTTTTCTAATAATATTTTTAAGCTTCTGAGAATTTCTCCAAATCATAGAACCTCCTTGCTCCACATTACTATTTAGGAGATGGTAGAAGTCAAAGTTATCCAAGTTATATTTATCATTCCATATATTCTTCCATTTCCCATCCTCTTTGTGCCACCTCCATAATAGTTTTGCCATTAAGTAATCATTCATAGAGGTAACCCTCCATAATCCAAGACCACCCTTCTTATAAGGCATGCAAATGTTTTCCCAAGCAATGAGAGGGAGTATTTTTTTATTCTCCATGCCCGTCCATAAAAAGGTTTTCTGGATCTTTTCAAAAGCAAGAGCATATTTTCTAGGAATTTTAAAAAGGCTCATTGCATAAAGCGAGACACTTTGCAAAATAGATTTTAGAACTACAACCTTACCTACTTGGCTGAGCAAGGAACCTTTCCAACCCATGAGTTTTGAATGAATTTTGTCAATCAAGGAGTCTTAGAAGCTATTAGGAGGAGATAAACTCATAGGAAGACCCAGATAAGAACTTGGCAAGACACCTATCTCACAACCAATGATCTTTTTAATCTTCAATTGCCTGTCCATACTAACATTCATAAAGAAAATCTGACTTTTATTCTAGTTGATAATTTGACCAGTAGCAACACCATAATCCACCAAAGCCTTCTTTAAACTCCTAGCATTCTTCATCGATGCTTCACCCATAACAATTGAATCATCAGCGAATTGTTGGTGGGAACACACTAGAGCCGAGGAGGAAGGGTTAAGACCCACAAAGTCCCCTTTTAGAACCAACCTGTCAAAAAATCTTCCCAAACATTTAGCAAGAATAATAAAGAGAATAGGGGAAATAGGGTCACCTTTTCTAAGGCCCCTAGAAGCCTTGAAGAAAGAGGAGGGGGAACCATTCACGAGCACCGAGAAAGAAGCTGAGGAAACCAACATAAAAATGAGATCCAAAAATCTCTTACTGAAACCAAAAGCTTCCAAAACACGGAGGAGAAAGTGCCAATCAATTCTGTCATAAGCTTTAGAAAGATCAAGATTAAGAAAGAAACCTTCCTTCTTAGAAACTGAAAGAGAATGAATATTTTCGTGCATAGTAATAATATAATCAACAATCTATCTGCTAGGAACAAACCCATTTTGCTATCTAGAAATAATATTGGGTAAGAGAGTCATAATCCTCAGAGTAAGAACCTTGGAAATGATCTTATAGAAAGAGTTACACAAACTAATGGGCCTGAACAGGTCCATACTATCAGCCCTCAGCTTTTTAGGAATAAGTGCAATGAAAGTTCCATTTAGTTCTTTAAGGATATTCCTGGACCCAAAAAATTCCTTAACCCCATTGCAGACATCCACCCCAAGAATATTCCAGTACTTATGAAAGAATAGTAGCGGGAATCCATCAGGGCCAGGGGCTTTATCTCCTTCAAAAGAAAAAAAAGCCTGAAGAATCTCATCGTTGGAAGGAATAGATGTTAGAAACAAGTTCTGATTCTTAGAAACACAGGAAGGGATGCACTCAAGAAACAAATCTTGTTTCCCTAGATCCAAATTGGATTCTTGTAACAGAGATTTAAAAAAATCCACCGCCTCCTTTTTAATGATATCTTCATTCTTCGTAGGTCCCTTATCCATGTTAAGTCTGCAAATTCTGTTGGCCATCCTGTGCTTGAGAGTAGTAACATGGAAGAACTTAGTATTACAGTCACATTCTTTTAAGAAAACCTTTGTTGAGCGCTGCCTCCAAAACGTTTCCTCTTTAGCAATGATATCATGCAATTCAACCAATTTACCACATTCCTCTTCCATAGAAAAGGTCTCATAACCCTCCACTTGTATCCTATCTTGAATATCCTGAAGTTCCTCCAAGATCTTATTTTTGTTCTCAATGATATTGCCAAAAGTATTATTATTCCAAAGTTTGATATTTTTCTTAACATTCTTCAATTTAGCTACCACTTTAAACATTGATGTACCTTCAAGTTGAATATCCCACCACTCCTTAATAAGGGTCTCCAAACCTGGATGACGAGTCCACATTTTTTCAAACCTAAAAGGGAAGTTCTTATGGAAATTAATCTTATCAACAGTTAGATGAATAGGATAATGATCAGAACCCACCCTCACATGAGCACTAAGATTACATTTATACAAAAGGAGTCATTCATTACTAATGAGGGCACGGTCCAAACTGACCTAAATAAGATCCTCACTAGCCCTTCTATTAGTCCAGGTATACCTGATATCGTGTAAGTCAATATCATGAAGAATGTGGTGGTCAATGAACTCCATTAAATCCATTCTATTATCCAGCTGAGTCTGGCTCCCCCCCCACTTTTCATTATCTTTGAGCGGAGTATTGAAATCCCCAATAATAATCCAATTCTCATCCTCCAAAAACTTCCTCTGATTAGAGATTTCAGTCCAAAGAGCCTTCCTTCCCCATTTGGAGTTGGGGGCATAAATGTTAGTAAGGATCCAGCTAAAATTATCTCTAGAATTACTGAATCTAATATTCATAAAATTAGAGTTTTGAGATACAATCTCCCCTTGAATCCATCTATTGGACCAAAACACAGCCAACCCACCTGAAGTTCCCATAGAATCATTGCCAATGATCTTACCATTCTTAAACAATGGGAGGTTTTCCACCTTCTCTTTTAGCATCATTGTTTCTTGAATAACCAAAATATCTGGCCTATTATCTCTGATCATATTCTTCAAAATGTCCTATTTGTGAGGGTTATTTAGCCCTCTTATATTCCACAAGATTATCTTCATAATTTATGAAAGTTTTTGGCTTCCAGGATAGTTCTCTGACTGCCATCAACAATGCTTCTGATGGTCTCAGCTGGTCTCTTCTACTAGTTAGAGGGTCTACCAACTGGAGAAAGGGAAGATCCCACATCCCCATTCTTATGGGTAGCTCCAAGAGACTTAGCCAATGGGCCTTCTGATCTATTTTGTAATATGTTCCCTTTTGGCTTGGGTCCTCACTTCATGCTCTTAGGAGGTGCTTTCTCACTCTCTTTTTTCTTTATCTTGTTTTTGCCTTTGGATTTTTTCTCCACCATAGTCAACTCAGCAATAGGGGCATCCTCATCCCACTCATCATCCACTTCTTGGGAAATAGAGAATAGGTCCTTGACATCACCTCTGACAAAGTTTCCTTTCTTAGATGAATGCTTGATAGAGTGATCTAAAGGAACAACCAATCCCAACTGGGTACCCACTTTGGCCAGAACCAAGCCATCCATAGGGGTAATAACCTTATCATCTTGGGTAAGCTTTAGATAGTCTCTATTAGAGTCATGAGCTAGAGTAGAAATCTCACGGTCCTCCTCCAAAACCTCCAATTTATTCTCCCCATCCTTAGGGCTAGCAATCTTATCATCAGGGGCTTTCTTCAATCTGTCACTATTAGGGGTCTAAGTCTTAATCTGAGCTTGAGTCTCAACACATTTCTCCAAAACCTCGAAAGAAACTTCCCTAGAAAGACCAACCCCCAAGTCAAAAGAGCAATTATGATGCTTCTGAAGGGGAGAAACCAACTGCAAATCCCCCTCACCAACAACCACACCATTAGGCTTGGCAATCACTTCAATAGTCATAGCAGACTCTGCATCCTTGCTCTGATCCTTAGAGGATGAGATCCCATTAGGACAAACCTCTCCACCTGTCATAGATCTAATATCCTTATTCACAACCTTCCGCTGACACACTTTTTTACTCTTTTTGGGCTTGACTCTAAGAGAAGGACATTTTTTGGCCCAATGCCCCGCTTTCATATAATGAAAGCAGACAAAGGGGAATGACTCAAATTAAATGCGCTACTCCCATATGCCCAGCTTAGATTTTAACAAGATAGACTTATGCATATCCACACCATGAGTAACCCCAACACAGAATCTGGCATAGTTCATCCTTTTCCAAGAAACCATCACTGGATCTAAAGAAAGGAGCTCACCAAAGGTATTGGCAATACCCTGAAAAACATCTTCCACCCAAAACTCAAGGGGGAGGCCATGTAACTGAACCCACAAAGGCTTGAATAGCAGAGTCATCCATAGCATAAAGATTAGGAGACCATTTCTAGAGAACCAAGGTGTGCCTACCCATAACCCAAGGGCTACTACATAAAATGTCTCATTTATCCTCATCATAGGAGAAACAAAAAGAGAGACACCCTTTAGCCATCGCAAAGACATCCACTTGGCCTTTCAAGCTCCATTTCTTATGCACAAAACTTCTAACATCATCAATGTTGGGTCTAACTCCGATGAACCTCCCAACTAGAGTAGAATCCATGGTTGAAATATTTTTATCAATAATTTGATCAGGGATTTCAATGGAAAACTTACCTTTATCCTTTGCTGACATATCTTTAACTGGTGGAAAGCAAGATTTTCCTATGGGTCATACTCCAAACAGACTCGACCATTTTTTAAGTGGCTTGGGCCCTCCACCCAAGTCCTTCAAAACTCCACCTCCTCCTGGGTCCTCCAATGTACATCCATCTTTAGCATCACTTAGACCTATGGAATCACCAGCTGACACTGATCCCAGACCTGACACTGATCTCGCAGAATTCAAATTTCCTTTCCCACCCAATCCCTTCACACCGCTTCCATTGCCGCTAACCATCTTCAACCTCGACATGCAGTAGTTCATTAAGCCCAAATTTATCAATTTGTTGTTTCTCCTCTATTTCATTTCGATTTTGATCATGAGGGGGTAGTACCTATCAACTTCAATCCTTGATTCAGTTTTATCAATTTTATCCTTAACATTTTAAAGTCAAAATTTATTTGTATTCTTTGTCCTGACATGTTCTTGAATTGACCACACATTTGGGTTGTTTTGTGATCCCACATCGATCTCCCACTTTTATTTCTTTCTTTGACTTCATGTGTTCCCAAATCGATCACACATTAGTCAAAGAGGGGAAAATGTAAGCACCCTAAAATGGTCACCTAGACTATGTGCCCCTATTATTCAATTATCAAATTTCCTGAATCAATGGTTTGCAATATTTTATTAAATCAAGTCAAATCAATTTTTTTGATCAAATTGTAATTAGTTCAATTATTTTAACATTTCCTAAGGTTTGATCATTTTTATCCTAAGTCTTATTTAATTGAAAGAAAACCTCTCTTTTAATTAAATAATTAATCCACATTTAATTAATTAAGAGAAAACCCCTCTTTCAATGTAATTAAATATTTCCTATTTAATTAAAAGAACTTGTTTCCTTTTAATTAAATAAAATCCCCTTTGAATTAAAAGAAGATCCCTCTTTTAGTTAAATAAATAAAATCCCACTTGAAAAAAAGGAAATAAATTAAATAATTTTTTAAATAAATTTTCTCTACACTTAAATGCACATATTTCTAAGTGAGATTCCATTTAATTTTCCTCCTCTTTTCTCATTGGTGGAATTTTGTCTCACATGGATCATTCTTTCTCCACCCTTGATTAAATCTTATTCCCTCTTAATCTTAATTGTCCATTCTTCTTTATAAGGGAGAGCCCTCTCATCATTTTTGACATCCACGATTATGTTATTGTTATGCAAGTTTGGAGAGCGATTTTTAGAGGATTTTGGGCATTAAAGCTTTTTGTGGAGAACTTCTATCTTCTTGTCTTCTTCTCTCATGCATCCATGGCATCCATCATCATGATCTATCTTTGCATTTTCATATTAGCTTAGATCCATGTTTATTTTCATACATTGATATTGCATTGTCATTTCCTTTCATAGATTAGATTTCCTTTCTTGCATTGCTTTGCATTGTCATAATTTAGATTAGCATGCATCTTCATTTGCATTCATATTTTAGTCTTTGAGATTCCATTTAATTTTCCTCCTCTTTTCTCATTGGTGGAATTTTGTCTCACATGGATCATTCTTTCTCCACCCTTGATTAAATCTTATTCCCTCTTAATCTTAATTGTCCATTCTTCTTTATAAGGGAGAGCCCTCTCATCATTTTTGACATCCACGATTATGTTATTGTTATGCAAGTTTGGAGAGCGATTTTTAGAGGATTTTGGGCATTAAAGCTTTTTGTGGAGAACTTCTATCTTCTTGTCTTCTTCTCTCATGCATCCATGGCATCCATCATCATGATCTATCCTTGCATTTTCATATTAGCTTAGATCCATGTTTATTTTCATACATTGATATTGCATTGTCATTTCCTTTCATAGATTAGATTTCCTTTCTTGCATTGCTTTGCATTGTCATAATTTAGATTAGCATGCATCTTCATTTGCATTCATATTTTAGTCTTTGAATCTCTCATTTTACGGTGCACTTGCATGGGCACAAACTAGGTCAAATTGAGGGCCTCCATCACAAACCCTTTCACTCCATGAATAGAGAGCTATGAGCCATCATTCGAGACCTCATTCTTGGATAATCTTGGATATAATAACTCATAGAAGTGTGCTCACATTTTAGCATACATTTTGAACTCCTAGTTATTCAATGATCTAGTTGGTAATGTATAGTTCCTTATAGAAATTCCTAAGTTTTATCTTCAATTTTTTTAAAAAAAATTTAGTTGTGTTCTTGCCCTGAAATTTTGGGCATGACATTTGGTTTGATGGAAAATTATCTATATCATATGTGGGCATGCTTGTGCATTTAGTTACTTCCTAAAGCTTGGCACACTCCTTATTGAAAAAATATAGTGTAATTTGTTTTGTTGTTATGTTGAGAGAGTTTAAAAGTGATTTGATTTTTTCATAAATTATGTTTGTAAAGCATACAAGTACAAATGAGCATTGATGTCCTTTACTTTTTGTGGGAAGACTATATCTATATGTATGTATATATGTATATATTATGTATGTATGTGTGAGTATGTGTGTGTGTGTGCGTGCGCGCGCACGTGCGTACGTACATACGCACACACACATATTCTTTTTAATAAAGGGTGATGGGATATGTTAGGAATCGTTAGTAGCGTAGTGGTATGAGGGATTAAAAAGAAAAGTAAATATATTAATTAGCAATAATGTAGGGACATTAGTATTTAGTATTTAGTTTATAATGTTGATGTATTATATACTACTTTTGCATGGGATAAAGAATGATTTAGGGGAGAACTGTATTTTGGTTAAAACCAAAATAAAACCTAATATTTCAATGTAATATGTTATTAAAGGCTTATTGGGAATTAAGTAGCATATAGATGTTTTAGTGAATGGGTGATTTGAAATTTGATGACTATATTATAATACATGTTATGTAAGTTAGTTAGCTCATGTTCAATATGCTATAGCAAATAGGAACAAGTGGTATTAAATTAGACATGACTAGGGAAATTTAAGCATAAAAATGAATAGTAAGAGTCGTTAGTAAATGTAATATTTAAAGAGATAGAAAGGTTAGTAGAGGATTAACTAAATAGTAATTAGTAAGGAGGTGAATTTACTGAGTTAAACCAACGAGATCAATTGTGGAACCAGGCCAAGAGAAGTGTAATATAGTTGATCTAGATAATCATAATTAAATTGACCTCATGTGCTTAGGTTCAAAAATCTTAAGGAGACCTTCATCCTTATGTTATAGTTCAATAGACAATGAGAATAACCTGTAGTCCTAACCA